>VXBU01010831.1:1334898-1415686 GCA_013400315.1 Bombycilla garrulus | reverse complement strand
AAGAAAAAAAGTAGAAAAAAGTAGGACCATTAAAGAATTTCAAAACCCAAAAAACACCCCAAAAAACACCCCAAAAAACCCTTTTTGATTTACCTGACTTGTAAAAGTAGAATTTCTGTGGCTCAGTTGCCCCATAACAGAAATTCTTAAACTACCAACAAATCACTTGCTAAGAGCACAGTCCAGCAGGAACAGAAAGACAACCCATACATAAGAAACCTCATCAAAAAAGCCATCTCAGCAGCCACAGCAAATCCTTTTTGATGAGGATATAAACTCTCAGCCTACATTATGCATTCCAAAGGGTAAGGATAGCTTTTCCTTACTCATTAATTTTTCCCTACTTTTTGGAAAATAAAGCAGGATGTGTATCAAAGAATAGGAGTATCTTTCTTCTGTTACTTGTTTGCCTATTTCTTGCACGTTACAGGATCCTGATCTCATGGGTACATACACTCCATGCTAACTTGATCCATTCTGCCTCCTCATGGCCTCTCTGTGGAGTCTGGGATACACCCTCCTCAGGATGTGATACAATAAAGGACAGAAGTAGTCTAGGTATGCCTGAGCTTTCTATGCTCAGGAGAAAGACCAGATCTTTTCCAAGAACCTTTCACACCAATATTTTGTGTACAATATTTGTCAATGGGTTCTTACTAATAAACAGTACATTTTTGTTGTCTCTCCTATTCAACACAACTAATCATGGTGGAATATGTGGTAGGGTAGGCTTTCCACTGATAATGTTAGATGCCTAAATGTGTTGTACTGCAAGGCATGTGGGAGGAAGAAGTGGATAAACTTCCTCCCTTTGTTGCTCAAAGTGGGTGATGAGAAAAAAGTAAGCCCATTTTACCTATGTTTAAACTTGACAGCATCACTTAAAAAACTCTCTTTCACCTGAAGAGCAGGACAGTTAAATCAAACCTAACTTATTTTCATTTCAGCCCCTGAATTATGCCTTTGTTTCCACACTAACGTAATTTCAATTTTTTTGATGGCTGAAATCTGGGCACTGGGTCCGTATGCCCCAAGCAAAGCTCTGCCTTTGAGTGTAGACAGGGTCTCTGGGGAGCAGAATCACTCATGATGATTGTTCACATCTATGGAGAAAAAGCAGAGCTTTAGACAGTGACAGAACTGTTCTGAGTCCAGCATGAATCAGCGTTAATCTCCACTCACCACTGGCTGCACTTAGCCACAGCCAGGTGACATTCAGCATTTCTGAGAGCACTGAACCTGGAGCAAGGCAGCACTGGCCTGGTGCCTTGTGGAGGCAGGAATTGTGTCGTTTGCTGGAATGAGGAATGTCACAAAACAAAACAAAACTGCTTCCCACTCAAACAGACAGAAAAACGACAGGATTTTGAAATGCCTGGACATTCCCCACAGACTTTACCCAGAAGTATATCAAAGTTTGTTTTGAGTAACAGCTATATGTCATTGAAAAATTACTTTCCCCCCCCCCGCCAGATAATTCATAGAGTGTGCAGGAGTGACCTGTCGTCATGATCTCTGCCTTGAAAGCAAAACAAAAGCAAACAATAAAGTGTTTTGCATGGATTTATGCTGAGATCCAGCCCTTAATTAAGCTGTCCAGGAGCTGCCGTGTATCCAGTCTGCTCATAGGGATGATGGCATAAATCCAGAGCAGGCCTAGAGAAGTGAAAAGTTCAAGTCCTAATGGCTGTGGGAGAAATTATTTCTCAAACTAGGAGAAAGTCACAATGTCAAAATCCGTTGGAAACCAGAGAACCTTGTTCATGGAGGGTGACAGACTCATCTGGACTGTATCTATCCCTTTTATTTGCTCGCAGTACTAGCAAGTTGCCTTTGAAAAGGCTGCAAGCCATCTATGCATGAATCTATTTTTTTGTTTGTTTCCATGTGTGCAACAGAGAGCAAGCCAGCGGAGCACAGTCACCATAACAAAGAGCAGAATTATTGTGAAGAAGAGCTTTACACAATCTCCAATTGACTAGAATGAAGAAGACAAGCAACAGAGACAAAATCCAGTATAACACAAGTGCAATGGGTGAATTCCACACCCTGATGATTCTTCATGCTTCAAATGGCAGCATAGGTTTAGGCAGAGGTACTGGCTAAGTGCATGATGTTAGTACTAGCTTGACAGATCTGCCTTTCAGAGTTTGCAATGAGTTGTGTGAAGCTCTTTTCTTCTTCTTAAAAGAGATCGGTATGCACATCCTATATGAAGTCAAAGTCTATTTTTTTGTGGAGGAAACCCATCAGCCCTATATTTCCAGGACTCTGGTACAACAGGCTGCACCCCAGACATGGAGTCTGCGTCCAGCCTCATCCAACCAACAAAAGAGTCAGTACTGGTTTCCCTGGTGCCTGGGCAATGATTGACAGTGCTCAGACTGTCTCACTGGGGCACCTGCAGATAACCACCTGAGATAGATCAGCACAGGAAACCATTTCCACACAGTGTGAACGTGCAGGTGGTGAGCAATGTAAGGAGCATGATTATTATCCCTTTTCTAGCTAACTGTTCTGGGCCCCTGCATGACGTCTGCATAGTTGAAATGTCATCACTTAGCCAGATGTTGAAGTCACATCTATCTAAATCCAGCTGGATATATGGAAAGTATTGTCTGTTTTGACAGGCATAAATCAAGGGGCATTTGTATGAATAGGGGATTATTACTAAATCGTGCACTTTCTATTAATAGATCCCTATTAATGCTGCAGGTGTTAGTAGTAACTGCTCTTTGAAGCATTACTTAATCAACCCCTTTGCAAATCCCCATAATCTAGCTCTCATAAAAATACATGGATTATTGATTGAGAGGACCTCTGGGATCCCTAAAACGAGGTTCAGCTCAGATGCCTGTGCAGCGGAGGAGACGCACTACAGATCGCTCCCTGGAATGTCTGCCAGGTGTTTGCAGTTTCATGCGCAGTGTGCCTTGGAAATAATAAAAGAGGTGGGGGTGGAGGGGAGGTTATTCCCATCCAGGAAGACCAGGCTCAAGCAGAGGAAGGAGAAGGAGGACCATTAGTAATAGCAGGAGAGGTTGAAGGTGCAGAGGTTGTAGGGTGGGCTACTTTTCCCTCTCTGGGAAACTTGTGACAGGGAAAATAGAGAGCAAGGAGATCTAATATGTGTCAAATTGTCCTCAAAATTAACACACAGAACCCAGTCAGGTCTGCAGCATGTTTGTAAAGAATACAAGCAATCAGGACAAGCCCTTAGAAACATGCTGGGTACAGCTAGCTAGGAAGTTAAATCAATGTTTAAGAAACATGAAGAGCCTTAAATAGATTATGTCCAATGACCCAGTGTTGATATTTAAGGATTATATCTGCAAAGCTTAGTGCTGGTGAGAACTGAGCTAAAGCACACTCATTCTCTTTGCTTAACAGACTCTTGAGATTGAGATCTGCTTGGCTCAGGTCTGCAAGACTTCAGGGCCATTTCAGTGGGGCTTGTGCAGAATGCAATTTTTTAAGGGTGGGCTAAAGCTATTCTGTGTGGGCTAGAGACCCAGAGATACTTCAGGTGTGAATAATCAAGCAAAGTTCTATGCAGAATAAAAGCAAAGCCAGCAAGTAACACAGCCTGCAGTGCCCGCTGCTCACAACACTACCCTGCTTCCTGAGCTGCTCATGCATTGCTGGCTGGGGGACGACTCTACAATAAACAATGAGGAGCTTCAGAAACTTTGAAGAGATATCCTTGAAGGCTGTAGTCCACCCCATTGCACTGGCACCTTTGGCAATCCGTGGTCCCAGGCACAGATACTTGCCAGTTCAGTTCAGCTCCTGTGTAAACTCCATCTCACCAGGCTGGGAAGAGCAGTGCCCTTGCATCATATCGCTGTTGGCTGGAATCTCTGAATGGGGTGTTTGCAATTTCCCTGGCTGGGCCAGGAGGGACCACGGCTCAGCAGCCTGGTACCACAGAGTGGGAGAGAGAGAGGATCCTCACACACCTCTCCTTTCAGGGAGGGCTGAAAAATGGAAAATGCATAAACAGGACATTTATCAATCATGTCAAAGGCTTCAGAAAGTACTGGAAGGTGAAGAAATTTTCTCAAAAGGGAGGAATAAATAAAAATCAATCCTTCACAGAACTGCAAGATAACGCACTATTTTTGAAGGTGTCACCATCTGTTCTGTGTTATGGGGAATAACCTTGATGTTATTACATTACAGGATTATTAATATACAGTAGTGTGTTAAATTTCAACCAAATGTACCAAGCACAAGAGACATGTGTAATATCACCTGTGGCTGGAACAACAAACAGTTCAGGGAAGTGCTTCTGTGGAGACGCAGGACTGGTGCTTAAAGGTAAGCACACTCCCAGTGGAGTGCTGAATGGACTCATTTTCTTAAGCTATGGCTTCAAAGTCAAATTCTCTCACCCTAATTCTCCAGCCTTCCACAGGGAAAGGGTATTAGGGCTTGATCTCCTGTGCCACACCAAACTGCAGCTGCTTCAGCAGACTGGTGCCCTACCGAGCATGTACAGCCCCTCACGGCTTTTTTCCTTCAAAAGGACTAGTCTGAATAAACAAGTACTTTCTACAAGGCAAGGAGCATTGCTGCTCTTATGGGCTTCTGCACCAGAGGGGGAATGGAAAAGATGTGAAAGTGCTTTCATGCTGTACCCCAATATAATTCTTAGGAGAGTTCAACTCATCATTTATACTACAGTGCACACAAAATACCCCCATGACCAACAGAAAAAAAACATGGCCGAATGCATATCTGTCATCCTAATGTTTCTGTTTTTCCTTTTCACTCCTGATGTGGGATTTTTTTCTGTTCCCTTTCCACTTTTGCCTTGAACCTTGGAAGATGAACAGCTAGGCTTTCTCAGTTAACTTTCCCAAATCATCTTGGAGCACTTGGAGGTTTTTTCCCTTCACATCCTAATTAAGGGTATATCAGTGTCCCATTGGGACTGAGGCAGTTAACGAACACCATCCGGCAGGTCACTTATAAACTATTTGCCCTGAGACTGAGGGCAAACTCTGGTGAATTCCCAAGGAAAAAATCAAATGAACCTGTTAATGAGTGGAGCATTGGGAGGAAGAAAAAAATAAGGCAGGATCTGAAGTCTTAAGGAAATGTCGGAAATAGAAGTTTGTTTATCTAATGGTTTTACTGGTGTCAATGCACAGGACTCCCCCTCCATTTTAAAGCAGTTGCAAACAAAAGATTCAGTTGCAGATAAACTTTGGGACTTGACATTTACATGAGACACTTGTAAACATTCCTCAAAGATGGAGAGGAGGAGGGACGTGTAGCACATTCATTTCATACAAAACCTGGCAGCCAGGTTTCCTTAGATCATCATTATCTGAAGCATCAAAATGAGTTTTAGTCCCACCTTGGCCTGTTTTATCTCTATATATATAGTAAATTGGATTCTCTGTCCTTGGAATGTTTAATTTAAGTTCTTTACTTCAATTTTAAAAGCAGCATTCTAACCTGAAAAGTAGCTCTTAGGACATTGCCAGCCTATAAAACATTTCCTAAGAGCTTAGTTTATTGAAATTTTAATAGAAGATCCAGAGAAGATCTCCAGTGTTAGTTCACCTGTCTGTGAAATGACTCAAGGATGAGAAAAAAAACACTCTTGTCCTTGAAAAATAAGAAAAAAAGCAAACCCCTGTTGCTCAAGAGCAACTAGACTGGTTTTTGTGTCTATGTCAGTGAGGGGGGTTAGCCTTCACTCTGAGCTGGCTTAGGAGGGGGACAGTATCTTTAACTTAGAATTCCCTTATTTATAATTCTTATAATAACTCATCATTATTTGCCTTAAAGCTTGATTTATAGCAGAGCTAAAAGTTGTACCACAATAACACAAAAATGGGTCCAAAACTAGAAGAAGTTTGATCTGAATACAGCTGCATGATTAATGATCTTTCAGATGAGAATGAAAAAAACAGACGCTTAAAAAAACCCCAAAATTAGTCAATTTCTAAAAAGAATGTTTTAGTTAAAGCATAGGAAAGATCACTTAAAATATTTTATCAAAACTCGTACTACAGATAAAGGAAAAGATCCTACATTCTCCTAATGTTGTTTTTTGTTTATCTGCAGAAAACTTGTGACAGGACCTCCACTGAGATTCTGTGTATTGGTTAGAAGGAGATCAAAAGCACCATATACCGTTTTTTTTCAAGCCTGATGCAGCAATGTGGAGGAGAGGACTCACTAAGGGTCAGAAGCTTTGCAGTGAGGCAGAAAGGAAGAATATAAATGAGATTTTCTCCTTTGTCTAAGTTCTTCTGACACAGAGCAAGGGAAAAATTCTTAGATCGCTCACAATTGCCACACAACATCACTGCTAGAAAACACATCTTGCCTTTTCTAAAGCTACAGCATGACCCATAAAACCCCTTGTTTATTATTTTTGCCAAAACCAGAAGGTCCCCAGAGAAAAGGTAACAAAGAAAGGCACAGAGATCCCTGGAATGACTCTCTGATTTGAAACAAGTGAGTATCTAAACTGTACAACTGGTGTTTCTGCTAATTCTGGATTGATAGCCTCTTAGAGACAGGGCATCCTGAAAGTTTTCAATCTGGCTGTTATCCCCTCCTCCAGGTGAATGGCATTCAGGTTCTTTTGTCTGCTGAAATGTGTTGTCCACATCCTGCTCCTCAGCTTCCTGTATCCTTTGTAGTGTCCATTAGCAGAGGGCTGACAGACACTGAAGGTGTCTCATCACTTTTCAGCCACCCTGGGGGAGCATGGGTGACAAGGATGGAAATATAAACCAGAGGAGAGCCCCATGATTGCTGTTCCCTGCTGGGCAGTGAGGAATGGGTGCAGTTCATGTGGACCAAGCAGAAGGCTGTAAACCTGGCACGTTACACACGGTCATGAAGGGTCTCTGGAAGCAAAGATGACTGGCCTCTGCTTTTGGGCTTTTGTGCTATCCCATGGGAGGTGAATTCACATGAAAGCTGGGATGTTATCCCTGTGTGATGATCCCTGCTCCCAAAATATGACTCGGTGACACTGCTGTTGTGCAGTCCCTTCTGTGTCCTCCAGCAGTGGCAATCTCCATGAACCCCAGCCAGCCTCACTGGCAGGGCCACTTCATAGGCACCATCTTTACAAGCTGATATTTGGCCCATTTCTTTCCCCACGCCACAGCTACTGGATATTTTCCACTTACTTCTCTGAAACCAAGGCCTTTGTTTTTAACAGGAACAATGAATACATTATGGATGAGGACAGCTAGCCAGCAACCAAGAGAAGGGAAAACTTGATGAAAGGCAGGAAATTGGAATTTAATAAGCACAGTAAAAGGTTTCTAATGTCCATTGGCTCCCCCTTCTCGGGGCCTTACCTGATGTATAGACAGTGCAACACTGAGGTTCCTGTACTGACTTTGGAGAGATGAGTGATCCTCCCTGGAATCTCCAATTCTGTGGCCAAGGGATCTAAAACGTCTAGATATTTTTGGTCCCTTATCTCCTGGGCTAACCCATGCCTCCAGTTTTTGAGCCAGAATTCCATGTTCAGCTCAAACATAAGTCAACTGTCTTGACAGAGAAACCAGTAGAACTTTCTAGCCATTAATCCCAACGGAATTGCTCCATATCTTCTTACAACACTCACAGGGCTATGCAAGTTGCAACACCAAGGTACAGGAATTAGCCAGCTGGCCCCCGCCAAACCTCATCTGGCTTCTTTGTCTCACAGTGACCAGACCCAGCTGCCTGGGAGGAAAGCTGGTTTCTACCATAGCCGTGGTATCTATCATAAGTTACCCCTACAGACTGATATGCTGCAGTGGAGGTTCAAGAGGATTTTCACTTCCTCACGTTGTCCTATTCCTATTTCTGTATTTTACCCACAATTCAAAAGATCAAGGGAACTTTCAAAGCAACGTTCTCCATTTCACAATGTCGTGGTAAATCAAACATATGTAGACCGAAAACCTAATAAAAAAACTATGAGGAGTTTTAATCAGGAGAGTATATTGAAATGTAGATAGTAAAACTTCTGTAACTAAGTGCAGATGCTAAAGAAACTATAAATCTGCAGTCAGCATGATTTGCCACATTACTGTGTTAGAGCAAAGACTGACTACAGTTTTACTATTCGACTTAATAAACTGGCTTTTTTTATTATATAATGCACCAAGTTGCTGTAGTTTTACTATAGTAAATACAATTCAACCGTAGTTTAAAGAGAGATGCTGCTTTCATTTGCTTTTTTTAATACACACAGTAAAGCTGAGAGAAGTGCTTTTGTAACACTTCTCCAGTGCCTTTCATTTACTTTTCCCTTAACTTTGTGTTTGAATATGTGGTTTCTGGTTTTGACTACTTTGCATTTTGTTTGTGCTTTCCTCGAACAGGAAGTCGTCTTCAGCATTTTTTGCAAGTACAAGGACAACATTTGGATTCCACCTTCAGACAGATATTATGGCTTCCGCATTTAAAAGACAAGGTATTTTGCCCAATTCTCATTCTGAAGTTTCTTTTTGAGATGTATATATTGCTGGATAGTGGTCATCTGGTCCATCTGGAAATCAGTATATTTAGAGACAGAAGGATGAGCTGTAAGGGATGCCTGCTTGTCCTTATGGTGTTATATTTGTACACTCAGCTTCGCTCTTTCCCTCTGTGCTTGCTTTCTTTCCACCCACCCAGAGAGCAGCAGTGTGATATTCTCTGAGAATTATGTGCTGGTGCCAGACTGACAGTTACAGAAACCACAGAAACAGAAAAATATGTAGATCTTACTTTCCTACTCCCAGAGGCTAGGATGACACAGCTCCAGCATGGATGAAGAGAAAGCATGTTAATTTAAAAAAAAAATCACATTAATTATCACACTAATGCCAACTGACAGTGATTTTCTCCATGTGTCATTGTTAATTGTATTCTTACTGCTTTACATGTGCATATACATCTCAGTAGTCAGCCCCAGCAGCCAAGGAATATTACAATAAAACCCAGGCCCGTGACACTCATTCAAGCGGGTGCATTAACGCGAGCATTTAAAGGATTCACTAAAGTTTGGTATCACATGTTGGGTCTCCCTGTTCTCCAGCAGCAATTCACAGCAGCTGCCTGTGGTCCAGGAGCACCACAGACACCACACACCCCTCATCCTGCCACAGGACCTGCCCTCCGTAGCATAGGAGATAGTCTGCTTTGGTTTCTTACTCAAACAATCACAACTTGGCAAGGAAATCCTGGCACAAACAGCCAGAAATCCAAGCATGTTCTTAATTCCTCATGCACTGCTCCAAAGGCATTTGGATAAAAGTTGAGGGTTGACTTACCTCCTTTTCCTCACAATTTCTCCTTAAAGCTGTCACCGCCAAATCTTATCACTGGGAAAAAAAATAAAGATGTGAAATACATCCTTTTGTTTGTTTGTTTGTGGTTTTTTTTTCCTTTTTTTTTTTAATTAACAAAGACAATTGTTTTAAATTGTACTCGATGTTATTTATTGCCAGTATAATGCATGGCCAGAGGAAAGTGAGCTGACTTTGTTTTGAACAAAGACAGTTGACCTGAGCAGTCAGTGCCACTGTAGGAAAGCTCTGGTCCAAACCCAATGTCTGACACTGAAAGCAGCTCTATCACTGACCAAATGGGAGCAAAGAACTCAAAACTCAGAGAAGTTTTGAGTGCAGGCAAATTCAAAACCTGCTATCAAGCTCCTGCAGAAAGGGAAGATAAAACACTGCAACAACCATTCCTCTCACTCCTTTCAGTTGAAATGCTTGGGGGAAATTAATCTTTGGACCAAAATCTGTGAATTTAACTTTGGATCTTGCATGTCAACTGTGCTACTTCACATCTTCTCCACTATAAGCAAACAAATTCTTTGGCTTTGGATGTCATAGCATCAAGTCAGGCTGGGTACTGAGAACCAAGCAACACCAGCAGTGGAAGCAAAACAGGCATAGCAGAGCCACTAAATATTTAGCCATATTCTGTCCATCTTTGTCATTTTTGCTTCCTTCCACAGTTATCCTCCCCTTAACAGCTTGGAAAAAACTGGCAACTATTTTAGGTGTCCCACTGCTATCACTAGATGCAACCCCTGCTAAACCAACTACTTCCAATGCATTGCCAAGTAAACCCAGGGCTGACCTTTGACTTCATCTTCTGAAATATGACCATAAAAATAATGAGCCTGTAAACTGCTTTTGGCAATTATGCTGCTGCTGGAATGAAAGAACGTTGTCATTAGCATGCAGCTTATGAACCCCAGCATGCTGGTGCTGGCAGGCAGCCAGCCCGGGAAACCGAGCTGGCCTTAAAGCTGACACAGGTTCAATGGGATAATTAGGCAGCCTTTTTGTTTGAGTTTGTTGATATAAATGTGGTAGAGATTAGCCTTTTCCCCCTCAGCTCTGGGTAATGGTCAGGGCTAACAGGTGTCAGGCTAATGGTGGTGCGGGAAATTAATACTTGGTTTCCTGGTACCCTCCTTTGTTGTTTTTCCCCACAGAGGAATTCCTCCAAATGCTCTAGCACTTTGCAAGCACCTTCCCTCCCTCCCTCCTTCCCCCTTATTTATCTTTGCCCAAAACATTTTATCAAGAAGAGCACGCCATTGAGTCACATACAAAAAAGCTAGGAGCTGCTGACTGGAAAATAAATTACCATCAATCACATCGGTCAATCAGCCTTCCATTTATTAGGTTAAGGAATAAAACTTAAATTTTCAAACGGCAATTGGCCAGATCTGTTTTTGAAGTTCATGGGAAATCTCCAGGGAAATGAGCCAAGGCAGAATAAAGGACACCCAAAACGTCACACAGCTCTGAACAAACTACAGTACCACTTATAAAAGCGTTTGGGTCACTTAAACATCTGGTTATCTTAAGCAACTTGGAACAGGGTTCTTGGCACTCAGGAGGAATTGAGAATGCCAGATCACCTAACAGCTCTCTGTAAGTCCTTAAAGCAAAGTCTATCTGTGCTTTATGTCAAAGTAAGTGATACAGCAAGAAAAATGGTGAGCATGCCTCTGCACATGCTGTAGCCAGCCAATAGCCCATGCAGAAAGCAAGCTTTCATGCTCATTTTACTCATACGCACTGCCTTTTATCTCAAGGGTTGCCAAAGCACTGCAAAGGGACAGTGAGGCCCTATACCAAAATCACTTTCCCCATCCCCAAAATGGAGCTACTTCTGGGGAGAGACCTGCTAACTTGTGCATCAAACACACATGGCAGCTTAGACGAGAGAGGAAAAAGCCATATGAAAGGATATTTTTTTGGTAACATGCCATTGTTTATGCAGGACATGGTGGTAGGTAGCCTTTCAATTAAAAGAAAACACAGCAGGGAGGACAAAACCCCCATTCTGTTAAGACGTGGCAGAGACCCACCAGCAGCACCATCTGCTGAACCTCATGGTGGTCTCAATAATTGTGCAGGCTTTCCCTTCCCTTCTTTCCCTCTGCTTTTTCTTTTTCCCCATTAGTATTCCCTTTTCCCAAGGCCTACAACCCTTGCATTCACATTTTCCCACCTGTCGTCGGCTCCACACTCTGCACTCATTTTCTGGATTTCCTGCTTCCCTTCTCATCACACCGATCTGATTCTCTCCTCATCTGTGCTGTAGCTCATCACTACTCTGCTTCAAAAAGCAGCTGGCCCACAAGTCAACTCCATACATTTTTCTCTGCTCCACATGGGACGCTGCAGGGACACCGTCCCTTTCAGCCCCTTCATTTAGCAAAGGAGGTCACCTTCCCAGTGGTGCTGGTCCCTCCGATTTGACAGAGGCACAGAAGTACAAATCTAAGCTGGGAAGGATGAGGATTGGTGTAGTCCAGCTTCAGTCCTGCCTGTCTGCAGAAGAGAGCTGTTCGTGCTTTACAAAGCCTCTTGACAATACAAAGTGGAAAGAGGCACTGGAATGAGGTTGTGTCTCTGCTTTCATTAAAGGCATTTCTTGAAAATCTGCTGGGTTTAGCTTGGGCCACTGGTGCAGCCATGAAACCACAGAACTTAGCCCAGGCCACGTACTTCCCAGCTTTGCAGGCCCATGCAGAGCTGTGCCCTGTCCAGACCACTAGCCTGGAAGTCTGACATGTCCATATCCATCTACAATTTGGTCACAATTTAAAACCACCTTTACCATGAGAACTACAAAGAGGTCAATATATATGGCATAGGAAAGAAGAAATGAAGAGATATTTTGCTGTCTGCCTTGCCCCCAAACCTCTGTGAAGAAAAGAGTGCTAATATAAGCCCCTCCTTCAATAGCTGAAAGTGAAGATCCACTGGTTGGAATCTGTGAGTCGGAAAACCTTTCAGTAGGAGGCAAACTGTAAGCTTTTAATGATGTGAATAAGTTCTTTGGAACATATTACAATGGGAGATTCTCCATTTGTTGGAGTCTCCCACTGAAGAGCAAACGCATTTCCAATTTAAAATTTCTGACTGAAAACAATTTGTTGGGCTAAAGGTCAGAATCACTGCTTGAAATCTCTGGTTTTTGGAATAAAATGGATCAGACTAAGTAATCACAAGGGTTTACTGCAACTTAAAAATATATTAATCTATCTATTCCAGAAAACAGCAGTGAAATCATATTGTGCCTACAAAGTCCTGTTGCATGCAAGAGGTATATCTGAATTTGTGTGCCACAGCAATATTTGAGTTTCCTCAGCTTTGGGCTTATCACCCGAATATGAAACAGTAAAGAAACAAAAAAGGCAATAGTCAACCTCCCTTTGTCAGATTGCCAAAGAATGCAAATTAGAGGCAGCACTCAATTTACAGAGATTATGATAGACCCTTTCCTTAGCTTTTCTTCCTATGAGTAGCCAAATAATGAATTTACCATGAAAGCCAAATGGAAAAGAGTGATACTTCAGCCTGATGAAGTCTGACACCAAGAGAAGATGATATAACCTGCCCTACAATGGTAAAACCACTGAAAAATCCCATCCCAAAACCCACACATAGCAAGCAAACAACATTCACTCCACCAGCAACTCTGATTAAACCAAAATCCCTGCAAAACTCAGCTTATGATTTTTTGTGGAGTGGTTAAATGTTTTTAAGGCACAAACATAATTCACTGACGAAGAAAAATGTAATGCCAAGACTTCTGAAAGATAAACATCTCCTTCAGATAATTGTCTGCAGCCGAAGTAGTGCCCCAGAATCCAGAGTGGTTGTTTTAATGCCTGGGTTGGTCCCAACTGGCCCTGGTTTTGATTTGGGAAGGTGCAAGTAGAGCTCTGCAAGTTTCCCATCCAAGGCGGCAAAAGGTGTGAGGAGAAACAAACAAGGAAAAAACCTTTGTCAAAGGACACCCAGACAGTCAAGGGACAGTGGGAAACACTTTGAAACAGAAAAGTGACAGAGCAAATAGGACTAAGGATATTTACTGCTGAGTCCTAGAGGATGCCAGCAGAAGAGCATCGGCAGATTTGCAGCATCAAGGCAGTGAGCGGATGAATTAAGGTGGTAGCCTGGCAATAGCACAGCCATAATTTAACAGTAGGCTGTAGTACAGAGGAGCCTGACAATCTGCCAGCACTGCAGGTGCAGGCTCAGAGTTCACACTGTGACATTAATTCACGTGTAATCAAAGTCTTCCCATAAGAGGAATATCTCTTGCCCCATTTACAGAGTATTATTCATGTGCTGCACATGAATCCTTTGCTTAAATTAGTGTCCTGGTCTGAAGGAGCCCTAACTTAAATTACTACCTTCTATAAGGTCCTTGAGTACTTTAGTACTTAGCATATAACTTTAAAAGTCAGTACCAACAGAGAATGAGAGATGCGTGCAAAGAACCCACTTGCAGATACAACCAAGCATCTCCAAAAAATAAAGAGAGGAGAGGAGAGGAGAGAAAACAGCCAAAAACCCCAAATAAAAATTTAAACTCTCATTTCTATGGACTAAAGATAAAAAAAAAAAAAAAAAAAGAAAAAAACCCCACAACACTAGGTCATCATTAAAAAGTGGATTCCAGGGAGGGAAAATAAAAACATTCAGACACAAAATTCAAAACACCACTGAAATGTGGAATCTGAAGATGGGAGAGGTCAAAGAGGATTCAGGTCTTGCCCTGGAAAAGTTTGTTGTTAAGACAGAAAGAAAGAGAAAAAAAAAGTGAATGTTTGCTGTTTCTTCTAAAGCAGAGTATTTAAGAGATCTTTTAGAAGCAGGGAAATGGGAAGAGTGGGATAGGATTTCACAGCATTTGGCAGCTGTCTTCTGCCTTCTTTCCCCATTCACAGTGAGAACAGATTTCTTTCTAAAAGTATTGGCTAATTCCATAGGGAACAAGGATGCCTCAGGAGTAAAACACTGTTGAACTCCCATTTGCACCAGTTTTGCACTGAGGTACATTCGACTTCACTGGCATCAGACCTCATCTATACTGACCTAAAAAAACAGAACAAAACAGCACACCAAGAAAAGACAGCCTTGCAAAATCTTTGCAAAAGGTAAGCTGATCTAACGATTGGGGATTTTTGTTTCTCAGTATGCAAGAAGAGGCAATCACTTAAGTTAGAATCCAAGGCATCTTCCAAGTAAGTCCCTGTATCCCACAAAAACTGCCTCTGAGCCACTCCACAATCTGCTTTTTTCTTACATTAGAAAAAGTGCTTTTCCTTGCTTCACAGAAATCTCCTTACAGCACTCATGAGTGAATAGTCCACCAGTAAGGAAGGGTTAAAAATATTTCCAGATGAGCTCTCTTGTGGATAGCAGTTGAGAAAAATCTACTACAGGATCCTGAATACAGGATACACAACATCAGTAAATTAACCATCCCACACAGAATTCAAAGGCCTTTCCATGTTCACATGAGTTGGGTAAACACAAAGACTTAAGACAAGAAGAATACTTGCTGCTGGGATTGAGGTGGGACTAATGATGACTAATGCACTTGTTATGGAGCATTCTTCAATTAATTCCCCTGGGAGGCAGTGAATCTTGTTATCTAATCTTGCACACACATCCCTAACCTGCACTTATTTTCCACAAGTATGCTAAGCACTTTCTGTGTCTAGAGGAAGCCAAAACACGTATGGTTTTCTGTGAGAAAGACAGCTAAGGTATTTCCCTCAGAGGATGGCAGGCATTCTGGGAGGTGAGAAGGAAATCCACATATAGCTATATTGAACAAATGTGTCCAGAAGTCTGAAATGGGGGGAATTTGGAATAGGTCATCTCACAGTCATATCAAGACAGGGAGAGATGCTTTTCCTGGAAGGAAATCTGAGAGAGCAGATTTTCAGCTACACCAGGAATAAAGACTAATAGTACTTTCAATAAAATATTCCAACAATGGTTTATGGTTTACAGTGTGATCACAAGAAAAAAAGAAAATAAAAAAAGGGTTATCATAATTCTTTGAGAAGAAAGTACTGTTCAGGCAGAATATTCTCTGAAGAGATCTTGGAAATCATTACAGTTCATTTGATAATATATTGCCTAATAATAGTTTCCTCTTCCCCCATGCTCCCTTCAGTTGAAGTGATTCATGATGAATTCATACTAAATGATGAAGTCATCCAACAATCTCTAAATAACAGTCAAAGATGTTAGTACTGTTTATTGTTCTGGCTCAAATGCAAGAAGGATCTAATAATGTAAATAATAAAGATGTCAATATTTCATAAGTACTGTTCTCTGCAGGAAAAGATATATATAGGTGAAAAATATTGAAACCAGAGGGGGAAAAGGCTGTAAATAATAAAACATCATAGATAAAATATTTGTATTGTAGAAAAATTACTACTTATTGCAGCTGCATGTAGTAACATCTGAAAGGTAATAGCTTTAGGCTTATAGTCTTTATCTTGTATCAGATTTTAGTCAAACAAGACCAGGAAACTCACTAAATGCTGTAACCATTTCAGCAGGTAATGACAGGTTTGATCAGATCTGGGCAAATCAAATACAAATGTCACATAACTGGTGAAAAATTATTACCACTGCTTACACTATGGATAAAGTGCAGCTGTTTAAAACTGGATGGATTCTAAGGCCATACCTGCATATTACCTAAGAGCCTGAAAAGTTATTAGCTCTGATTTTGCTTGTGCCTGATGTGTGATTTTTCCTGTGAGCAGGATTTTGGTTAGCTGGAAAATATCTACCCTGTAAACTTGTTCTTGCAGAACTCCATCTGTAAAATGTTTGGGATCTATAGTTCTAGTTTGGAGTCCCACCCCAAAGAAATATCAAATTGCCTTGATGTTGGCAGGTGCTGAACACTAGGAAGACTGAAAGAGTGGCAGGTCTCACGTTACCCGACTTCAGTCATTTGGCTGTGACATTTGGGCCACCCTTGCTTGTGTTTTGAGAACCAGGGAAAACTCCACCATATTTCTCCCCTCCTTCTTCAGTGAGCTGCCAAGGCAGAGAGTCAAGAGGGATGACAGCAGCCTTGGAGCCCAGGCACCCAGCCATGTTTCATCCTATACAGGCATTTGGGATTCAGCTCTTCACCCACATCAGCTCCACAGAGCTTCTGCTCCAGATCGATGCTAAAACTGCCCTTAATATTTGGAACATCAGTGTTTCAGACTGGCACTCTGTTCCTATTGGCTTTTGCTTTATTGATAACAATAAACATACACTCAAGCATAAACAGAATATCTGTGTATGTAACAGAGTAGGATCTAAACACTCCTAAACTCTAAGGATAAGAAGGTTTATAAAAACAGTACATACAGACAAGAAAAACATGAATTCCAAATGCCCTCAAAATTAAAAAGAACCACAGAGGCAAATGCAATTTCCATTTTTTGCAGTACAGCACGAAGTAAAGAGGAACCCCTCCCTCACTTTCTTCATTAAGATCAGTCAAATCTGTGCTTAAAAGACCCTCAGTATTTAATGCAGAAATGAGATACTCATTAAATGTTTGTTCTTTAAAAACTCTCACTCTGTAAAGGGAATTCAATCTGGTTCTCTTTAGATCCCTATGTTAAAGGGCCTTATGGTGGGTTTCTCATAAGCAACCTCTTAACCATTTCAGCTTGTTGAAAGTATAATGTGGAAAAAAGTGCATTTATTTGAAAAACAAATCTTGAAAGTTTAGCCATTAGCCTCAACACCAATAAAATCTTCTAGTTCAGTCTGGAGTCTCTCAGGGGTAAATGTACAGGTGCTAAGTGCTGAGCAGCTGCAGCAAGTGATGAATTTAGGGAATGGTATGGAGCTTAAAAAACAAGATGACCAAATGAGATACATTTTACAATCAAAGCCCAAGCTTATGTTAAAAATTAGAATGCCTTTATAGATGCTTTTGTTTTTCCCCTGAGCCTTCTAAATCAGTATGGCAGCTAATGCAGAGCTAACAGTCAAAGTATTGAGTACTTCTGGCAAGTTCTGGCTCAGTGAAAAGCTGAAGCAGAAAAACATTTGTGGAGTATTATTATTTTTAATGTGTGTGGTAAAATGAAATGAACAAGATTAATGCTCATACCTTACTCATTTACATAAAAGTCCCTTCATCCTACTCAAACACCTCTAAGAAACTACACAGTGAGTGTGAAGAAAATTTTCACTTTTTCCTAGCTCCCTTTTTGGCACCTTTGATAGTGAAGTAGAAAGTAGTAAGGCTAAACACACAGAGAAAGGTTTGAGTCAATTCTCAGATTGGCAGTACCTGTTCTGAAGCTAGACAGTCAAATTAAAAGTGCAAAGTCATATCTTATAATATATTAGAGACCTTACAGATATTATCAGGGTCTTATCTTGTGAGACTATAGATAACTGCCAGATCTCCAATTCTTATTCTTTTCCAAATATTTTATCCTCTCATCCTTCCCGTTTTTTCATCACTGCTGCTTAATTTGTTGTCTACAATTCTTCTTTTCCCTATGAAAACAGCCACCAAAACCACAAAATGGAGCTCCTATTTCTGCTTTGCTGCAGGCCTCTACCAAAGGTACAAAAAGGGCTTCACAAGCACTATGTCTCTCTCTCTGCTCTGTGAGAACACAAGTAATGCTGGGATTTTGGGTACACAGCATTGGGTTTTTAAAACAGTGACTCCCATGAGCATGGAAGGTCGTTCCAGCACAGAGGAAACACAGGAACTCCAGTGAAACCACCATGCCATGTTCTAAAGAGGAGCATTGAAAGCAAGTTCCAGCAGGCACAAATGCTTTCAAATCCTTTGCCTCTGTTCCCTTGTCTCCCAGTGTTCCCAAAGAATATTGGCATTGGAAACAAAACTGTCCTATCCTTGTTTTGAGAAAAGCCTTTTGGAACATTTCCTCTAACAGGATCTGCAGAACCCAACTGGGCATCCAGTTCCACTGACAAGGAGAGAAAACATCTTCTATTCCCTGATCTTCTCAGCAGTCATTGGATCCCTTCTCCAAGAGATATTTGTAGCCACTGACTGAGGGAGGAGAGCCCAGATCACCAATAACATCTTCATGTTCAAACTATGGATCCAATTCCAGTAAGGCAACAGAGTGCTTCATGGGAAATTCTTGTTTCAGAAGGAAAATAAATGAGCTTAAATTTAAAAGCACATCCTGACTGTACCTACACTTGGTAAAGCCTCAACTTTAAAGGGCAAACTCCCTTAGAGGACACAGAAAAGGAAGGTGAACTGGATACAGAATGATCACAGGAGGCAACATTCCCAAGCTACACGAAACACTCTGTGCTCTGGAGTTATTGTAGGGGTCCATTATAGGCAATCCAGCCAGGAGGGTGACCCCAACAAATGATTCCATAAGGGAGCAAGGAACACTTCCAAAGGAAGTGCCCGTGTCCTTAGAGGGGAATGCAACTGGCAATACCAGCCAGCTGTACAAACTGGTCCAGGAGATTCCCCAAAACACCGTGGAAAAACTGCTTGAGACAGAACTTTGATTAGTGTGTCCACAGCAAAGGCATTCCTTTGTGAATCCACACTCAAGTGGAAGGAAGCACCCAAGATTTGTAAATGCTCCCTTCCTGATCAAGAGGAACAACAAAAGTTACAGGGTCTGCAAAAACTCAACAAGTTTTATAAGTAATTTACAAATGGCTATGGTAAACCCTGTCTAACTTATCCTATCGACACATGTTAGGGTGTTTGGGAGAAAGGGGCAGGGTGAAAGGGAAGAGAGGAAGGAATGAAGGAAGGAAGGAAGAGAGGGAGGGAAGGAATGAAGGAAGGAAGGAAGGAATCAGTAGTTGTGGTTCCAGCATTAATCCATCTGATGGGGCTTTCATACCTGTTTCCAGCTTTGATCCTGCTGATGGGAATGTCCGTCTTGGTTTCAGTCTATTTGGTTCATGAAGTGTTGTCCAGATGGACACAGAGGGCTCTGGTCTGTGGCTCCATGTCCAGGGGAAGGTGAGGGGTGTCCCGCAGGATTCTGCCATGGCACTGGAGCTCTTCAATGTCTTTCTCGATGACACAGAGAGTGGGATCAAGTGTATCCCCAGCACCTTTACAGCTGACAGGAAACTAAACCAGAGAGGTGACACAAGCAAAGGAAGGGACCATCCAGAGGGACCTGGACAAACTTGAGAAGTGGGACTGCAAGAACCCAGTGAGATTCAACAAGTTCAAGGGCCTGCCCTTGAGGCTTCACCAAGTGTAGGTACAGTCAGGATGTGCTTTTAAATTTAAGCTCATTTATTTTCCTTCTGAAACAAGAATTTCCCATGAAGCACTCTGTTGCCTTACTGGAATTGGATCCATAGTTTGAACATGAAGATGTTATTGGTGATCTGGGCTCTCCTCCCTCAGTCAGTTCAAGAGTCACTGAGCTTGGAGGAGCTTTCCAGATCTTCTAGTGCAACTGTCAACCCAGCACCACCACAATCACCCCTAACACACCCCTAAGTGCGACATCCAGAGTCCTCTGAATTTGCACTTCTTCCTGACCAACATTTCCCTTGCTAGAATGGCATAAAGGACCTTTAGTGTTAGTCAATTTCTTAGCCTGTAAATAGGAAATCATCAGATTCAATTAAGTGTATCTATGCTGATGCAGTATTGGCCACAAAGTGATGTAGAAATTATCTGGCTTCCTGACCTGAAAATTTGCAGATGTAAACATTACATTATCACAATTTAAAGTCCAACTAGTGAGTCAGTCCATCCACCCATGCAGAAGCCCTCCATGTGGAGCTCAGTGGGTGCCTGCATGGGAACTCAGAGCCCCCCTCTCCCTCTGCACTGCCCTGTAGGTTTGCCTATAGAGGGGCTGCTTCACTTAGCTCATGCTGCTGGAAATGAGAAAAGGCTCCTCAGCAGTCTTCTGAGTTACACAGCTTTTTTAAACTGGAACCATGATGCAGGGCTCTGGCTTTGTGCAGAACAGTGAGGCATGTGTGAGAGGGCAAGGAGCCCTGTCACGGCACCAGGTGCGGAAAAGGGGAATCCTGTACTTGGATGTGCTGAGAGAATAGAAAACAGCTCAAGAACAAGCCATAATGTTTTGTTAGAAAATCAAGCTGAGAGTTGAGTCTTTACTAGATGTCTCCTTAGGCAGAATAATGTGTTAGTCTATTTGTTAAATAACATCCCCACAGTAGCACAAATGGGAAACCGTACATCTTTTCCCTCTATTTAAACACCTGCCTCTATTACCTACATGTCAGGCTCACCCTGAAATTTCCTCCAAGCTGTGTGTGGCCCCTGGCAACACCACAACATGGTGCAGTTGACAGAAGTGTTCCTTCCAGAGAAGCAGGAACCAGGCCAGTCTTGAAGCAAAAAACATGTATTAAAAACATCAGTCTTCCTTTAAAAGTGATCAGTCTAAATATACATATTGGACCAGCCATTACCAATGTTTTGCTTTTATTTTTCTTACAAGAAAAATTAAGCAGTTCGTGTAATGAATTAGTGATTTTCTCTTCCATCATTAAGTAATTTCTAGAAAGAAAAAAAAAATATTCCAAGGCCAACTGTATATTTATCATGTTCAGTGCAAAATAAATCCCATACCAGGTCTTCCATCCTAGGCTTCCCAAACTCTTGTACACGCTTTATAAACACTATTAATCATGCAGAGCCTGTCAGCAGTGTTAGCAGAGCACATAATGTATTTGGAACATTTGCAGCATAACAGCTTTGAATGTAAAGGTCACCATCTCCATATTAACTCCATCAAAATAATTGGGTAATTTTCCTTTAAAAACACACAATACAGTTTCTCCTGGAGATCCCATGTGGCAGCTGAATCTGACATCTGTGAAAGGAAGCATGGAGCTGCGTGTATAGTATCACAAAGCTGCATGGAGGATCAAAAGAATGTATTTGCTTATGTTAGCTCCCAGAGGAATGTCAAACCCAGGAATTACACCAATGCATCCAAGTCAAGCCCATGCAAGCGAAGCATTTTTTGCAGGAATGATATAGCCCTTCTCCATCGGCGAGTGGCATCCAGCTGGTGTGCAGAGTGCCTGAGGAGTTACTGTGGCTGAATAAAGCCCCCTTCCTTTCTCCTCTTCCTTCTTCTGTGAGTGACTGTGGATCTCCTCCACTGGGCACGGGAGCTGACCTCCTCTGAAGGCATGCCAGCACCACTAATCAACCGGTGGGGAAGCTGTCAGCGTGTCCTCCTCGCCTCTCCTGCAGCCCCTTCAGCTCTGCCGGTCCCATGACCCAGGGCTGCACCTCAGCCTTGGGCTTCTCTCTACAAAATCT
This sequence comes from Bombycilla garrulus, assembly GCA_013400315.1. Classification (NCBI taxonomy): domain Eukaryota; kingdom Metazoa; phylum Chordata; class Aves; order Passeriformes; family Bombycillidae; genus Bombycilla; species Bombycilla garrulus. The sequence goes on along the minus strand of VXBU01010831.1, from coordinate 1,394,068 downwards.
TGCCTCTGACTAAGCTGATGGTCAGCCACAGACACATGGCCCTTTCATAACTAGAACAGTGAGGAATGGATGACAAAAAGAAGGAATCGTCTGTTTCATCCACCCTTGCTGGCATAAATCTCTGCCCTGGTCCTTCTGGACACACTATTGCCAACAATGGCCTCCTTGGGCACCGGGGCACATGCTGGCACATGTTCAGCCACTGTCAACCAGCACCCCCACATCTTTTTCCACAGGGCAGGTTTCCAGCCACTCTGTCCCTGGCCTGTAGCACTGCAGGGGGTTATTGTAGCAGATTTGCAGACAGAAGGGTGCAAAGATCACCAGACAGAGTGATACCACAAATGAAGAAACACACAAGCACTTTTACCTAACAGCTAAGGCCATTACTGCAAACACCAAGATTTCTGCAAATAAGCTGAACAAGGAACCACAGTTCCACAGAGGCTCACAGTACAGCAGAATTCTACTTGTCTGAAGATATAAGTGCTTTATGAAGTTATCTGTATAAAATACATTATTTTGGGTAGTCAGTTATCAATACAACAAATGAATTCCAGCCAGTGGGCCAGTTTTGAACTTTCCCAGATTTGTTACCCTGGAGAGTGGAAGATGACTCTTGGGTCAATTGTTTCCTATAGCAAACAATATTCATGTGCTAGTTGCTTCAAGCAGTGTTGTGAATCCTGATATCTCCTTCACAATCAGACAGCCATCTTCCTCTAGCTTTAAAATAACTCCTTCCACGATGACATTTGAGAGGCCACACTGACATGCAAGATGCACCCCTCAGAGCCAAGTTAGCATATGTGTTACCATGGGTTGGAGCCATGGAGAAATATATCTTCCTCTGTTTGTGCTCTGAATTGAGAGTTTTACGGCACTGGGAATATAAACCTGTCTGAATGAGCTGATGTTAGAGAGGAGAGTCAAAACATCCAGCCCATCAGGATGACCAGAGCTACTGATAGAATCTTCATGGAATTATAAGTTATAAAATCCCTTAAATCTGTCCAAATGGGGGACTGGAAAATTCATCAAGACTGTTATACCCAAGGAAAAATCCAGAAATAGATTCTTTCATCATCTCTAAATTCTCATCCAAAGGCAAAGTGGTGGTTTTGAATTTCCTGGTGTCCTCATCCCTAGACAAGGTCACCACGTCCTCCTTGGTGCTGCGATTTTTCCCTTCCTAGCAAGGGGCTAGGCCAAGCAGCTCTCTTGCTGGCCTTACATGGCAGGGTGGGAGAAAAACATTTGATTCATTGTTGCCACTTTTAATGAGTGCTAATAGGTTAGATTTTGCAGAGGAAATATCTGTATAATTGGCCTTTGGTCACCAGTTTGTTTTCAACCCACGTTGGCTTGCTTTGACCGTTAGCCAAATCCAAATCCCAGTCCAAGGGAGGCATGAGGCTCTGCATTTTACTGTTCAAACCTTGAACTGTCCGTGGATCACTCTTAAGCCATAAAACTACCTTATGAAGGAACCCAGATGGGGCAACAAGAGCATGATCCAATACATTGGGAAGAAGATAGGGGGGACTCCCATGTTCAGATTTCCTTCGTAATATCAGATGACAGCTGCTCCTCACCCAATCAAAATCACAGCAAAGGGCTGCCATTTGGCCTCCCTGGCAAGCTTTACTGAGCACTAACACAAAGCCAAGGCACTGAGCACAAAATCCTGGGCCCACGAAAAGAAGCGGTAACCATTCCCTCCCAATATCCCACCTCAGAAGCAGAGTTCTGGCTTCACGCTCTCTCATTAGCTCAGCAAATTACCTCAAACTTTGGAGGAGGAGGTCTCACTACCTTTCCTAGGTTTCCAGCCTGCAGAGAAGCTGCACATTTCCACCCCTTTGCAAACTGCTCAGAGGTGAAGGGCTTAAAAACCTGGCTGAGCACTCAAGACGTCTCTTGTGCTCCTCTTGCCCAAAGCAGAAAGGAGAATGCTGAAGCTGGGACTACACAACAAGCTAGCACTTCTGATAAATATGATAAAAGCCGCCCCAGCAATCAGTAAACAGTGGTATAATTAGCAAATGTTTTGCTATTTACTTCCTTTAATATGCAATAGGGGGAAATGAAATAAAATGTCAAGGACTTCATCAAACAGATGGTTCTGCACTTATTATTTTTCTCCGCCGTATTGTTTGCGTCAACTAAAGAAGAAACTCCTTTACGAAGTGTGACTCATGGATTCCTGGGAAGCTGCATTCTCAGCAGGGGGAGGACAGCAGGGAAGGACAGGAAAGGGGAGGAAAGACAACTCAGCTCATGAGCTTTTATTAGGAGCATTATTATGTCTCATTAATTAATCTGAGCGCCGCTTTAGTGACGTCTCGGTCTCATTTCACAGGAAAAAATTACTCTGGATTGCCAAGTTAAATAGACAATTACAGGAAGACCAAATTATGCCTACATTGCATTCCCTCAGGGCACCAGGCCAAGTTCATGTCAAATCCATAATAACTAGACTACCCTCACTAAAAACAGCTCCTGTGGACATACGTCATGAACCATTTGTAATCTACACAGAGGATGTATTGATCTTCCTTGGGCTTCCTTTCTCATAAACTCATAATAGCAAAGACAGGATTTTTAAAGTGTCTAACTCTGCAGCACATATGCAGAGCATAAGCTGCATTAACTCCAATAAAGCCCAATTAAAGTATAACCATTAGCTGTTTAATTTCCTTTTCCTATCCCAAGGGGCAGCTGCTTAGAGAACAGGAGGAGAAGCTTAGTATGTTTCAGAAGAGGAATGCAAAGGAAAAAAACCCCTTATATTTTCCCTGAAGACACAAATAAAGGTAAAACCCAAGAAAGGTCTCTTTTTACCTGGTGAAAAAAACCCACCAACTTTCCAGATCTGCTTAGACTACAGAAGAGCTAGGAGATCCCTATGAAAACAAGAGATGTGAACAAATGTGTCCAAGAAAATGTAATGCCCTTAAAAAACAGTTGACATGAGAACTGCTTACACTTTTGAATCTCACTATCAGAATTCCTTCTCCCACCTGCAGCCCCCAGCTTTTGGTCTATTCTTCCTCTCTTCCCCTCACGTGCAGATCTGTCCTTTTCCCCTTGCCCCCACCTGACAACTCCCAGCTGGAGGGAGGCCACATTGTTCCCAGTCCTTGTACATTCCCTGATCAGTCCCCTCAGCTCTGGTGTTTTGGAGACCCCTCTCAACCATAAGTTTCCTTACTTAAGATAGTGAGTGCCAGTGGCTCAAAAAAAAACTGGTGCTGATAGAACCAGAACACCAAGAGCCTGGCACAACCATGACAGTGAAAATCTTTCTTCCCCCTTGCAGTCACAATTTTCCTCAGCACTTCTCTCAAGCCAATTGCAATCTTTTATTGTTGTAGCTGTTCCCCAGCTTAGAGTTCATGTATGAAGAAATTATCTGGATGACAGTGTACCCCACTCATCTACCCTGGGCACTGGCCCACTGCAGGAGATCTGCATCACTCTCCCTTCTCTGGAACAACTCACTTTGTCAGAGGAGGCACAGCCTCTCATTCTCTTTTCAAAAAGATGGAGGTGAGCTGAGCTCCATGTGGCTCTGTCACCACCCAGACCTGGCAGGTCAACACCATTGACAGCCTGGCCACCACCAACAGTGGCAGGTAAAGTTACCTGCAGTGCAAATCCCAGCAGTTTCCAACTCGGAAATAACACATTCCTCCTCCCATGACTGCAGCTATATATCCCTAAGCACACCAGAGACTACTCCCTTCTACTCCACACTCTGATATTCACACACACATTTCTTACTCCATGCTCTGGTCACCTCCCTTCCCCCACGAAAGAATTTGTTTTGTGTTTTGGGTTTTTTGGGGGTTTTTTTGGTAAAACAGTGAGATGAACCTAACTGCATGGACAACCCCCAAAGAACAGCCGAGTATGAACGTGCCTGCCAACCTGGTGTGAATTTTAGTATGGTGTTGCACATCCATTGTTCTTGGCAAGCGAGGGTGACGCCATTGCCACACGGTTCATGCTGGTCACAATTGGTCATACGAAAAAGAACAATCGGCCTCTTCAAAATGCCTTCCAAACTATTGTGGGGATCCTGGAAGGGACTTAGTTTCCTCCTTCTTGCTGTACAAATGAGCAGTGAGTGTTATTAAATCTCTGTTCCTTCCTCAGGCCGTAATGCTCTTTCCCTTTTTCTCTCTACTGTCCCAGTTTAGGATTTTTCATGATCCAAGCCAGCCTATTCAAGTGACAAAGCAGATTGCTTTGCAGCATGGCCTCCAGCCAAAACTGTGACCTTTTTAACAGTGAGGTGAAATGGCAACATTTTGATTATCATGATGCTTTTGTTTTGGAGCAAGGAAAATTGTTTTTCATTCTTTAACACCCAAGGAGCTTTTTACCTTACCAGAGGTTGCTTGGTTTAGAAAAGCAATTTCCCAAAATTGTCCAAAACCAGTAACAAGCTATTTCATGTTCCTGTCCGACATTTATTAACTGTTTTGTCAATTTCTCACAATCCTGTTAATATTTTTTTAACTATTGTTGGATTTTTAAATAACACCGCTGAGAAGTCTAAGAAGCTCCTCAGCACCTTATGACATATTTCTAGATGCACGAAGCCTGCTTTCTTATTATTTTTAAAATTTGAAAATTCATTAAAAAGGAAAAAATCCCAATGAAAAATGAAAACTCCAGACACAGTCTTTGTGGTGGGGGCTGCTCTGCAAAGAGCTGCACACTGATAAAGGCTTTCCTGTTCTGAAATAGCAATAGGAAGAGGTGGAAGCATCAGCTTCTTGTTTGGTTCTCAGCACCAGCTCCAAGCAAAGGAAGCCTGAATCATGTTGCCCTCTCCATTACTAACTTTTGTAAATTTAACCTCGATTTATTATTTTTCAGTTTTATATACATATATATATATTTATATATATAATGAGTTGCCATTCTGCACTCAGTTCCCAGCAAAATAAGTGAGAGGTCATCAGTGGAAGGAGATTTTCCAACAGTAAGAAAGAGAGGAATTTTGAGGCAAGAAGAGAAACTGCATATAGGATGGAGCTCTGCCTCTTGATTTTTAATGCAAATATTAATTTACAACCATCCTTTGAAAAGATTTCATCTGATATTGAGATCCACAGAACAACAGAGGGTCACATGACACAAATGCTCAAAATGCTAGCTTTCAACCTGTCAAGTCAGACTCTTCTTTTTCATACCAAAAAATAAAATAAATCTTTTTATGTCTTCAGCATCCACCAAACGCTTCTGTACATATCTTGCAATAACTTTACAGGGAATGGAAAATCTAAAGTAGTAAGGGCAGCAAAAGTTTCTTACAGCCTAGGGCTTTCCTTCTCTTGGCTTCTCCTCCAAAGAAATTTGGAAGTGAGGAAGAAAGGTTTGGGAATTTAGGAAGGTGCAGGTTACCCATTTTACCCATTTCTTAAGGCATTTACACTATTTACTGATGATGGTGTAGACAAATGCACCAAGTCCTGACACTCTTTACCTCTCAAAGTAAAGCCCACCTTGCACAACTTCATGTGAAATAGAAGAACTCTTTTTCTGCAGGTGTGGACATCTGTCTCATCTTCTGTTTAGTCAAATAACAATGGGTTCCTCCGTTATTTACAGAGTCCTGCCCAGTGGAAAAGGTGTTTGCAAAAAGGGTGTTGCCAAACTTCACAAGTCAACAGTGTAATCTGCTGGTGCATGTTTGCTCCAAAGGGCCTTCCCTCTATTTATGGTCCCTCTGCCACTGAGTGGCTCGGGAGAAGGTGTTTACAGGCAGAGGTGCTGCAGCACTTCACCTCCTCTGGCAGCGCTAGGCAGTTGTAAAAGTCATCATGTAACGTCTCACTTCTCCAAGGCAGGAGATGTCACACAGCATGATGAAGATGCTGTCTGGTGCATACTCCTCCAGCAGGCCAGGAAGAACATCTGTCACCAATATTTCTGCTTCAGCTCTATCTGCACCTGGTTGCTCTTTCTGCAAGTTCCTGTGTTATTTTTCTTCCATATACTCAGACACCCTGCAGTGAGTTTGTTATCTTACACAGATTGCCAGGACAAAGTGTTTGTCCGACAGATGCAAGTAAAAGCAGAGAAATTAGCACCAAGTAACAACACTTTTTCCAGAACAGAAAACATATGCTTTTGTGGCTCCCAAGATATTCTATGTATTATGTGTCTCGATGTTTTCTCTTTTACAAGGGTACAGCAGGAAAGGCTCAACTTCTGGCCCATTAGAAAGAGCTATGGCAGCATGTTTCAGGGTGGTAGGATAGCATGAATACACATTTGTTCCAAATGCTGTCACATAAATCTTAGTACTGAGGACAGGAAGGAACCACACTGCAAATAAATTGAAAACAGGGAATCTGTAAGAAGACATCAGAGTCGGGATAAGATAACAGACTGGGCTTGTGATGCCTACTGCACAGAGGACTCATCTTTCTCTTTCACCTCCTTCTATTTCGGTATAACATAAGGTTTGAAAGACCACAGTTTTCCTTGGAAGGGAGGAATTGTTAAGATGTCAGAAGAAGAAGGTATTGTCTTTCGTTTACTTAGTCCCTGCTTGTTTAAACCACAAGAGAAACCTGCACATAGAGCAGTTAATGCTTTATCATTCACATCCCTTATCATGCCCTGAGGGCATGTATTGTTCGTGACTCATAAATAGTTTGTTTGTATAATTATAAAAGGAAAACAAGCAGCCCCATATCTCTGTCACACTAACAATGAGCTGACACATATTTAATCAAAATAGAGGATGCTGAATTAATTCAAAGAGTTTGACTTTCACGAGGGACAATTGGAAAATTCTCCCAGAGCAGTTAGTCACTCAGGCTGAGTTCAGCCAAACACATGATGAAATCCGTCACATTCATTCCAGAATTAATAATTTCCCAGAAATTACTCAGTTGTTTTAATGCATTTCCAGACTTTGCCACAAAGCAGAGGATGAATGAAAGAGTGATGCATCTAAATACTAAGAAGCTCAGCAAGAAGAAAAAAATCTACAGGGAAGTTTGCTCACACTTCTGACACTAAGCCAAGGGTACCTTCCTGTGCCCTGGCAAAGCCTTCTTCAGTGGAAAAGTTTAGGGGAAAAAAAAAAAAAGACAACCAGTTAACCAGTTGCTGAGAAAAAAAATGACAGATAGCATCATTTATCAAAGAATCTCATTTTCACAGCTGGCCCTTTGTAAAAGCATTACAGGCAGAGGTTGCTGGAGCAGGAAAACAAAGTAATTGCTGGCCCTATGGCTGCTCTGCACGTGCTCAGGATGGGACTGGCTGTTCTGTTCAGCTTTAATTATTCCCGAAATACTACATCATCCACTGAAGCAATACAGGACATTTTGGGCAGACTCTAAGCAGCCTGTGAGGCATAGAAACAGGATTAACAGATCCAGACACCTTGTCAAAGGATGACCCAGCTGAGCAAAAGCCTGCTCTATTTACCTGCATGAGACAAAAGCAGAGGAAAGATATTTTCATTTACAGAGCAGAAAGAGAAGAAACACTTTGCTGGATACCTAAGTTCATCTGTGATGGCTTCTTTTTTTCCACTTGACCAAATATATGCCTTCTCTAAGGCTATGCAGGAAGCTTACACACAGACATCTAAGTTCAGCAAAGAGAAAACATCCCCTCGCTTTATATTCTATACTGTGTCCTCTTTCAGGCTTGTACCCTTTACTTGCTTGCCCAGAAAATAGTCATTTGTTACAGAGCATCAGATCAACGTAGACTCCTAAAGAAATATATGAAAAAAGGATAAATATTTATAAGTCTAATGGAAGTACCTTTGATTTATCACATTAGTAATATACAGGTTTCATTAGCAATACACAGGGAAAAAAAAGGGTGGTGGTTTTATAGCTTAGCAAGAATTACTCACATCTCTTGAATCAGCTAATATAATTGTTCTGAAATGCATTTGGAACAGGTCACACTGCACATGCCTGACAGTCTTTTTTGAAGCCTAATGCTTGCACTCCTCAATTCTGCTTCCTTTCAGACAGCCTGTTTTTTTCCTGCCAGTTTGCTAATTGGAGTTCTGCTTGCGTTTACAGCACCACAATGGAAAACATGCATGGACTGAGTCAGAAATGATCCATAGGATATTCTTAAGCACTGGCTAGCCAAGGCTTTAGGAAAAAAATATTCAGTGTCAGATGATTAGTGATATAATTTTCATTACTCTGAGCAATTAATTACTCATGTTATACTTGCAGAAGTAGAAAAGAAAAAATGCAAGCCATGACAAATTTGTCTTTCTTGGAGTAGGTAAAGGCACAAATTAGTGGAAGAATAATGCAATGTCATTGACACTGTTGCTTTTATTTCAGAGGCTTGCACATTTTTGAGGGATTAAATGTGATGAATAAACAGTCTTTCCCAGCTCTGCTTGAAAAGCTATGGCAACTACAGTGTTAATTCACATTATTTGACTTCTTCAGCCTACAAGGAGCTTCCTGGGGAAGCCAGAAGGAGGCTTGTGGCAGCATTCAGACTGACTGTCAGTCCAGCTTCAAGACATTTCATTTATCACCAAAAGGACGTGTTGACTTTTGGTCAGTAGTCTGGCGATTTATGCCCAGAGGAGGCTAAAATTTCCTGTGCACACAAATCATCTCGTCCTACGGCCACCTGCTGACAAAACCAGGTAAGCCACTGTGTGTCTGGCCACCACTCAGAAAAAGTCAGAGTGTCCTCCTAGGGCTTGACTCTTCACTGCGGAAGTTCAGGTGTTTCCAAAAGTAACCCTTAATTTACTCAAATGATAACATGAAACCGTATTTAAAAGAAAACTACAATTTTTAAGCTAAATAAAAATGACAGCCTTTACCTAAATCTGTTTATTAAATAGCTACTAAAAAGAGAGTATGAGCAAATTCAAGGAAGTTTTACTATGTGACTACTCCCCCCATCTGCACCACAAGAATTGTGGCAACTGAGCTCTTCATGGTAATTTGTCACACGAGGACCACACTTCAACTTTCATAGTCAGCAGAGGAATAAGAGCAGGAGCCATTGCTTCCCAGCAGTCCCAGCTGTTTTGTTTACAATGTCCCTCTCGTGCTGTGCCCTCACTGCCTGGATGCCTGCAGTGACACTTGGGTTTGGCCCTGGGTTGATGGCATTGGGATGTCCTCTGCCACCAGTGCCCCCCAGCAGCCTTGCTTGCAGCAGGGTCACGAGGCTGGTGCTGGATGCCCGAGCAGCTCGGCTCACACATGTGCCTGATGGTGGTCCTGGTGTCACCCTTGTGCCATCTTTGCCTGACATGAGCATGAATGACCTGCTCTCTGCATAAGACAGAGTCCTCCCTCCCTCTAGAAGCTCCTCTGACATCCTCTGTGCTGCCTTTTGGGATCTTCTGGTGCTGTGCGCCAGCTGCCCAAGCAGATTGGAGTATCTATAAGCAGAGATGGTACAGAGGTGTCCACCACATCTGCACAGGCACGTCTCTGACCATGCCTCTTGCCAGCCTGTGCCCAGGGCAGCACCAAAACCAGGCATGGTGCAGTGAAACGTCCCAAGACATGCCAGAAGAGGATGCTTAAGCCACATGCAGTCACCAGCAACAAGCAGGACCAGTGAAAACTCCCCTTAGTTTCATCTGCTCACACAGCCCAGCCTGCTTTGGCACCCTGTCCAACATTCCCAGGTCCTGAGCCTATGTCCCAGGTCTCTGCTACCAAGCCAGTGCAAAGCAGAGAAAACAGTGTTCACAGCCCGAGCCCAGTGCCAAAATCAGTTATCAGAATGCTCTTGCAGCAGTGAATGTCATCATTTACACAGCAGCTAGTGAAGTTCATCCTCTCAGTGCAAATATTTATATGACAGACCTATGGCAAACGTCTCCCTCCTTGACACTTCCCTGTATTTACATACTTAAATAAAACTCCTCAACAACTCCCCAAAATGAGCCATACCAAACACACGGTGGGGCTCAGAGTTAATGTCATTTGTAATCCTTCTCCTCTGAAGCAAATCCTCAACATCCATTAAAACCACTTAAACCATCCATTAAGACCAGTCTTCAAAGCCTACCCTCCAACACCCTGTCCCCCCTAACTAATCATTCCTCCTGTGGTCCTCCCTCCTCCTGACCAGCAGGAATCACTTGCAAGACACAATTCAGACCCTGGCAGACAATTACAGCAGTTTCCTACTGATCCCATTACTCTTGTGCACACCCCAGCACCACCACCTGGGCTGCATTTCAGGCAGATGATCTTTCCCTCCTTCTACAGTTGTCTCTGATTACAGTCATTCAGAAAGTCCTTGGAGAAGGAAGAAGATGGGGGAAGAATATTGAAGCAGGGTCATGTACGCAGGATATAAAGTGGTATAAGTAGGTTGCAAGGCTACGGAAAGCAGTGCCTCTTTAAAACACAGCTGAACACTAGTCTGTTTAGGGGTTCAAGTGGCTGGTAATAAAACTGTGGGTCTTTACCACCTCCAGTATTTCCCGTAGCAAAAAAAACCAAAACAAAACACAACCTAAACTGTACATAGAGAAACAGAACTCGAGGAGATGAGAAGACAGTGATGTGAGCAGAAAAAACCTTGGGATCATAGGCAAAAAGTCATACAGAGTTGTTCCCTGGGTGTGGCTCTGGTGGCCAGCCTGTGATCACACACTCATGCACCTGCACAGAAGATCCTCTGTGACTGTAAAAAGCCCACAGCTCTGAGAAATACAGCAGCAAGGTCATAGTAAAAGCATGGAAGGAACCAGAGGATGTCATCAGAACCAATGTAACACCGGACTGGTGGCTCTTGATCCAAAAAAGTGCTTCCCACAGGTCTTCCCAATGACTTGGACTGGTTTCTGCACTTGGCAATCAGTGAGATTTAGCACTGAAAACACAGGAAGGAAGGTGGTTTTGTTGTGTATTGCTGCACAGCACAAACCAAGCTTGGCTCAAGAGGAATAAACTGTATAAATTACATCTGCATGGCAATAATTCATTTATGACCTGCCCTTCTTCAACTAAAAAACTACTCTTGCTCAAAGTGGTACACACACATTTGGAATCTCCTCTTTGCATATGGGCCACTCAAGAAAGGGTACAGAGGAAAACATCAGAAAAGAGAAAAAAATTGAAACAGGTCCAGACATTTCTTTTAAAAGGCAATTTTTAATTTTTATTTTTTTTAAGAAAAAAGGCAAATGATTGAAATCTTAACATTTTTCCATCCAAGTAGCAGTTTCAAATAAATTTTGGCAGCAAAACGGTCTTATTTCCAGGAGTGAAACAGCAAGTCAAAAGAAGAGAACAGAGGTTTTGGGAACTAATCAGGGACAGAAGGGGCTCCCTTAAAGCTCCACCTCAATAAGAGACTTGCTGTGGAAGAATCAAGCAGCATTTTGTGGTATTCCCATGAATGGTGGATGAAATGCAGGGAAGGGGCAGGCTTGAGAACCTGCAAGTACAAGGTGTTCTTGTGGTACTGTTGGCAGTCCTTAGATGGGGTTGGTGGGGAAGACATGATATCTGAGAGCATTTTTTTTCCCCTCTATCTCACTTTTATTTTTGTTCTCAACAAAGCACGTGGAAAGATTACACTTTTCTTCCCTGGGTAGAAAAGAAATATGTTCTGAAATATCAAAGTTTTGCAGGACAAGAAAACTCCTTTCTGCCCAGCTCAAAGGAAAAAACACATCACCTGCAGGACCTGCACAGGCCCACTCAGGAAACATGACCCTACCTAGAGCTTACTAATGCTACCATAAAAGAATTTTTCAGCCCCATGCACCTTTCTTGGCTTTATGACTTTGGCAGTTTCTTCCATGTTCCAAGCAATAAGTCTTGTCTACCACATTTCTTTTCTTGCATGGCTACTTTTATATAACTGTAATATTTTCCTGTGATCATTCTCTGTCATAGATATGTGTTAGACTTCAAAGAAACAGTCAGAGTACTATATTTGCAATTTTTCTTCCCATATCCCCTGCCCCGGTCCAACAATTGGTATTTTCCAGTCTCAGTCTTTTTTCCTATTCTTTACAGAAAGTTCCTATAATATTATTTTAATTTCTCATACATAAAAATGGAAAACCCACAATAAAACCTTCATCTTTTCCTTCCCAAGAGAAATAGTTTAAAATAAGAATATATATTTTTTATATAGTGTCCTGAATTAAAGATATTTTGAACTGAGAAATTTGGTTGGTAGTATTTGATTCCTGCAGCTGTTTTCATAGCTGCAGAGGAAAGAAGAGAGTTCCTACACACAGCACTGAAAGGACTGAGACCCTGAGGGTAGAGTCTGAATAAAAATCTCATGAAATGTCTCTGCTGCAAGACACAGCCATACCAACACCACAGGTCACAGTGGCACCCAGGACCTGACCCATCCTCACCGACATTCAATCCAAGCTAGCAATGTCCACATGGATCCTGCCAGGACACCTTCCCACCATCACTCTACTGCCTGGGGTCTGATCAAAGCACTCACAGAATCCTGAACATGGTATCCCAGCCTATGGAGCCACATGGAGCTGGCCAGAGGGAAAAAGTGTCTTCCCTGCAGCCTGTGCCCAGTGGTGGGCTGTCCCCACCTTCACCTGGGCAGGGCAGCAATTGCAAGGAACAATTTCCCTTCCCTTGCAAAACTCCAGGGACTGGGGCCATTACGTGTCCAGCGGGATGGAGAAGCCCTGTAGATGCAAAGCAGGCTCTGAGAGCTCCCACCTCCACATCTCACAAAAGGCAGGAGACAGGAGTCTGCCTCATGGCCTTGCTCACAAGCAAGTCTGGCTTGCCATGGGGGGCCAAAAGTTGGGGGATAAAAACTCCCAAAGCTGTCATCACCCTCTTCTTCACAGTCTAGGGAGGGAGGAGAGGGAAGAGGGTGGCTGCCCACCTCACAGGTACCTGGTGAGTTTGGCTCAGCTCTGCAGGATGGATACTTCACTGTCCTTGTCCCACTTAGGTCCTGCTTCAAAGCCAGAATTGCCCTTTCTCTGTCCTTTTCAGCTGATCATGATTGTCACTTGGGTCTCATGGAAGACCAGCTTGGCAGGGCACGTAGAGTCAGCTGGTGGCTCAGAAGGTACAAAGTGAAAGGGCTTCAAACACATGGCTCTTGGGCTTGCAGCTAATTTCTCTTCCTCCATCCCAACTGGTAGTACTGACAAGCACATTAGAGGACAGTGTAGAGTATTTCCTCAGCACATTGCAAAAAGATGCTAAGAAGAGGGTGCATTCAAGAATACAAAAGCTGCTTTATGACTCTCAGACACCCACACTTTTCTGCACCAGTTTATGAACCTGTACTCTAAAGACAAGTAGTGACAACCAATGCAAAGATACCCAGTGTCCCTGTTTGCCACAATTCACATGTACAATAAATACACAGCCCCCAATGCATACCAAATGCAAAGCACATAATCTGCTTCTCTGCTCTACCAAAACAAAATTACTCAAGACCACATCCCAAATAAATGACATACAGCTTAAGCTCCATAATGCCCCACGAAGAGCCAACCTCCAGCAGTCTGTTTGTAGGTCTGCAGCAGTACGTAACCTACTTTGCTTGGCAGAGGAGGTCTTTTGGTGTGCCACCTGTGCAAAGAACCACCATTATTGCCAGTGCTTTTCTGGCAACTGATCATGCTTAATCTGCCTCATCAGTACTTGTCATAAGAAACAACATTTCATAAAATGTTCAGCTGAGCTACTCTTACCAGAAGTTCTTGGCTCACAAAAGTCTCACTGTGGGGCTGAAAAGAGAGGGGAGAGGGAGGAAACCCACTGCAGACACATATCTTGTGGTTGTCTTTGGCAAAAAGAGAAAAGACAACCATGAGAATTTGTTCCTCAGCAAAGACCAAGTTCAGGGCAGCTTTCCATGCTGACTTCACAAATTAAGTTTGTGTAAAAGTTACAACTTTTGGGTTGAAGTATAGCCAGGCAAATGGGTGACCAACACATAGCTGAAAACATAGAGATACACAGAAATCTCTGCCCATGGCAGAGGTTGGAATTAGAAGATCTTTAAGGTCACTTCCAACCCAGAACATTAGACAGTTCCATGATTCTATGAATACCTATAATATCTTTGTTGAAAGCTGGAAAAGGAAACGTTTGTCCATAAAAAAACAGTAAAAAAAAACTTTAAAAAAAAGTCAACAATTAAACCAACCTTTGGATTGAGATGCAGTGTGGAATACAACTTGAAAAAGAGGCTAAATAATAAGGACACTGTCCAAAGTAGCCAATAACTAGACCAGAGCGAAGACCTTCTGAAACAGCTCTGCTGCTTATCCGTGCATCTGCAGTGAAATGGAAAAAAGAAAAGGCAGATTTGGGTAAGAGTGAAAACAGAGAGAAAGAAAGAAAGAACACATTACTTGCCTGTTTGTGCAAGGTCTCTAGGTGGACGTGGCAGAAGAAGGGATGAGCTTTGGCTGACAGTGTCATTAGATAAAAATCATTCCAAGACAGAAAAGGTGATGATTAAGAGATGGATGGACTGACGGAGGCACCAGTGAGACACAGCATATGTCCAAGTCAAATGACACCATCCTCTCAACAACCCAGGGGAGATGATATGGTCTGCATCAGGCCAAAATCAGAGCCCAGCCTACTTTCTGTTGTAGTTTTACTTCTTTGTAAAGACCTGACAGTATTGAAATCTAGGCTGAAATAACACACTGCGAGTTTTCCTTTTCAAGGGGGAGGAAAAAGAGGATTTAATACTACCATACAGATTCTCTTTCGCCTTAGCACAGCTCTCGTAAACTCCCAGTCCTTTCTAATGTTTTGAAAACAAGAGATAGGGTAGAGATCACTATTATCCTCATGGGGAGGTGCAGGGGCCCAGCCTCCTGCTCAAGTTTGCTTGATTGCACCCATGAGACCACCCTTGAAGGCAGCTCCGTCCAGCTAGGGAAAGCATGGGGACGTAGCATTAGAGCAAGGTGACCCCAAGGGACTGGGGGGCCACCACAGGTCTGTGACCAAGTGTCACTACCCGGCTCAGCCTATGGCCCCACCAGATGCACCAAGGTCACAAATTCTGAAAATTATGTAAAAACTAACTCCTAAAGAGTTAAAAGACCTACCCCCTGACAATTCTTGCATGCTATTTAAAACTCCTATCAAGGAAGAAAAACAGGAGACTCAATGCACAGAAATACATCACCCCACCTGGAAATAATACTATAAAAAGGAAGTAACTTAAAATAGGAGTTGGGCTGCGAAGACATTCAACATTCAGCCTCCTGGGCTCTTTGTGGATCCAGAGCCTGGACTGTAATAATCACTCTTATTTCAGCAGCAGGAAGAAACAAGATAGGCCAGTGTGTGATGGCTTGTCAGTGGTTGTTCAACACTTAAAGGCAGAGCATCCCCTAGATTTTGGGACCCAGCAGTTCCATCACGTGCATGTGATACAGAGGCCAGAAACCCAGTGGCCAGTGGTCAGTCAACTGTTCATTTTGTGCTGTTCAGTGACTACCCACAGCACCCAGGCAGTTTCCAACAAATACCGCCCCATGAGCACTGCCCAACTCTTTGTCAACTGCACAAAAAGGGAGAATACACAGCCAGAACTTAGCATGCCGCTTTGCAGGTGCTGCATACACTGTGACGGAGCCAGAAGGTGAATTAGGGTCAACAGTGTTTTGTTTCTATTTGCATGCCTCTCCTCTCCCCATCAGTCAAAACTGACTCAGTGGCTGTAGGGATGCAAAAGGTCCCCCTGCCCTTTTGGGCAGTCACTTCTCCTGTTAGCACTCGGCAGGATTTGATGAGCAAGTTATCTCTGCACTATTTCAAGGGGTGAAAAGCTGGCTGATACTGGATCTGAGAAATCAAGAGGTGGCCTATGACTGTAATCACAACAGTCTTCCAGGCAAGTCGGATTCCTAGAGTCCATTTCCATAAACAAACAATGAGTTTGGAATGAGGCAGATCATCACTGGAAGCACGTGAAAGAAAAAGGATAAACACACTGTTTGGCTCAGCTCTTGTAAGCCATCATATTACATGCTTGTGGTTAGAGGGAGCTGTTTTATTGGAAAAAATATTTCCAAGCAATTTTTCTACATGAAAATAACTCATTAATGGAGAATAACCCTGGGAAACAGCTGAAAATGTCTGCAACTAAACCTCAGTGCAAAATGAACCAACTAACCTCAGAAGAGATATCATGGCAATATGAGCATGTGCTCATTGCCTGACTGCACCTCCAGGTCACTCACCCCACTTCAGTGTTCACTGAGATCATGCTTGTAGATTCTGAGATATCAGAAGTACAAAAGTCTGCTATACCACATCACTAATAGTTCTGCTAAGAAGGTTAAAAAAAGTATTTTGTGCCTGATTAAAAAACAAAACAAAACAAAAAAAAGGTGGTTTAAGAAATGTATTGAGAATTAATGACGTTTCACTAAAAAAAGACTGAATATTGAACCAAGGGAGCAAACAAGAACACGGACTTCAGGTCTATTTGGATTTTTTTAAGCAGTTAAAAATAGGTGAATTCAATAGAGAATCCTTTAATTTTTCATCTGTATTTTATTTTAACTCAAGTTGTCTTCCTTACTCTGGTCTCTCTTCTCAAAGCTGCAGCAAAAAAAAACACAAAAAACCCCATAATATTCCTCTGTATCATTATTTTTTTCCCTTGACTGCCTCTCTTACCAGAAAAAATATTACAACAAAATCTGTTTGAGGTGGCATGGTCATGTTGACAAGCAAGTCTTTAACCAGAAGTAACACAAGTATAATCAAAACCACATGGGACTGTTTCAGGGAAGCATGTGAGCTGGAGTGAAGGATCTACTGTGTATGGACAAATTGGTGTCTCTCCGCTGTATTCCTCCAAAATGGCACAAATAATCTTCCAGGGTTTTAGGACTGAAGTTTGCTGGCTTGGACAATTTATTTACATGCAGCCCTTGCCTATATAAGAAAAAAATTTGACCATCCTTCACCTCAGCACTAGCAAAAATATACCCCACCTTCATTTACCCAGTTCTCAGAGGTAGTTTTTTTCTGGATAAATACAGGAAGAAATAGCAATCTAAGATCTCACACAGCCTCTAGGCTAGAAATGGATTGTTATCTACACAATGCTTTTCTTCCTAAAACCCACACATTGTCAAGGTTATTTATAGGACTTCTCCCAGCAGTAGCAGCTAGCAATATAAATAGCCAGTAAATTTCAGGGGTGCACTGAATGCAAAGATAATCCTGGTTTTGCACTTTCACTGGGTATTTTGGAAGGTTTTGTCTATGAACTTGGAGCCTTGTGGGGCCCTCAAAGCCAAAATAATAAAATTCACACTGTTAAACATTATTCATTGAGCTGAGAGGTTGCAGCATCATGCCTGGAAAGGTGGGTGGCTTTTTAGCAAACACCCTTTGCTGCTGAACAGGCGGGGGGCAGATTCCAAACTGAAAATCGCCTTGTGCTTTTGTGAAGTTAGGGTTTAGTTAAGAGAGATTTTCCAAAGGTGTTGCTGAACAGCTTAAATGCCCCTTAGTGCTTTTGAAAACTTCTTCTCCTTTATGAACCAGTTCGCAGGTCCAGCCCCTTTACGCTGCTCAGGCAGAGTGGCGCCCTGGTTAAGACTCAAATATATTTAGGACTCAAACCGGTGCCAGGAGCTCCTGTGTCTGCATCCACACACTTTCTGGGCACGCTGTCAGGCTGAGACAGCTTTGCACAATGTGTCAGCAGCTACCAGAAGACTTCAGCACATCCTCTCAGAGGATATCTTGCAATAAGGTCTAGAACCAGCTCCAAGATCCTTTTTTTCCATGTTGCCTAGAACTTCCCATGGGTTGGCTGCAAATGCCTAATGCTTCTTCTCTTCCCCCAGCTCTTAAATGGGAATAAGCCATTTTAATTTGAGCACTTGGCCTTCCTTGCAGTAGTTCTCAAGAAAAAAATCAGCACACTGCGTTAGAAGCTGACTGTGCAAGCAGATAGGACACAGGACTGGGAGTCAGAGGTTACAGCTTTCACCCTAGCCCTGCTTTCAGCTGGGTGTTACCTGCAGAAGGGACTCTTTACCTCTCATTTCCATGCCAAATATTTGGACTGCAAGCACTTTGGCTTAAGGATAACACCTTCTTACATTTTTGGACAACATCAGCCTTGGCAGAACCCTGCTTTTAGGTGAATCCAACCACAGCAGTAAAAGGCAGCCCACAGACAAGGCCCCAGGATAATGAACATGATCATTACAGTACACAAATAGTTTTCAGCTGAAGACACCAAGAACTAAACCCAGTGAAGTTAAAAAAACAGTTCTAATTGAAGACACTGACTGCTTGACCCAGTGAAATTAATGATCTTGTGCTACTCTACAACTTGAGTTTTCCCTACTGTTTTCACCAAACCATTCCTGCTAACCTGTCAATAAAAGATGAAGTTTGCTAGTTACACAGCACTGACACTAAGTATTCCAGCTGTATAAATAAACACTTAAGAAATTGCTTTTGATTTAGGCAATAGCTTTAGTTGCTATTATAGGGCTATTTAAAGAAGGCAGTCTTCCTGTTAATGGCTAAAATAAAACAAGCTGATGGATCTCTCATCATTCCTGATGGGTGGACGCCAGCACCACAACTCAATCCCATACAACTGGCCCTCATTAGCACCTTTCTGGCAGTATCTCCCTGAAGAAAGGTCCATGCCCGAATCAGGGGGATAACAAGCTTTCTCGTGACTCTATCACCTGTAGACACTGAAGCTCACAGATACAGAAGTCAGTTGGCCTGCAGGTCTAAAAAAATTATTTGGAAAATATGATTGCTGATATTTCTCTGAACACTATAAAAAGTGCTGTGTTAACTCACCACCTTGTTCCTAAAAAACCTGTGGTGTTGACTCAAAAGGATGCAACAAGCAAGGCTCAAAACAGGAAACACAGAAAGGGGATAGAAAGGTGGGGTTAATGAGGCCAGGCAGAAAATGACCAAGAAATAAGCACATTTTCAAACCGTCATGTATTCATGGGAAGTTTCTTATTAACTTGGATTCCTTTCTTCCCTGATCTCATATCTTGAACTTTCTTCATGACAGCAAGCATTCTGGGTTGATATACAGAGTCATTTCTAACACTGTGAAAGTAATTTGCTCAAGAGAAGTTGCAAAAAAGCTACAACTCTGGTCCAAGCCAGGACACAGCAAAAAGAACAGTTAGTTCCCAGCAGAGGAAAATGAGCAGGGCAGGACCTTGCTTAAACACAGCAATAGGTAACCCTTTCTTGGGACAGATTACAATGGTGCTATCTATCGCACAGACTATACACCTATATGCTTGATTTTCCTCATTAAACTTCTGGGCTTTATTTGCAGAGTGAGCAGGGAGGAAATAAAAGAAAAAAACCAAAAAGGAGCACCTTCCTGAAAGAACAGGAATCAAAAGTAAACTCACTTCAAAATTTTTAATGGTCACCTACCCCTTGAAATCAAGAAAGTATAAAGTAAGATGTACAAGAATAAAATTCTTGTACGTAGGAGACACTTGAATATATTCCTGCATAATAGGTGCTGATCATATTTCAGCTAAAATTAGGGTATAGAGACATGGAAACCCACAAAGGAGTTGATGTCAAATGCCTCTGTGACATGACAGAAACATGGAAAAATTGGAAGTAATATTTAGTCAAGCTGCTCATATGTTTTTCACAGATGAACTGAAAGCCTTTTAAAAAACGACTATGTTAGAAAGAATGATCTTTAGCAATTATTTGGCTCCATGGCATTGTTAGCAGCTGGGAAAAGCAACTTGGCCATAAGAAATCCTTCAAGACCCATTGTCAAATAGGTATTAGAGGTAGAGGTGGCTGTCCTCTTTGAAAACAGGTGAGTTTTGAGGGGTGCAAGTGTTGGGAAATCAAGAGAGACTGATTCTACCTGCACTGAGAAGCACAGGAGAGATGTGCACCCAAATGAGATACGCATCTGTATTTGGTGGGAATCCAAATCTTTTGAAAAGAAAGGACCTTTTGGTTGAGTTCCCAAAAGTGTTTTTCATCCTGCACAGTGCTTATAAGAAAAGAAAAAAAAAAGCAAACCAAAAAAAACCCCAAGAAACAAGACCAAACAAACAAACATCCCCCCCCAAACAAAACCAAAACAAAAAACCCAAGTCAAATCAAAACAAAGCCACAACAAACAGTTAAATAGAAGCCTTACAAGATTTTGCTCAACAAATATGAAAATATATTACCCAAAATGAGATTGCATTTGCCAATACCCTGGTGGGGATGTCAGCCTGGTGGCTGTGCTGGAGCAGGGTGGGCTCTGAAATACAAGTGAAACTCTGTGAAGCCAGGTTTGGGATGCCCACTGCTTCCCAGTGACAGGCAGGGGGACAAACTGCTTACAGTTATTTGGTTGATCCACCCCTAAAGGAATTGGGCCGGGATTTATGGTAGAGTGAATTTTAACTGGATGTCCTTAGTTGTAACAGCATACTACATTTTAATTTGGTTACTTAGAAGTTTTCACCAAGAGCCAGCCACATGCTGTAGGAAGAGAAGCAGATTAATTTAAGTACCTTCCCTGTTTTGTCAGGAAAAGGACACCATTGTTTGGGAATAAAAGGTCAAAGTCCAATCTTTGCCCAGTTATGCACAATCATCGCAGAAATCCATTCCTCACTGTCAGCAAGAGACAATACAGAAATAAGTGCATGATGACATCTACTTGTGTTAAAAATAGCAAAACAAAATAAACAAAAAAACCCCAAATTAAACAGCGACAACAGCCTGTTTAGTTTAAATATCATGGTATTGGCCCCTTTAAGCAGATGAGATCTGAGCCTCTGGGAGTCTCTGGGCTGAATCTCCCAGGCTCTTGCAGCAAAAGGGTCTCTCCGTCACTTGCTGCTCTCTCCTTTTCCCTCCATGTGCAGTCTCACACTTGCCCCAGGTGGCTGAGCTCCAAGGCACCACTGCTAGCCAATTGCCTGTGCTGTATTCTCCTGGGTGGAATAAAGATCCCTTTAAAAATAATTGTGTTTCAGTGAGGAGGGAGGCAGAAGGGCGTGCTAGACTCGAGCACAAAGCTAGAGAGCTCCAGCTAGGGAGAAAAGCTGGTCTGGTCTGTTTGTTTGCCTCTCTAAAGGGCTGCTTTAGGGTCTGACTCCAAGTTCAAGATTTTCCACGCTGAACCTGATTTGAACCTGAATCAGAGCCCAAGTTTCCTTTGGCCATAAATCAGTTTAGGGACAAGATCTGTCCAAAGACACATGTGAGCAACTCCTGTTGAAGTTAAAGGCTGATGCGTGCGTGCACATGTCTGTGTAACTGGAGGAAGGTCATGACTACGTGCCTATTTTATAAACTTTGGGTACTTGTTTGATGTGTTTTTTGCCTTTCATTGTCTTTGTGCTCAATAGAGTTTCTTGTTTCTCAGTGTTTGGAAAGAATGAGGTTTCTCCTGACACTAGCTTTTCCTCACAGAATACATCATTTGTAATTCTTGCTTGATTTCCATCTCAGTCAAATGTTTAAAATCAAGTCCTAGAAATGAAAAGGTCCAGGGCTCTGTCCCTCTGCCTGGCATGCACATGTTGGCTCACTGTGGCTGATCAGAGTGAGCCAAAGCTACACAAGATGTCCTGCAAGACTGAAAACTTTGAATCATCTTCCCTGTGCCTTCTATGCTGCTCTGGGCCACCTCTGGCCTCCATGCGGCTGCACACATCACACAGGTACAGCAAGTGATTAACCTGGAGCAGGTAGGGGGTTTTATTTCAAAATAAAACCAATTAAAGTATTCCCCCTCAGAAGAGCCATCTCCCCAAGATTCTTATCTATTCTGAGATGTCTTTTTCCCCCATCTGGAAAGAAGGCCTCTGGATTTGAAGATAAATCTAAAAGTGTTTACTAACCTGCAGGTATGACAAGGTAGGAAGAAAAAAGTTACTGGGAGAGCTGTGTGACACAAGCATGGAGCACATGGGAAGTTTCTTACAAAATATTTTTCCCCCTGTCAGAGGAGACTGCTCAAGAAGTAAAAGCCAGCTGGAAGTGAGAGTGGCAGCCTCACACCTTGAATAAAGGAAAGATCCTGGACAAATACAGAATTAATTACTCCTTTAAGCATCAGATGAAAGCTGTTTATCACAGGCAAGTCATCAAGGGAGCATTCTTGATAAACATGTAATTATTGCTCTATTCTGGTCCCTCTCTACAAAGGGCCAGTGCTGTTTCCATGGCAGATGTAGCTTAGAAAATGATGGAGTTTGCTTTAAGGTTATGATAACCCTAAATACTTAACCACTGCCTTTGTATACTGTGTTCAGGAGCCTTTTTTGTTTTTCTCCTGAAAATTATAGTAAAAGTCAGTTCAGCATCAAGTATAGAGTTGCTCTGTGTGTGGAAAAAAGCTAATACCTCCAAGAACAGCACAGTATGAAGTGGATCTCCATACCTTCCAGCTCTCAGGGAGAAGGGAAAACAACACTGGATCATATTTAGCTTTGGCATAAGCGGGTGCAATTCCCAGAGGGATTTGCACCCGCTTATGCCAGGACTGAGTGTAGCTCATGGAACTTGCAGGGTGGTCGTGTAATTAAATTACGTGGTGGTTCGGTGTATTTCTATAATGCCAAATGATGCAATATTTTTTCAAAAAGGAGAGCTGTGCATTATTAAGAACAAACCAATTATCTTCATTACCAATTTGCACTGAATATTCAGGAGATTTTTCAAACCATCATTGAGGTGTCTTAAGCTTTTGTCTTTAGACAGGAGCACTGACAGTCTGAATTATACACTGCTTCCTCCTTATTAGAAGTTACTTATAAAAAAAATACTGCCACTGTGGTCTACAGTTCAATGAAGTCCATTGTAAACTCCCCAGTATAACATAAACCTCCCTAAAACACATAAAATTATTGGCTTCCAAGACCATTCTCACTGAAAGAAAGCTCTGTATTTAGTCTTTGCTTAAAACACAGGTATTTGGTAGGATGGAATTCAAACTCCCAACTCAGTTTTAAAAGGTTAGGTCCAAGGAAAGTTGACACAGACCATGTAATTTTAATTAAAGAAAGATTTTTCTCCTTTATGGCCAACAGGGGCATTGTAACATTGACATATTGATGCTAAATAATTATGAGTCCATAAATAATTCAGTATATAAAAATGTTGTATGGCCGATGCCAGGTAGCGAAGGGAAATAGCGCTGAAATAGCTGCTGTGCCAGGTCACTGCTACAACGCCAGGGCATAGACAGGTAATGTGATCTAACAGCTATCCAAACAGGGAATGCCACAGGCTACACTACCCACAGAGAGCACTTGGAAGTGGAAAACCGAGGCCTGTCCAGTTCTCTCACCTCAGTATTTTAGCACCACTGTCACAGATAAGGATAAACGTTTAGGAGTGGTACCAAGGAGAAAGGCAGTAGAGCAATCACATGCAGAAAGAGAAATATTTAAAAGCAAATTGATGATGAATTTAAGATTTTTTATATTATTATTCTAGGAGCTAGGAAAATACCACAACCTTATTTCCATGGATAATCATCCACCTTTAGGACAGAATTCAGTTCAGATGTACTCCTGACCCTTTGGTTTTCACTCTCTGTGAACTTTCAGAAGTCAAATATTCGTTGGCACACATAACAGGGGAAAATAAACTTTAACCTCCCGCTCTGGAGTATCGATGCCAGAAAGATGGTATTTTTAAAATTTATTTATTTTAAATTTTGATAAGGAGTCTTTTGCTCTGGACCAAATGAAACATATCGCACAAGTTTATAATGGGAACTGTACCCATGGGGTTTCCCAAGTATGTTTCTGCTCAGTGATATTTGCTGTGATAACACTGGAAGCTGTTCACGGCTGCTTTGAGATCAATACATTTTTTAAGCAATGAAAATGAGGATAACAGGGAACCAGAGGCCTCATGCAGGTACAATCAAGCAATCTGTCTAAAGCCTCACAGAGAGTTACACACAATTGAACATTAAATTGAAACGTTCCTCACTTATTTAACTATAAGATAGTAACCATATGCCCAGGTATCCTAGGAATGCTCATCACCTACAAAAGCTCCATGGCTTAAGAAATATCTTTCCCTATTTGTTTCCCAAGATTATCCTTCCAGGTTCATCCATCAGCTGCTTTCAGGCTCATTTCCCTTTGGAGAGGCTCAGTGCCTTCAAGTAACTCTTGATTACCAGAGTTATAGTGATTTTGGGTTATATGGTCCAAAATTAAGACAACTGACCACGTCACCAACAACAAGTCAACCAACAGAGCTCAAACATAAATATCTAATAGTAAATACCTTGCTATTAAAACTTGGATAAAACTTGTTTGTTTATCCAAAGACAGCAGTGGTACTAGGAGACTTTATTAAGTCAGGGCTTGAAGAACAATTGCTGAAGAGGAATAAAAAGGAAATACTTGAACTTCTCCTTGCATCTGCCAGAACTAAGACTACTGCAATCCAAAAAAACCCTTGCAGCCAGCGTACTGTATGGTTTTAGTAATTTACCCCTGGAGACTTAGTTTTCCAAGCTTGGATTTGGTTCATTGCCCCTCTCACACCTACGTTCAGATCTCTGTGCACACTCCAAGCTGCCCCTGTAAGTACAGTCATGTTTGATTTTCATTAGTGTATTAGAGCAGAAAAAATAAAGAAACCCTTTCCCTCAAGGAAATAGTCTTCAAATATCTGTGTTCCCAGATCGGTGTCTGTACATTTGGTGCCAGACAGACACAGCCAGTCCTACACACACTGCTGGAAGGCCAAGCAGCACTAGGGCTGTGAGAAAGCCAGGTCTCCTCCAGGTTCTCTCATGCTGGCTGTCAGGATGCAGGCAGCCACCACTGCCAGGTCCCAGCAGCTGCAAGTGGTGCTGCAAGCAGAAGTGCAAAATAAAGCCCAGGGACACTTCCATGTGCCAAAGCTGCTGAGGGGGTTGCTTTGTTTTGGCCCCACTCAGATCCTGTCACATCTCCACTGCAGGTGTGACCTTTTTTTGCCTTCAAAAATCAAGACATTTCCTTTCCCATAGTTTGGGGAGAGAATAGGCTGCTTCTACTCCAACCAAAATGGCACCTCCCACTAAATGATTTCTTCCCTCTCATTCCTTTCCTCCCCCAAAGGGACAGCTGCCTTGTGGATGCTGTTGCAAGAACCAGTGTTATGGGCAGACATGACAGCTTGTTAGTGCAGTTTACTTGACTCAAAACATTCATTTCTCCTTTTTTTATAGAGGGAATGTACCCAGATCCCTAGTCTCCCTTCACAGGTGAAACCCACACTTGAGTTTTGGAGAGACAGAGGACCCCAGTGTCTGCATGTGGACTGGCTTCACAGAGCTGGGGAGTGGTCTAGACAGGAGGGTACCCCTGAGTCTTCATGATGACTCACAAGAGCTTGCAGTGGTCACTTATCACCACATTTATTTCAGGGGGGAGCTTTGCCAAGGCCTCAGCACTGGCCAAATTCTATCCCATCCAAACCAATTAGGCTTTGGGGATGTTGTCAAACCCAAGAGGACCAGAGCATGTTTAGGACAGAGGGAACAAGTGCTCAGTTCACTGCAAATGAGACACAAGCCACCCACCACAAACTCACGTGCACACCAAGCATTGGGAATTCTAATAAAATTATCACTTTACTTTTTGCTGAATCCTGCCAGATGATAGAAAATCAAGAGAAAAAGTGCAGCTTGAAGGAGCATCTCATGAGAAAAGGGACTAGGGCATTTAATACTGAGAGAGGGCTAAATTGTGCAGAGAGGAGGCAGAACAATTCATTGATCACAGTGCACAGGCTCAGGAGAAATGAAGACAAAGCCTAAAACAGAGAAGCCTAAAGAGGACGAAAGCAAGGTGGATAAGAGTCCACAGTTTACTGTTACAAAATGAGCCTGGGCTGGCAGAGAGGCACCACTGACTTCTGGGTGGTGGTATAAGCTAGATATTCCACCAGTTCTAGGGTGCATTTCCCTGACAGCGCAGAGGCATCCCTGTGGGGAAGCCACCAACACGGCTACCTTGGTGCCACCTTGGTGGAGTCAGCTTTGACAATCACATACTTTTGTACACATTTGTTAACTGGTCAGAATTAGGAGTCAGAGCTTTTACCTTCTTCTATATCACCTTTCCTATGAAGCTCCATGATCCTCTACAAATAAACCAACAAAACCCCCAACATTATTCCCAGGGCCTGATACACTCAGTCCAAAGGAAAGAGCAATGTGTGCCTATGCAGATGGTTTGCTTTCCAAGAGAGCTTTGTGATTTGTCAAATTAACACTTGGAGAATGAGACAAGGAGGAGTTTCATCCCCAGGCAGAGTGGGCCATCCCCCAAGTTTCCTCACAACCTCTTTTGCAGAGGCAGTTTTCAGAAGAGGGAGAGAGAGGGTGGGTGTACATTTGCCGTGTGTGGCCTAGCTCCTATTCCCAAGCTCTTAGCTCCTTAATTACCCTCCTTCTGAAGGGTCAGGCTTTGGCTAAAGATTACCCTGCACTCAGTTATGCCTCATCCTAATGAATACTAATAAAAAGCATTTAGATGACTAACACAGCATAAAACTCTGCCCTATTTCATTGCATCTGCTTAATAAGAACCTCATTTAATATCAAATTACTGCCTGCTCAGCCAAGGCCTTGTATTTGTGGTAACAGGGCTGTGAGGCGGGAATATCAAGAGCTGCAATATGGAAATTCCTCACTAATATTCTCTGCAGGGCTGTGCAATTACTTAATTCATTTAGCTGAGCCAGTCTGATGGCTCGGCCAACTGTTTCACAACACCGAGCCCAGTGCTAGGCAACTGGCCTCCCCACGGGCCAGTCCTGCCGGATCGCTTTTCCTGGGACCCAGCTATTAACAGTTGCTTGGGGAATTTCAAAGAGGATCACAGATAGTGTTACCAAATGAATGGGTTTGTAGTAGTGAACATGAAATCCTGCTTCCTCCCAGTCAATCAAATGCCAGCCAGAGGATGTCCCGTGAGACAGAAGCCACAAAGAAATAGCATGGCTGAGTTTAATCTCTGTTTCTTGTATCAGGGAGCACCAGTGCATGGACAAGTGCCTGCATTTAAAAAAATTGCCTCTTGCAGGTTTAGACAACACTGCTCCAAAACTCCATGCTGTCCCTCCTCCCCACAGCTGCTTCACTCAGCTGGCTCCTGTAGAAACCAAAGTTCTCCATACTGCACCTCAGATCTTTCGGGAAAATTTTTAAAAAATGTAAACAGTGATGATTCCCAGCTCCCATGAACAATGACTTACCAGAAGCGCTTTCACACACATTCCTCACAGCTTTAATCAAACCTTAGACAATAATATTTAAGGGGAAAGGATTTAGTAAGTAGAGTTAGGAGAAGGAACCATACTAAAAAGAATGCTAAATGTTACCATTCTTAATCCATGAGTGTTAAAAACAATTTTAAAACATCCTATCATTAGTTTAGCTCTGTACACAGTTTTGGCAAGTCAAAATACTGAAATGTTTTGTCCAGTCCTGGTTTACACTTGTAAAATAAAAAAAGCTACGAAAAAAACAGAGGATGTAAAAAACCTCACAACCCACAAATGTGATTCAGCAGCTGCCTCATAGTGGAATTTAAAGCGTTTTATTTGCTTCGTTCAGTAAGAAGCAACAAGATCACAGAATATGTATGTCTTCACAGGAGGAAAGTGGTCTAAAAAATGTGATGAACAGCAGTAAAAAATTACCCATGACACTCGAGTCAGGCTGACTCAGGGTATACCATGATGGGCACAGGCTAACGAGCAAAGCAATAGCTCTGCTGGTATCATTTTCAAAACAGATGTCTGTCTCGGAGATATGGTTTCACCAAGTAAGTTATCGAGCTCAGGGAAAGATGTGGATAGAAAGCAATGGGTCTGCAGCAAGTCAGGCTATGAGTGGTATTGGATGGGGTATGGGACAAGGGCAGAGAACAGCAAGAGAAGAAAAAAAATACCCTGAGGAATCCCACTGGTGAGAGAAACCTGCCCAACTCATGTGAGAAGCACAGCTGGGCAAACTCCTGCTGTGCAGGGACTCCCTCCATGCAGGGCATTGCCCCTGAAACAAGAGAGCTTGTCCCTACAAATCCCTGTCTGAATGGTCTTATTTTCACCATGACTTTCCAGCCTCAGAGGCACCCTTGCAGACAACGCACACATGCTAACAGTGGGGAAAAAAACCCACTGCAAAACAAATATTCTAGCATATATTTTCCTATAAGAGGAAAAACCACACAGAGGGCCAGGAAACACGCATTGTTTCAAGGCTCTCCAGGGCCAGCAGATGTCCTGAGGGCTGCGGAGAAAAGCGTTTGTGGGAAAGGTCAGTGCCTGCATTACACACCGAGGCTGCTGCCTCCACGCCACGTCCACCTCCCTGGGAGGCAGAAGGGAGGTGGGTCAGGGGCACAGGGTAGCAAAGAAGCACTGGAAAACTTGATATGTCTGTGACAACACTCTAACACACCTGAGTGTCTGCATTTAGTAGAAAATAGTGAGCCCTATCTCTTCCTGCTCCATAAGGATTTCTGCAGATGGCTTTTGTGGTTCCAAAGCTGGAGGAATACAATCAGTTTCTGCCTTTACCACTGTTGTCTTGTACAGGTTTACCACTTGCACAGTTTTTATACTCCTGCTCCCCATAAAATTCTTGGAAAACGAAAATTTGCCCAACTTCGACTACAAAAAGCTGCTCTGCACAGCAATTCATTACTTTCCACATTCCCCTCTTTCCACTTTCTCCCCAGAAAGAAAAGCTGGATGATTTGAAGAAAATTTTCATCCTCCCTTGCATATTAAAAAAATTACTCCCCTTGTATGACCTCCCACCTCCACCTGTCCCCCCCCATCTACTTTACTGCTCTGCAACCCATGGATTGTCACCAGCAACACACCAAATACAAAATTCAGTAGCAACCTGGGGGCCTATCAGGATTCAACCTTTGAATCTTGTCTGATTTTTCTTTCAGTGGCAGATTTCAATGGATTTCTGGAAGTGAGATGAAATAGTTCAGATTTGAGTTAAAGCTGGGAATGCACTTCATGGGAAAGACGGTGGGAAGAACTCAACCCTTTTTTATCCATGGATACACAAACCATGGCCAAACTTTGGACTGGAAGAAGAATCCTCCTTTTCCAAAATGGCCTCATTTCTGATTCAGTTAAAACTGAATAAGATTTTTGACTAGCACAAGGTATCTTTGTGGTGAAGTTTCCCTACTCTGATGCAAAACACCAGAATGAGCCAACAGTTAAAAAAAACAGAGAGAAGGTCAAGCTCTAATCCAGCAAGGCTTATGAACAGACAAGAAAGCAGATGAAAACCTGTGCAGTCTTACAGTAAGAGATGGCCTCCCTGGGCTTGTGTTCAGCCTGACAGCTCATCATTTGCCAGCTATCATTGGTGTGGGGAACAGCATTGGGATCAAAATCACAGACTCATAAAGAAGGAAGTCACATAAGGAAGGAGGTCCCCACAGTGCACTGAAAAGGCAAAATCCAGGTGACCTCTGGACAGATGTGTGCTGAGAGCAAGAAAATGTTCTCCCACACCTACAAACCCCTTCCAAGTCCCTGCTTCACCCTGCCCAAGCCCAGAACCTGGCAGGGCCTCCTGAGTTTGTAGAACTATGGACACAGCAGGTGAAGAGGGATTAGTGACCCTGTCACACAGCAGCTGGTGACAGAGCCACTCAAACCTTCATGTCCATCCTTCCCAATCTGCTGCAATGGTCAGTCACCACAAAGTTGTCCAACTCCTGGCAGGCAGCCACCGAGACGGGCTGATGCCTCCCGAGCACAGCAGAGAGGTAAGCATATGGAAGGACACAGTGTCCTCTAGAGGTGGAAAAGTACCTTATAATTTGGTCACATAGTGAGCACTGGACAGCAGGATTGTACCACAGGACCAGGAGAGATTGCTCCAGACTGGCAAAGGACAAGGGTGGAGGACCACGGCTGGGCAGGGGAGGGACAGGCAGGCATGGGGTCACACCATCTGGTTCCATTGCAGTGCCCCAGTACAATGGAGATTGCCAAAACTCATTTACTCAGATCCAAACTGCATCCATAAAACAGCTCCTCAAGGCTCCCAGATGTCAACTCCCAAATCTGGCAGCTTTGCTGCCCATCACACCTCTTCTACTCCTGGAGGGGGTTTATAGTCATATAAGTTGCCAAACATAATCAGCCTGGTGCTGGGTGGTCACACGGGGAGGTAGCCCCACACAGAGAGGTGGCTGCTTGATCTGGGCTCTTAGATCAGGTGAAACAATCTTTGTGAGGATAAGGAGGTAAAAAAAATATATGCACGTGCTCTGTGAAGTACTGCTTTGGGCCAGGAGCTGTTTCTAGTGTTTCTAAATAGGAGGAGCCCATGAGTTTGAGTAGTCCTGTGAGGCTTCATCCAGTTGTGGAAAATGAGGCTCTTCAGTGCTCTAAATTGGCTTTCAGCTAGAATCCTTATAAAACCAGGAATGTCTTCTACATATCTTTAAAAAATAACCATGATTTAAATAAAACATTATTGGGAAGAGAAGGGAAAAACATAATATTGCTGAAATAGGCTAAACATCCTTGCCAGAGGCACTGTTCCATCAAAGCAGGTTCTCACATAGAGGACCCAGACCTTTCTCTCTGTACCACTGCAGGGTAGCTGGTGATAAACACCAGCCACCACAGGAACACAGGCAAACAAATCCCTGTGCAAGGAAGAGCATGCTGAGTAAAGACACAAACCAAGTACCTGGGGCAGCACAGAGGCAAGACCAGTTTCCCTGACCAGTTTCTTGCTGCTCTCTCCTATTCCTGCTGGAGTCAGCAGTCAGTCTAAACTCAAAACACTGCAGGGTGGGGGTCTCTTCCAGTCAGGAGGAAAAAATCAGATTTGCAAAGGCTGTGTCTCTGCAAGACACTATTGCATGCAAGTATGAAGGTCTGATGTTTGACAAACCAAGAATCTAAAGAATGAAAGACAAACCCACACACATTGCCACACCATTTTCTCTCCTTATCCTCTCTGAGCTGTTGGCTGTTGCTGCTATTCCCTCAAAATAGGTATCAAAGAGAATGTCCTGCCATTTGCTCACCCCAGGAGTCCCAGCAAAGCCTTTCTTGGTCAGCCAGGTCTTGAAGGTCCATCCTTTGAGCACCAAAATCTATTACTGTGAATATTACTAAACAAAAGAGCATTCAGCAACTCCCTTTAGCCCAAGGAGGAGAACAGCTGTTCCTCCCACCACACTTTTGGCTTGGCTTTAGACAACACAAAGCTGGAGAAGTCAACCACAATATAAAGAATTATTTATAAACTGGTAATGGCTGCAGAGCAACAGATACCAAAGAGCTCTGCTCCATGGAGGGAATGCTCAGTGTGCCAATATCCTGCTTGTTCACCAATGAGCCACTGAGAAACTAGATGTCCATCCACAAGAGGACTGAAACCCTTTGAGAGACTTATAAATGAATACTCAGTCTCTGCTAAACGTCTAAATTCTAGCCTAGGTGAGGGAGGAGAAGGAAAACTGAATTCTAGTGTTTTTTTTAACCAGCTCTGACCAGCAGCCAAGCTCGACCACGTGTGGCACTGGCTGAACTGATGGAAGACGCCATCCCATAGCAGAAGATTGCCCTCACACTGCGCCTCAAGTATCTCCAATAGGCTGAGTGGAGCTGAAACAAGAGATCTTCCTGCTCAGGGAGTATGATCAAGGCAGGCTGTAGGATTAGCTGTGAGCTCAACACCCTGGGTATCACATATTGCTTACATTTTTAAGTAGCAAAATGTACCAAGATATGGGGAAAAAAAAATAAATCCCATTCACACAGGGTTTCTAAGCATGAAACTACAAAGTCCCGCAATACTAAGTTCACCCGAAGACACAAAGCTGCATTTTTCTAGAGTGATCAAGCCAGTGGATCTAGGCTTGGTAAAAAAACCAGAAAAGTTTCCAAGTCAGGAGTACCAGTGACTCTCTCGGGCAGGGAGAAATAGCCTTACTGGCAGGAATTGCTGGTTGGAAGCTGCACCGCTGCGGCGTGCCCAGAAGGTGACACTGTTTGTTAAAATTTTGTCACTACAGCCCCCTGGACAGCCGCGATTCCCACCTGAGTGGGACAAAACGATTCCAGTATTTGAAAAACACATTATTAAAGGAAAAAAAATTAAAAGGTATCAAGAAATAATGATGTCGGTTTGGTTAGTTTTCTGCTCTTATTTTGAAGAGCCAAGCAGAAAATGCTGTGCACTGAAGCAAAACTCATTTTTATCTTGTTTTTCATACATGCTTAAGACCACAAAAGATATAAAATTTTCCTTGGAGTAAATTAGGATCTCTGTAGATGGCTTTGTAGCTGTCCCTACCATTCTCCATTTCCAGGGACAGATGGTACAAATTCATGGCTTTTTTCTTTTCTTGTCTTAAGATTTCTCTTATTTGTGTCATTACTCATTGAAATGATTTACTATTCAATAACTCAAGAACTTTTGAGCTGGCAAAAGAAAACCACTGAACTGATCTTCCATGAAGAGTTGCTGTGTTAGACAAGCAAGCAAGGACTGTGTGAATACACATGGGAACGTCTCTTTCTGGTCCCTAAACTATAATTAGAGCAAGGACATTGCTCATGCAGCCTTGCAGCACTGCTCAGTGCAGTGGGAGCAGCAGATCCTCATCAGGATTTGCTGGTTTGCAGGTTTTACTCTGGCACAAGTCACCGCCTGAAATACCAAACAACCATGAACCAGCCCAAACATGAGTTCTTACCTTGTCTCAGAGGGTTTACAGACTCCTCAACCTGATGAGGATACCCTGCTGAGGAAGATCATTTTCTTCTCTCCTGGATAGGTCCCCCCTGTTTTTAAAGAAGCGGAGGTCACAAACCTGTCTCACCCCTCAGAAAAGTATTACTGCATTGGACAGAATACTCAAGGAGCAGATTATGGCTCAGTGAAGGAAAATTGGTGAGCATTAGTGCTCCAGAACCCCCAAACTAGACACGTTTTGCACACTAAATGCTGGTATTATGATTTAATTCTTTTACTTCTCTTGGCAATAACTACAGGTTTTGATGATTTTGTTTACTATTATTATCATTAGTGGAAGTCAAAACAGTTTCCTTGGAGATTTTCTACCCCCTTTCTAGGAATCTGGCATGCTTGGAAAAAAAAAGGAAATCCAAGAGAAGACTAATGCTAGTACACATTTCTGTGTTTTCAGACTTTCGTATATTTGTCCACATCATTAAGTGGAGAGTACAAGCACATTAGAGGTGTCATCTCAATAGTTTTGTTTAATTTTTCGTAAGTTCTATATTCCTTTACTCACATTCTTGGGGAGCTTGCAAACACATCCTTTTTTAATTTTTACCAAGACCATCTTGTCATTAACAACTTTGAGACTGTATTTCAAGACTAGAGAGGAGCATTAGTATGAACTGTCGCAGCCTTCCCTGATCCCCTGCATAACACAAGTGAAAAAGTTTCCACTTTTAACTTGCCTTAAACTCTGACTGCACTCTGGTTACTGTTAGCCAGCCAGAAAGAGCCACAAGGGTAGTCTTCTAGCCCATACACACAGATCTCCCAAAGTTACCCTGAACAGCTTGATTTGATAGCAACCATTTCCCTCCTGCAACCATCTAATACCTTTTAAAATAAATACCTAATAAAAGTAAAACACTTTTAAACTTTTAACACTTTTTTGGATTGGAAGTAACTTAATAATTTCACCTTCATAATAGCAGAAGAAAAGAGATTATATCCTAATCATAGTCCACAATTTAAGGCAGATTATTACACTGTACTCCACCCTAAGGTATACAATTTCTCCACTAAAAGCCAAACCTTATAAATAGAACTCCTTCTCCAATAAAGGACACAAGACACCAACTCTTTGAATTTCAGGAGCCTGAAAAACTTCTTGAACAGCAGTAAAACAGAAACAGCAGCAACCAGTCATCCTCTTACAGTATCTCCCTTCTCCCAGGTGTTTTGTTGAGGACACACCTACCTCTACCTTGTAACTCATTTGATAACATCCAGCTGCCTTCCCTCTCCAAACAGCTGTACTTCTCCACCTTGAGCTTTTCCCTGATTGTACCTATGGAATGGATCTTCTTCCCTCTCCACAAGAAGCATGACCTCATGGCATCTCTCTGATAGCGCTGCAGGTGTTGGGCGACTTTCTTAGGAACAAAATGACCTCTTAACTCCCCTCCCACTAAAGCTATTTTAAAAAATCCCCACATTTTCCCCACACCACTGTGTGTATGTAACAGTTAAGCTGTGAGGTTTGTGTGAAAGGCATTGGGTGGTCTCTGTCTGTACACACACTCCCTGTCCTTACAAACACACTGTGCCTCCATTCCGTATTGGCACACACTTTTCTCCTCTGGGGTGCTAGGACTCCATATTTTTCTTTTTTCCTTCCTGAAACAAAAGCCATTTTCCTTATGATGGGATGGGGAACAAAGCCTGAAAGCAGCATCCTGCCCAAAAGTGAGGGTGTGGTCACCAGAAACAAGGAAACGGTTCAAAAGAGTTTTCTCCCATAGCTCTACAGCTCTGCCTTGAATAGGCTGTTTAAATATTTCCCAGATCAGAAGGCTATGGCAAGAATAATCATGTACCCATGGCATGTGGGGCTAGGTAAGCCCTGGGATAGACCATTTGTGGTGAAGGTTGGTCAAAGGTCTCTGAGATGCCCCCTTGAACACCACAATTCCTGCACTCTTCGAGTTCATCAATTGAGAGTGAGGAATTAACTTACATCCTTCTCACACTAAAAATTTGCCATTCAAATGAGTCTGTGAGCTCATCTTGAGCTCTCTGGCCTAGTCAGACACTCCTCCTCTGGTTCTGGAGATCAGTCTCTTGACATTGTTCATGCTTCCAGAAAAATAGTTATTCATACAAATGGGTTTAGGCAGACAGGAACACCTCTGGACTACCCAAACATGGAGATTATGGCCCTTCAGAAAGGAACCTTCAGCCTCCTGAAGAGAGGAATTCCAGACTTTCATGGACGATGTGGTAGGAGAAGGACTCTGATTCAAGTATGAATATCCTCCAAGGGAGCAGATGTGGCACAGGACCCTTTGGAAAAGACCCAGCAATCCTGCCTGCTAGCGGAGGAGGGGGGAAAATCCAACCTTACAACAAGACGTTCCTTTTTGCAGAGGAAGGTGATGACAGCTGGGATGAGGGAAGGAGAAAAAAATGCAGGGCAGCACCCTGTGTGGGAAAAGGTCGCTCCCCTGTCTGCCACAGCCCGCTCGCACTTGGAGCCGCCAAACAGGTCACTGGCTCCAGCCAGCCCACACTGTGGGAAGGGCTCACAGCCCACACAACGCTGACTCTGGGCAATTTCCACCTATCTACATCCAGGGCTGGCTCCATGGGTGGAAAAGCAGCAGCTCTTTCCTTGGAGGGGTGGGCAGAGGATGCAGAAAGAAGTGGGGAAGGCAATGGCTGCATCTGCCAGCTTCTGGGCCAAGGCTGAGCATCATCAGGAGCCCCATGAGTGGGATGATTCTGCAGCTCCTTGGTTCAACTGAGCTACTACCTCCACAGGGCAAGTATCCCACCTGAATGAATGGCTTTCTTGTCTCCTTAATTCCCTCCCCTTCAGTCTTTCTTGCCCATTCCCCCTAGTTCCAGTGAAGGAAAGAGAAACGTAACAGAGGGAGATATTAATGAACCAGTGTTATTGCTGTTTATTAAGTTTTACCTGTTCAGCAATAAATCTGTGCTGTGCCTGTTGCCTTAATTAGCTGTCTCTCAGTCAGGAAAATCAGGGCTGTGAAGGGCTGATATGGTGCTGAATAATTGCTTGGGAAATAGTGCTTGGGGTTGGAGCAGGGATTTTGTCATTGCTGTTAGCAAATACTTCCACGCCACCAGAAAGAAGCAGGGCTGGGAGGCCCAGCAGTGGGATCCCGTGCCAGGTGATGTGGGAGAAGCTGCCACCGGCCTGCAGCGCACAGTGGCTTAGCCCTCCCTTCCCAGGCTGGCAATAATGCCCATGAGGACTGGGGAAACCAGGGCAAGAGGGACAAATTCGGCCCACAGAACATGATGGGCACCAAGATAAGCGAATGACTATCAGGTTGCTCTATTAATCTGCTCTCCCAGTTCATAAGGAGAAGGAAAACCTTGCCCAAGCATGACCCAGCACTGATATGAGAGCCCTCTTTAATCTACTATCTCTCCCTTTACACAGACAAAGAGCAAACCATGCATCTTCCATGAATTTAAGGGGAGAGGAAAAGAAAGACATATTTATTTCAGAGGGAGACGCCAGCCATCAGGACTGTGTCTTATTTGGTGCAATGAACACGTAACACCAGATGACATTTGCCTTTCAGCTGGGTGGGTGGCTTTTACCTTTACATGCACCATACACAGCAAAGGCTTTTGCCACACACGGGGAGACACTGAGCTTGAGGAAAAACCTTGCAGCAAAGTGCACGGCAGCAGGAGCAGCCCAGTGAGTAGAGCCTTCACCGAGAGGTGTGAGAAAGGAGCAGGCTATGTATCAAAAGGGTAGGTGTTTCATCATGTGAGAGAACAGCCCACAAGGAAGGCAGGAGTAAATCTGTTGTTTCTGGGTGGGCTTAATGGCTCCTGGAAATTGAATTGTGTATTCACAGCTTTTTGGAAACTGGAACTACTTGAGCTGCTGTGGGTTAACCCATTCGTACCCTTCTGGCCTGAGCCTTGTGCAAACACCCAGTTTTATTTCCAGAACAATTACAGGACACTAATGTGAAACACTTCCCAGGGGACAGCCAACCCAGTTTCTCAGCCCCCAAAGCTCAGAGCAATTTAAGCGAGCACGGGAGATTTCAAGTGCGTACCCATCCCAGACCTTTACCCCCTGGGACATTAACCAGGAGATTATCAGCATCGACTGATAACTCTTATTTTGCACCTTCTGAGGACTTCTCCTTTGAGTGCTTTACAGCCAGACACAAAGGATTCCCCACAGAAGCGCAGTGAGCAGGAAAATACTGTGAGAAATACAGGAGACACCCTGAGACATTCACAGGTGGTACCTGTGGGACTGGTGACAAATGCCTTGAGATGCTGGCTGCAGCCTGACATTTTGGAATTTCCCAGTTCCTGTGGAAGATGCACAGGCAGGGAAGGAGGTGTGAGATGCTGCCAGAGGTCCCCTGTTGGTGGTTGTTGAAGCCTGTCCCTACAGCAGGACACACTAAGGAGCTCACTGACCCTGCTGCCTGGTGCAGCCAGGCTGTGCATGCCGCAAGGATGCCATGGGACATCTGCCCCACAGAAATGACAGGCAGAGGATCCACTCTGAGCTGTGACCATCTGAGAGTGCAGAACCTTTGGGTGTCATGACTATCCTGACTGGGGCTCGCTGACTCAGGTGGTGTGACCCAGCTCTCCTGCAGATACCTCCATCACCACAGCAAATGTATCTGCTACTGCACTCCCCAGGCCTGAGATCCATTTCTGGGTGTGGCTGATTCCCCTTTAATTTATCTCTGCTTAGGAATTGATTTTTGCATGCTTGTACACTGCAAATAAACGCATTCAATTGAAGCTTCCTGACCTTGTAGGCTAATGCTTTGACCCAGCCCGTCTCTTGGTGTCTAACAGGCAATGAGTTGACATATTTTGCAACAAGCAACAAAAGAAAGCACAAAGAAACCCCAAGACAGGAAAGGTGGCAACCTACCCAGCTTGAAACTCACGCTGTTCCCAATTTTGATTATACATTCAGAGCATAATTATTTTTTTCAAATCCTTGTAGCAAGACCCATAGGATGGGTTGATATTAAGAACAAAGTCCTACTTCTTAAAACAAAATAAGGAGAGGGAGACAGCATCTCCCTTTTGTATCAAACTTTGGCTCATCCTGCCGGTTACATTGTTCTCCAGAATTCAAGGGAAGAAGAAATCTCATAGTATCCAGAATAAAGATTAAATTTAAAATCCACAAGTGCTGGCAGGTCAACCCCAGTGAAGCCTGGAGATGTGTACTTAGCCTGTGTAAATTTTAATTCCACTCTTTGACTGATACCTATGGGATGATCATTCCTTCCAGCTCAGTTATGATTTCACACGGGATGCTGCCCTCCATTAATACTGCAGTTTTCTTTTCAGGGAACAGAAAATGATTCACAGTACTTAGTAGCTGATAAATGTAGGCAGCATCAAGACACATATACTAGTGTGTAACAGACAAATGGCAATTACAGAGAAAAGGTTCATCAGAGGCCGTGTGAGAGCCAAATTTGTGTGTGTGTGCACATCCCAGGCAGTACTGCAGACAGGAATGGATCAACTCCACAAACAGGGCACCCTCACCCAAACACCCCCTTCCAAAGGCACAGGGAAGTGCCAAGGCATTTCTGCACTCACCAAGTGTCACAGCTGAGTAAGCCAACAGCCTGTAAGTTACACTGTGACTGCCCTTGCTGATCAGCCAGCCAGACTGCACAGAGTCTCACCCTCTTTACTGGAAATAAAGATCATTCTGACCCCACTTTGCAGCTGCACTGACTCAGGGGTCCAGCAACCTCTCAGACGTACTGAAACCTTTGCGTGTCTGTTGTGGCCATGAGGCTCTTGCAGCTGTACCTCTGTGCCACAAACCTGACTAATTTCATACCTTTTGGGGGTCTAGTGGCTTTTACAAAGCAGACACGTTGAACAGAGTGTCAGCAAAACTGTGGGAGGAAAATGTCAGCATTTCCCTTGGTCCCATATGTGACTCTCAGCCACGCAGCTCAAAGTTCCTGCTGGCATGATTACCTGATCGATAGGTTGGGTGTCTCCTGGTGCCCCAGCTCCAGGTCTGGCAGCCAGGGCTCACTTTTCACCCTGCTGCTTCACCAACAAAGTTTTCCTGACCCTTCTCTCTTTAAGTCTCACATCTTTCAACTACAGCAATATATCCCATTCCCAAAAAACACTGGGAAATATATTTGTCTGCTTCACAGAAACAGCTGAGTTTGTTTATACAGCTGAGTCCATGTGTGAAGATGAGGAATTGAATTGTTCACTGCGTGTCATAGACCTTGATGACTAAATTGGGATTTGCTTCTTTATCTTCCAGGCAGGAGGGGAAGTGGAGGCTGAGGGTGGGGGGAAAGTCTAACAGAAAGAGGCCACGCTGTGTCCCTCTGCTCCACTGCTGGGAGCCCTGTGGATGCTATAATTAACCACCAATAGCAGGCAGAAGCTGGGTGGTACCATGGGAATTACAACCTCACAAACCCTATTATTATATAGTCATACATGGTGCTACCTCACATCTCTCAGGGTTTGTTTACCTCTTTTAATAAAAAGGAACAATAACTCCCAGGCAATTTCCACAAGATTTTAACACGTCTGTGTTAAACATCAGACTGGAGCCTCTGGATTACAAAACAAAAACACACCAAGCTTTTTATGCTGTTGGAAAAGTGTTGTAAAGGAAAAGGCCTGGTTATGCACAGGCTGTGGAATGTGCGATGGCAGTCTGTGCTCCCCACAGTGACTTTGGGGTGCACAAATAGACATCCTTATGGAGACCACCTGGCAGAATGGAAAAGATTGGGAGCCCTTAATAACCCGACTTCTGTAGGACATTTCAAGCTGAGTATGCACAGATAGAAGTGTCTATATCATCCTAACGCACTCTGTAAGCTTTTGCGTTTTAAAGAAGTGAATCATGGAAGAGGTCCCATTGGGTACAGTTAAACTAAGCAGTTTCTCACTCCTTCCTTCTTTTGCACCACTGCTCAGAGTGAAACAGCCAGGGTATTGTGAGAGGAAAGGAGAAAACCCTGAAACACCGTGTAGCTCCTTGCTCACTGAACCTGAGAAGATTCTGTACTATTTGTGTAAGCTTGCTGTGCATCCTCCCATTTCTCCGCCCTTATATAACTACTAATTATTGTACAGAATAGATTGAAGTTTATTCTTTAGCAGAAAGACAGCCTGGAGATATGTGCATTAAATTGTCTTACCTAGAGGTGGAGCAGTCCTTCAGGACTTGAATGAGGCAATTACCTGAGAGAATGTTTAAAAAAATTGTGAGACAATAGGAAGTCTTGGCCGCCAGATATTAATTTTCCTTATATTCCACTTCCCCCAATATTCCCTCCAAGTGGGATTCAAACAAACTATGCAAGGAAAAGAAAGTTTAGAAGAGATCAGAAAGAGAAGAGAGAAGATGAGGAGCACCTCAGGAGAGCCAGAAGAGGACTGGGGCAGTTGGTGCCATGGCTGAGGACTGAGAGGTGAAGGTTTTATGGAGCTCCTCTCCTTTCCTCAGAGCAACCAGTCACTGTAGCACCCCTCAGTCACTGTAGCACCCCCTGGAAAAGCTTGCCATGGTCAGCACCTGCGTCTGGGCTGTCCCCAAGTCCTGCTCTCCAGCACTAGAAGGCTGCAGGTCCCCAATGGTCCAGGAACTTCATGACCCATGAACTTCATGACTTCATGACCACTTATCCTGTGGCTATCCCACAGGCTTCATTGAAAGATTATCTGAGGGGACCATGGAACACCATCCTTTGGACAAAAATTCATGGAACATACACACTTCATGTAGAGAAATGCACATGCCCCAGCAGGGGAATCACAGAAAATGTGAACAAAGATGGGTATGAAAGTAGGAGAGAGAAACGAGAAAAACCAAACTGATTTATTCACATTTTCCCAGCTGAAGTACAATAGTCAGGAAAGCATTTGTTTTCTTGCACCATTAACAGATGTAAAAGTTTCACAAATCCTCACTCCACTGGTGCTAATTTTGGAGTGATGGATTGGAGAAAACAGGAAAACAGACATATTGAAGAAGCCTATTTGATTCTGGGTTGCTTCCAGGAAGGCTCTGCACCATACTATAAGAACATCATTAGAAAATTTTACTCCTTCACTTCTATAAGACTAAAGATATGCCCTCCTTACCCTAGTCCTAACACAAATAAGTCCAACCCAAAACCATTTCACTTATTGACAAAATAAACAAAGCTGTCTATTTTCTCCTTTCTTCCCCATGTACTGAACATAAACCAGAGTGGATTCTTAAAGCTACAAATGCAACAAAATTTACAGGCTGGCTTCATTACTTTATTACACACACACAGTTTCTCTGCCTAGAATTCTTGGAGTTTGTTATTTTGTATTTCAATATATCTTGAAAGCTTAATAAGTGTGAGGAAAAGACATACTCAGTTTTTCTTGCTTGGATTTATTTAGGTTGCAGTAATCCCCATTTCAATTTTACACAAGAGCAGATGAGGAGTGCAACTCGTCTCCTGAGGAGCATTGGTACTTCCTGTGTCAGCAGATGTCCCATAACATTGCTGTGATCCCTAGGGTCATTTTGTACCCCGTATTTAATTCATTCATATTTAATTAATATTAAATTAATTACATGGTCAGGAGAGGCAGAAGTTAGCTAGACCTTTCCTCTCACTTGATGCCCTAGTCCATTTGACAAGTCACGCCCACAAAACCATCACCATCAGTTGGGAAGCAGTTTAGTGTTGCCTCTTGAGACAGACACATAAAACATTTTGTGGGTCCCATCTGTCTCACAACATCCTGGCAGGACATACCATGGACAGAGAAAACTATAAACTCAAGTCCCATGCCAACAATGCAGACAGTCAGAAACTCCAGTTTCTCTGTCTTTTATTGCTCTTTTGCTAGATCCTCTCTGTTTCACAATCTGCAAGGAGATTCCCCCAAGAAAGAAGACAAGACCTTGCACTCCCCCTTCTTTTCTTCCCCATGCAAACTTTTTCGTCTGTTTTAGGCTCCATGAGTCACACTAACACACACACTGCTGCAAACAAGCTGCAGTGTCATGAAGAGAAAGATAGAGGAAAAATGATGATGAGCTGGAAGGGGATACCTGGGAAGACCTCATGAACAGGCTTGTTCAGCTGAGGGGAGTTAGAAAACTATACAAGTTCCTGCAGCTGAACTCTCCACCAAAACCAGTTCCCCTTCAGATCCCACCACAGCAGTTCTGAGCACTGATTCAGTCTGGGATGTACTGACTTGTCCCAGAGATCATACAAAGGAGTTCCAAAGAATTCACAGCAAAAGCACAATCCAGACTGCACAATTAAGCTTCACAATTTCCTATCAAAACCTTTTCCCCCCATATACAGCTGTTAAGGCCTGCTACAATGTGTGGTACATGTTGTCTGCTAAATGGTGTGCTTTTTTTTTACCTCAGGTAAAAGAAATTAAAAGCTTTTTCATGTAAAAGACACAAATTAACAAAGCTGCCCAAGTCTTTTCACAGAGCTCAAAGGTTAGAACAAGGACATTTCTAAGGAAGGCATTTCTTAAATTACCAGCTGTACATTACTGAGAGA
This sequence comes from Bombycilla garrulus, assembly GCA_013400315.1. Taxonomy (NCBI): domain Eukaryota; kingdom Metazoa; phylum Chordata; class Aves; order Passeriformes; family Bombycillidae; genus Bombycilla; species Bombycilla garrulus. The sequence continues at coordinate 1,351,718 of VXBU01010831.1, read as the reverse complement.
GAGCCTTCAGCAGGAGCTACCATTCCCTTCAGTGCCTGAATCACGCTCCAGTTCCCCAGTGTGTGCCGTACCTGCTCTCTTACAACACTCACTTGCAGTCTTACTACTACAATTGCCTGAGAAATGAGCAGTCTGGAACAACGAGGCATGTTTGTGATTCATTCCTTTGTGCTGTTCATCTACTTTCTCCCCCGTGCATCCATCAGTAGTTACATCACTCTCCTTTCCTCAGGCACTACATCCCTCCCAGGCTAATACCTTTGAATATAAAGCACATCTTGAGTTAAACATTAGCTACACACTAACTGGGACTTGCTTTCCGACTGAATCATCAGCTTGAAAGTAAAAGGTTTTCTACAGTCAGAGGAGAAAGCTACAAAGGAGCTGCTTAGCAATCCTCTTGAAAGCAAGCTTTCAGTCCTGGAAACTAAATTCTATTTTATCTATTTATACTTGTCACTAGTAATTACCTGAAAGCTCTATCAGCTTCTAGCTTTAATGATGTACAACCTGCTACAAGCATTTGGGAACAGGGGAGCAGACCATAACAAAAACCAAGTTATTTTAGAGTGGGTATGTATTTCCATAAAACCAATGCAGAACAGGGTTCCAAGAAATATTTTCATGTGCATCTTGACCAGTTACAGAGATGACATTTGAAGTCATCTCCCATTTGTGCTAGGCTGAATTAGTTTGAGTACCACAGCTGGGGCAGAGCACCTCAGTGGTTTATCAGAAAGACAGCATTTACCTCAAATATGGTCTTCTAGAGGCAGCCCATCGAGCACAAGCTGACAACAGAGACAGTTACATGTAAAATCTGGAAGGCAGATGCCATGTATTTCATCACATTACAGTGAAAGGTGAGGGCTGACCCCTGTGGTGCTTGCAACCAAGCTTCAAATCCTGCTCCAACCCAGCAGCAATAAAAGACAGGCTTTCAGAGCTGTTGTTTGCAAGGTGTAACGTCAAAACGGCCACCTGCCCTTAGGTGTGAAATAAAGGACATCAGTTCTAGAGAGGTCTGTTGTCCATACTTATTCACAATATATTAAGACTGCCTGCCAAATTCTTGTTTGCACAACCTGATCTTTTTCAAGCTCCAAGAACTGGCACTTCTGAAGCAATTTTGAGGACACCTGCCTGGTGGGAAGCCAGCAAGGAGAACAAAGCAAATCTTTGGAAGCTGAGGATGCTAAACTCTGTCACTGAAAAAGGAAAACACCTGTCACTGGAGTAGACTGTAGCAAACATCATAATCTCAGAGCATTGCTGAGGCCGCATTGGTCTCCCTGAGCACAAAAGTATGAGAAAATATTAAAAATAAATTTAGTTCATCTACCAGGACTGGTCCCTTAGTATGTCACTTGGCTACAACACTAGGAAAACACCAGTATGTAGATTATTTTCCTTTAATATCAAGGCAAGCAGATGTTGCCCCTCATTCCCCAAGTATCCTCTGAGATGTGGGTGTGACAGCCTCTCACCCTGTTTGGCACAGGGTCCATGTTCTGTGGTGTGATGAAGGAACGTGCTCAGACTTGGAGGATGGGACTTGGCCTGCCCGTGAAGTTTGTGGGCCTGCAAACAGAGAGGGTTTTCTGTGCCTAACTCGTGAACTGACTGGCTAATGGCAAGGTGGTCTTGGATATCACAATTCTGTGACTCTTTGAAGCTCTGGCAATGAGTACCAATGCTTGGGATTACTGCAGCTAACTTATTCCTGTGCCTGAATGGGGCCATGATCCATCAGAAACTTCCTGATGGAGTCCATCATGACCTCAGTGCATTAGACACATGGGTCTGTGACCATGCCTTGGTAAGTTGGGTGGCTTTGGTCACACTATATGCTGATAGTTTGACGTGAAGCATGAGCTGTGAAGGGCTTCTGTCCAAAACCCACTTCTGTGGGCATGATAACAACAACAGATACAGCAAACAGGGACAAAATCAAAATAAAAGAAAAACAGGGAGAGATTAAAGAACAAGACAGGAAAGAAAAATCCTTTCCCATGCTTTTCTTCTTTCCCCCTCATGTTTCAAAGCCTTTGCCAAGTGCAGTACAGAGTTCAGGTTTGCTGCTTTTCTGTATTTGTTTCAGATGTCCTCTCTCAAGACTAATTTCAGCACTCAAAAAGAGAAACGTGCCTACCTCTGAGGCCCTGTGAGACTGAGCACAATGAGCAAACATTCCCTCATTCCACTTCTTCTCACTCCTGACACTCTCTCTTTGAGATGGCAATAGGCAGCTTGCAGGTGCACAGGAGCACTGGGCAGTGATGGCCCATCAATACCATCCAAAGCTAGAGAGGAGAGAAAAACATAATGCTGAGGGGAAAAAGAAAAGAAAATCTACTTCCCTTGCTGCTCCTCAGCAGTGTCACAGATGGTGAGGACTTCCTGGGAGAACGACCACAACTTTTACCAGTACCAATTGGAAAATGCTGGCGTGCCCTTTCACACCACAGTAAATCAATGGGAAAATTATCCAGCTGAAATATTAAAACAAGTTCTGAAAAATTCAGGATGAAAAAGGACATAGGTCAGACACAGGAGAATTCAGAGGCACTCTTGATGAAGGCTGCATCCCCATATTTCTCAAAGAATACCCAAGATCCACTCAAACCAAGAGGGATGCTCAAGTGGCAGCTGCAGGCTGCAATTGGAGCAGCTGCCCTGTAACAACCAGGAAGAATTTGGTGAAAGTCCTCTAGGATGGTTATATAGCTAGAAAGCCTTTTGCTCCACAACCTGTGAATAATTCATCTACATTTGAGATGCTGTTCTCTCCTTCTAGCTTTCTCTTACAAAGCACTTGGGAGGCAGATAGGTGAGGAGGGAGAGCAGCATGAGGGGAGCACTGAGCATTTTGTACTATCCCCAGGCAAGCTGATTTTTCAAGGGTCTACAGAGTTTGCTGTTTCACATTCCCCAAGCTCTCCTCAAGGTGGGTAGTGGCACATGTCACAGAAGCTTTCTGTGATCAATTAGGAGTGAAAATGTCTCAGGAGCCTTTTACACAGTTCATCAACTCAGTGAGCACAGTTTGTGCCTCACTACTTTCCCTCACTGAAACCAAGGCTGCTTGAGTGGGCCAAGTCTGGAGGTTATGTGAAAGCTATTAAAAAATGTTTGCAATGAGAGAGGCACAGTGGGATTTTTTTTATTATTGTTTTTTAAAGGTGGCAGACACTTTGCCTTCTTTCACGGCAAACCAGAGTTAGAAACTCCTGCACTTTGGCTCCATCTGAGTGTCCCCCAGTGTGCCTTTGGAAGTGAGGAGCTGAAAGCAGAAGTCTTTTGTGGATCCTCAAAAAAACATTCACAACCATCTGTAAAATGGCATGAACTATCAAGAAATGAAAGGAAGCTGGTGGAAGGTGAGTTGATAAAATTGGAGCAAAAATCCAAAGGGGGTCTAGAGTAATCAGGTGGATCCTGAAAGAGTTGCTAGGGAAGAAGCCTGAGAGGGTAACTAAAAAGCTCTGATCTACAGTTCTCATCTGTATTTTTCTAATATTCTACAAATATGAAATACAAAATTAAGAGATCAAGCTTGACAGTAAGTCTGTTTGTTGAGGTCATCCTTTTGTCAAGATCACTTGATGTATGTGTGGGTGTAACCAAACACTTTTGTTAACAGGTAAGGAGAGAGAACTTCCCAGGGATGCATCCAGTGTTAATAACTCTGTCTGCCAGCATCTAAAGTTACATCACTGGAGTATATACTTAGGAAGTATCTCCAGGTGGTTGCTGGGAAAAGTCAAGGTTATAATTTAGGAACCTGCATTTCTACCTAGTTTTGTTACATACAAATGTATCTGTGCTTGACTGCCCTGCCTGATGGTCAAAGGCCAAAAATTATAGGCTTAGGATCATGCCTATTCCTCCAGCATAGGCTCAGCTGTTCCCAAGTGTTCTTACAGAATTGTGCTCCTGTGGGTACTTTGACTGAGTTTTAGTTTCTGTTCCAGATGGGACAGTGACAAGGATGGGAAGGTGGCAGATCAGTCTGCAACCTGAGCAATCCCCATCAGGAGGGGGTACCAGGTACTTGTTGTCCCTGACAAAGCCTGAGGGAAAGGCACCCACAGTCAGGCTGATTTTCTGTCTTGGTATTCAAAGCTGAGGGGCAGGATGGTGTCAGAATGAAGAGGCATGAACTGAATCAGTAAGGGCACAAGTGATCCGGTTTTAGTGATGATTTTAAACTAGGAGGTCCTCAAAAAGTGAAAAGTTCAGCATTATGCATTCACAGTTTAACAATGTGGCTATAGCCTGTTAACTTGCCATATAACTGCTGATGATTTGTTCATTATATTAGCTTAATTGCTGTAAGCCTAGTGTGTCTGAATCAATCAAAGTTGAAACAATGGAATTATGTTTTTACATAATCACTTTTGACTAGAAAGCAAGCTGTGCAGAAGGAGGTTCCACATGATGTTCTCAGATATCTTTTCAAAGGAATGATAATTAATTCTGCACTACTGCTTCTGAAGGGATAGAAGAAGATGGGAGAAGATAATGGGCGGCGGTGGTTGCATAATCCCTGCCCATCCAGTTTGCTGCAGAACGCTGATAATGAACAGTTGGAAGGATAAAAGCTATGGTGAGCCCGAGCCCAAGAAAAGCTTAACACATGCATCAGGACAAAATGCACATCTCCATTTTCTGTGCAGAAGCTGGATCACTTTTATCCTGATTCACAATGACAACTCAGAGCCATTTACAATGGTTCTGTGAGGCTGAGTGCCAGCAAGCAGATTGCCTTGGAAAACATGTTTGAGTGCAGGGTGAAGACCATTTGCCATGCACAGCAGACCAGAGCTGAATAAACAGCTCAGCATGTCCAAACCCAGGTTTTCAATCCAGGCTCACTACCTTGATAAACTGACATTTATTCCTAGTTCTAGCAATAGATTAATCTAAACTAAAGGTCCCGATCAGCAAGTTTCTCATTTCCTCGCTCATCCTTCCCCTCCCTGTGAAATTTTCCTTGCAACATACAGACATCTTATCACCTCTCCTGAGGTGGAAATGCATTGGAGAGTATCTTGCTTTGCATTCAAAGGCACATACCATGCTTGTTCTCTCTCTCCCTCCAAGCTCATTCTTAGAAGTGGAAGGAAATTTCTAAGGAAGTAGCAGCATACATGGAAGAGCAGCTCACATGTCACTCACCAAGTGCAGGTCAAGTTTCGTAGAAAATCAAAATGTTTTGGAAATCCTCTGCTTTGCAAGATTTCTGAATTTTGAAGGTTTCTGAGCAAAGCAAGGTACACCTTCATTCAGGGAAAGTTGTTATTTGACAAGGCAAATGAAATAACTTTAATCAATAAAAATTATATGTGACTCTAAGCTTTGTTGCAGCCCAGGAGTGGTTGGATACAAGATGCCAGAGACGGCTTGGGGGACACTTCCATTCAAAATAATCTAAAACTTGTATTTTCAGACTGACCCCAGGCAGAAAGCAGTGGTTATAACCTCTTTGTTATAACTAGGATTGGTTTGACTCTATGTCTTTGATACTAATATGAAATAGAAACTAGATGATGGTCCTAAGCCTTGAAAAATGCTGAGGTTGAACTAAAGTCCCAGAGTGAGCTGTCTCCTGCTTTATCCAAGTTACTTCACTCCTTTCCAGTGGTGTTGCCATCCTTCCTGTCTTACCACATGATATTGTACCAGCACAGCAACAGCCTGCCCTAGCTAGAGAATGAGTAAACTCTAGAATGAACACACATGTTACTCACCCAAATACCTGACATTAATACAACCCAATTATATTCTTACAGAGCTGGTTCCTGGATCATGGAGAGAAAGTTGTTGTTTCAAAATATATGCAAAAATCTTGTGAATCTATATTGTGTAATATTCAGTACTTGCCTATCTATTATTAATTATCATTTATCCTTACTGCAGAATCTGGACAATGAAATTGCCTATATTTTATCTTGTAGAAGGTTCCTCCACTTAATTTTAAACAGAAAAATGAAACTACTTTATTTTTAAACAAAGTAATGAATTGTAGGGGTGATGAAAGTGCTCTGAGCATGTCTGAAGGCTTTTGATGAAAAGGACTCCCATTCTCTGACTGCAGCAGTAGTCTTTTTTCAAAGAAAAAGCTATGGTGAATTCACAGGACTTCAAAAGTTGGAGCCTTTAGTGACTGGGTAAGGCAACCTAAGCAGCAAACTTTGATGTGGGAGTCATCTCAAAATTGTGCATTACTCCAGCAGAAGAACAAACACAGAGGAGCAGTGAGGGACCTTGCTGTGGCCAGGAGCAATGCATAGAAAAGCGGAGGCAAATTTAACATTGATGCTGCCAGATCCACGCGTTACAAAACCTCACCCAGTGGATCTCCAAGGACTCCACAAAAGGACTGTATTATCTCCTCCGCCATTTTAAGAAAAGGAGCACAAGGAAATTATTTGCTTAAGCTTAGTTAGGTGGTACCGGGAAGAGAAAAAGTTGTTCTGCATCTGTCCCATAACATCCATAAATTCCTTGTAATGCTGAAGGCATATTAATGCCCCACAAAGAACCAGGATGGTGAGAACCCCAGATTATATCAGACCCAAGCTGGTTCTGTCCTCTGGGGGAGTGCAACACTTTCCAGGGTTGCCAGTTCCTGTCCTTCCAGGACGGCTTTACCATTTCAACTGTGGCACTGTGCGAGCAACATACCTTGCATGGGGCATCCACACAGAAGCCTTTAAATAGTACAGAAGTCTTTAAATTCTATAGGAATGCAAATAATACCCACAACATGGCAGCTGAAACAAAGAGGGGGTCTTGCAAAAGGAAGGGTGTTAGCAGTTCCTTTGTCAGAAGGAGATATTCTGACTGAACCCAGTAAAGCTCACTGAGTTTTGGGGAAAAGGGTTTGCCACATCTTTAGAGCCAATTTATACTGTTGCACCAGTTTGTTTCATTAAAATAGCAACAAAAGACAGAGTATCTTCCAACCCAAGCAATTAATTCATTCGACATCTGATGCCACTGAAGATAGAGCTAGTTTCCCCTGCGTAGATGCCTCCCATTGTTTTTTCTGTATGTCACTATCAACTTAATAAGCAGAATAACAGCCACACCAGAGAAAACATTGCTTCTGACTAAGGACTTCTGCTACTGGCTCTGTATGGAAAGTGCATGAAGAAATTAATAAGGGAAAGCCATGGTTATGGAAAATGAGCCATATCCCTCTTTGGGTTTCCCTTTTTCTCAAACTCGTAACAGGGGTCATCTCTTTCTGGACTTCCCCAGGAATGCAGGAACCACAAATGTAGAAATGTGTCACGTCCTTCAGTCACTGGGAACAGAATTAACATGTCTTTGGGAGGAGTCCAGGGAAACCGATGGCAAACTCAAATATCAATCTAAATAAAGTCACTCACGTCAGCTTTGAGGTATTTTAAAATGTATATCTTCTTTGTGCCTGCAGAGTCACAAGGATTGAAAGAGGCTGGAGCAAAATGACTCTCAAACACACTGCTGCAGGTCAGGAGAAAGGAATGGTGTAGCAGGCCCAAGCACGGCCTGGATTTGGCCTGGGTTATGGCATTGGAAATTTGCTAACATCTTAAAACAGAAAAACAACCTTTCAAGTCCTGAGGTGTCACAACACCTTCCAGACAAGAGTCAGCTAAGTCAGCCTTGGGATGATTTGGGAATTTTCCTATCAGATTGAAGGGAAGCAAAATTGATGTTTCAAGTTGGCAAACTTTACAGAAAGTCTTAGTTTGCTCTGTCCTTTGACATATTTTCAGCTTTTGGAACATAAAACATTAACAGTGATTAACGTGCAGCTGGCACAGGCCAAGGCAACTTGTCATAATTCAGTACATCGCTATTAAGATGTTCTCCAGGGACAAGTGGATTGAAGACAGCTGGCTTTGCAAATTTACACCAGAACTTGTCTCTGTACTATGAGGAAAATAGGATATTCATGAAAGTATTCTAGAATGCCCAGATCTATACAGAGTTGTGCCAAAAACTCATACAAAACAAAATCATTATTCAATACTTATTACTATTCTATTTATAAAGCTTCTGTCACTCCCTGGCAAACAGAGGTAATGGCGTTTGACTTGGAAGACAAATCACAAACCATGGAAAGTGGAAAGTGGATTGCAAATCATCAGCCTGAGCGTGTTGCAAGCTGAAAAGTGTTGGTCCAAACTATTCTGAGAATCCTTATGAATAACAAATACATTTGAAGAAACCCAGATCATTTCATGCACAGCTCAACCAGAGAAAAACAGGCTAAATTTATGAGTATCGCTCACAGTGGCCAAATTAATCAGCTCTGCAATATGCTGCAACTGCGACCAGAGAAAAGTATCTAGCATCAAGCATGAGTAAAATTTCAAGTGGCATTCCCCAGCAACAAACTGCAACCCCTTTGATGCAGTTTCAGGCTCATTTTCCTTCCCAGGGACAGAGTGATGGAGATGAGCTACCTCAGGTTGTCAGTATGAACGCAATACCTCTGGTGTTGGGTGGGCTCTCAAGAGCGCGTACTTTGAGAACAAATGGCCAGCACTTGGGAATGTTGGCAGGACATGATGCAAAGGGCAGACCACTCTCAAAGATGAAAATGCCATTAGGACACCCATGATTTATGGCAGTGACTTTGGCGCTTCAATATTTCTTTTAGATTGTTCTTGACAGGAGCGCACTGACTCAGAGGAGCCAAGAGTTCTGAGTTGGAAAAGATACTGCATGTTTGGGGCTGGGCTTGGCAAACTTGTTGTGACCTTGGCAGTGAGAGTCAAGGAGAAGAGGTAAAATTGATGAACTGGGAGAGGGAAATAGCCCAACCAGAGCCCTTGTACTGCCATGAGTAGAAATGTGTGCAAACTGTTTCCAAGCCAAAACTTCACAGAAGTATTTGTAGAGAGAACATACATCAAAGTAATTATTAATGAAGCAAGTAAGAGTCATCACAGGAAAAAAAAACCATCAAAGGAAGGGTCCTGCAGCCTTACCCCTGCAACTTGGGGTTTTCTTTTCACTCCTGTCCTTTATTATCTTCACACACACGGTCTCTCAGATCTCTGCCTTCTCCTCACATAGCATCTTTCTGACCTGGATTTTTCTGTTCCAAATTTCTGCAAACTCTCTGGCTTTTGTGTCACCAGTTTCTGTCTTCCTCTATCTAGATGATCTTAGCCTTTTTCTGCTTTATTTCTGTGGCCAGTGTCTACTCAGGCTCCTCACAATGCTATTTTTCCTGTGACGTGATCACCTGGAAGCTCTGGTCACAGCATTAAGTCTGCCAGAGTTCAAGAAACGTTTGGACATTGCTCCCAGGTACAAGACATGGGTTTTGGGGTTGTCCTGTGCAGAGCCAGCTTTGATTCCTGTGGGTCCCTTTCAACTCGGGTTACTCTACCATTCTACCTCTAAGGGACAGACTCAGGAATTCAAACACTATGAGGAAAAAATGTCAGAGCCTGTGGTCTTCCCTCAGACAAAGCAAACCATGGCATGCAACCCGACAGAGCCATAGTCAAGGTTAACCGTGTTAAGACCATCTGGTTAGTTGTCTAAATGAAGATGTGGGTTTGGGTTCTTTTGTTTTAAATTGCATCATTCAAAAATGATCCACCAAGACTCACAAAAATATGCACAGTCAAATAACCCTGAGAAACAGAAAAAGAGACAGATGGAGAATCTGCCTGGGTAATTTTGTCCCCTGTGGCTACTGTGCTGTTTCTGCTAGAAAGGATGTGGAAGGAGGCAAAGTGAATAAATATAAACTGACTTTGTGGGATGCATAGATAACTGTAATATTTCTCTAAGTCCACATGAAAAACACCAGTGAAAAGAAAATGGATTAGCAAAAGCCAGAAAATAGACTTTATAACTCACACAAACAGCAAAGAGGAATTTCTTTTTTTTTTTATCCTAGTAAATTTCCTTGTTCAGTTTTGCAAACAAGAAAAACTGTCTGTCCTTTATTTAATAACTTTAAAGGGACCTTCCTCTACACTTGAAGGAAAGTTCATGAGAAAGCATTTTACCAACAAGAAAGGAGTTCAGTTGTTGCTTCAAAGAGGACCAATGAGATTCTGTATATTTGCCAAATGCCTGCCTGTAAGTGAGCCCAGGGGCTGCTCTGTCGCGCTTTGCAGAGCTGGGAAGGTGCTGCTGAAGAGGCTGAAACAATTTAGGATGCACAGCACACATCAACCGACCTGTGAGCTGCAGTGCTTCCCAGTGACAGACAGGAGCTCCATCAACATCCAGAACCAGAGAACAGCAATGAAACAGTAGTGGCCAGAACCAAGGCACCTTATAGTCATGGACAAGCCCCTTTTCCACCCTGTCCTCAGAGCCAGGCCGCAGAGGCTGGGGGATGTGTGCCAGGCAGGTGGCACAGACGGAGGCGGGCTGGGAGCAGGCAGGGGCACGGGGCACGAGCGGTGCCCAGAGCGGTCACCGAGCGCAGATGGCTGTGCCAGCGCCCGGCTGTCTGGGGGCTGCAGCGTGCCCGGCTTTCCTTGCAGTGACATTCCGCAGGGGGATGTGGCAGCTGCTCACTCATCTCCTTGAGGGATGTTTGATCAGTCCTTTCTCCCTGCATCTCCCCCTTCCCCCTCCTCAGGCGTGGCTGCTGCCCACTGTCACTTCCAGTGATTCCCAAAGGGATGGTTCTGCCATCTGAATCATTTACTGCCTTTTCCCCAGTTTCCCCCAGTCAAGCCTATGTGTTTCCTGGTGCTTTGGTCCTTCTGAGCAGCTGCAGTGGCTTGACCCAGGTCAGACACAGAGCTGTGAGCACAGGGTCCAGTAGTGTGCTGTAACACAGTGTGTTCACAGCAGCATGTGAGTATGGGGATTTGAACTAATTTTTTATTTTTTGCTTGTTTGCTGGCTCATCCCATCACTTGTTCTTCACTGCATTATGGAAAGGCTAGCCATAAAATCCTGGATATATTTTTCTTAGTATCTCTGGGTGCTTAGTCAAATGTCAAAAATATAACTATTTCAGAGAAATTGTTTCCTTTTATGTGCAGAAAGTGAAAGGCAGGGAAAGGGAATTCGGCCTGTGTTAAGTATTTTCTTTGCATTTGTTCACAAAGGGAAGGAATTAGGCACTTAATAATAAAACCTGTAACATTCATTTTGAATGTTGTTTACAGTGGGGGCTTACTTTTAGGGCTTCTGTTCTTTCTCCTCCCTTTCTTCCTCTCACTGAATAGAAGGGAAATTGCCTAATTTAGTTGGGTTGCTCAGCTGGCCATATTAGTGCATTTCACTCAGAAGAGCATCCCCGAGAAAAATGGCATGTTTTGAATGCTCAGTTGTGTCAGTCTTTGCATTTCTGCTTCATGTTAATTAGAGAAGTCACTGAAGACAAGATTTATAAGCCAGTCTCCTGCTCTCCATAAGAATGTTAGATATTTTTTAGCTGGAGAATTGCTGTACTGGTAGCTTGACCTCCAGCTGTAAACATCTGCTCTGTTCACCCCTTGTAAGGGTAAAATCAGAACATTTTCTTATTAGCTCATTTTTTGAGCTTCATCTGTTCCTAAAAGCTAGATATGCTAGTCTCTGAAATATTAAGAAGTCCCCTTGTGTGCTATGGGAATCTGTGTTGGATGTGCTCTGTCTTTTGCAGGTACAGGCACAACTGAAGGACCAGTGAGTGATGGCAGTTGGCCATTCCCATGTTGTCAGCAACTGTCTCAGGAAAGTAAGAAAAGTGACTTTGCAGATCTCTGCAGTGTCAAGGAGGCACTACAGTTAAACAGAGCACTTGGAAAGCAAAAATATTTGTATTTAGATAATCTCCATCCAGAAACACGATTATTGTCATAGGATGATTTTTCCAAATTGGACTGTTAAAGGGACAAGGTTTTACCTTCGCAGGACTGAGGAGGACAACATGTGGGTCACAGAAGAGATCATGTGGTTACTGGCGCAGTTCAAAGAATTCCTGATTTCATCCTCTAGCAAAGTCCAGCACAGACAAGCCCTTAGACTCTGTTTCAGTTCTGGGCCCCCAAAAGTACTCTGTGCAGATACAGTGACCTAGAGGGGATGATGTGCTGGTAACCGGGACACACTTGACTATTTTCAGCAAGTCATGTATTCAGCACAAAGCCATCCTTTCACATGTTTCATCTCTCAGCAATTACAACACCTCCCAATTGCAGCTGTTTCTCACCAACATGAGATGTGCTTTCTCAAAGAATGAGACACTTTTTGAAAGCCTATCAAAACACACTTGTGGAAAGCCTTGTCTGACAGCTCTTGCAGAGGAGGAAGTGAATAAAGTGAGCAGCGCATTAAATATCTCTCTTCAAACTAATTATTTTAAACCCATTTCCTCCCTCCTCTAGCACTGCCAGTCTTGTACTGCTGTTGTTGCAGAGGGCAAAGCCAGTGTGGAGAGCAGTCTGGCACCTTCTGAACACATAACCCTCTCCATCACTTACCCAGGGGACAAAGTCAGCCCTGACATACATGGCTGTTTTTTCCATTATAGCTGTTCTGCAGATAAGAGTGACACAGGAATTAAATGAAGAGGGCTCCACAGCTGTCTTTCATCCTTCTGTTTTCTGTTATTCCTGCTACATTTGTTGGATTAACCTGAAAGGCTCGTTCTTCATCAGAAGAGGTTGTGCTAATTTGCCACTCATATCCATTTCATTACAAACACGTACCTAATATGCAATCTACTCCCCCAGTTATAATCACAGCTGGAATTAGCACAGAGCCTTCCTAGGTGTTTCTTCTCAAGTGTTTTTGCAAGCTCCTGCTGGGCTGATTTTGACATATCCCAAGGAGGAAACTTCCAGTGAAACAGGATGAACCCCACATTACACTGGAGACCCTGCACCACTCTGAACAGCCCAGACCTCTGCTGATGGTGGGGGGGGTTCAATGCCCAACACGTGCTCATTGGGAAACAGATTCCACTTGCCTAAAGAAAGCATATTAGCAGTAAGAAACAGCAATAAAGGAAAAAGGAGCATTGATTCCTCCAGTGCTCTTTTTCTAGAGTACAGGAGGAAAACACTCTTGAAAACAAAAAGATTGTTCAGTATCTAAGACAATAGATGATACTCCCTAAACACATCTATGTAGCTCTGAAGTTTAATTTTGCCAGCTGGGGAAGGGAGGCATTCAGGTTTGGTCTGGCTAAAATCAAACCAGCAGGTAGATTAGTGTATCAATTGCCCATGGCTGCTACTTGCATGACCACTTATTCTGTTGCTCACAAAGATTCCTTGCAGGTTATCAATAAACACAACGGGTCTGCAGTGTCAGCTTTCCATATCTGCTGCTGTAGTTCAGAAAAAAAATTCAGAAGACTTGCTCTGTGCTCAGGTCAGGGTGTCAGGTCAAACTCATTTCTCTCACTTCATATATTTCAGTTTGAATTATCAAAACTGATCTGGTATGAGTTTCTGATATTTTTTTCTGGGCAGAACTATTGCAGCAATCAATGAACTTTGCCCAAAACTAGTTTGTTCATCTTTCATTTCTCTGCGTCTCTGAGAAGCTGTGATCTCTTCCTCCAAGCTGCCTGAGACAGGAAATGCAGGGCTGAGGAGCATCAGGGATCCTCAAGCGCTCTGCTGGGATAGTGAGACACTACCAGGGCAGCGGCCGGCAAAATCCACCTGCACATAACATGGAAAATCTAGCCTGTTTGGAAACCTGTCTACTCTCTTATGAGAAAAGCTCCCTAAAGTTGTCCAGTGTGGGGCCACAGCACTGAGGGAAAGACAGGAGCTTTCCAAAAACATGAAGACATAAGAAAAGAAGAAGGAACTGTGTTTTGTCCCAGAATGAGACACGCCATGAAAACTTTTAAACAGGAATATTGTCCCTAGCCTTCCCTACTGCCTTTGAAGCTTTCCAGTGGGAATGCTTCATTTTCCCACTCCAGCTACAGCTGCACACCCTCAGCGTGCTGGTGCACTGCCATTGGCTCAGGAATCTCATCATTTTCCCCTTGATGGGCCCTGACAGCTCTGTGGTGAGTGGTGTGAGACTGATCTCCCCACAGAGACCTGGCACGTGTGCAATCTGTGCTCTCTGCTACCCGTGTGTCTCCCAGTGCTGTCCCATACGATAAGGATCTGCCGTAGGATGGATGGAATCGTCAGGGCAAGGAGAACTGAGGCTCCCCAAGGCAAGGAAGAGGCGAGATGCTCCCTGGCAGGAGCAATACTCCTTACACCTTGCCTCCAGATGTGTTTATTCTGTAGGCCTCAGGTTACTACTCTGCAAATTTGACCGCTGGGGATTGTAGACAACAAGAAAACTTCTCCCCTTACCTGCAAGGGTTTCCTGCAAGCACAGTTGTTCAGTGTGGGGTATGTAATAAGCTAAACATCTGGGCCGAGCTACTAATAAAAACAATCCTGGAAAATTCCCATTTCCCTACAGTTTGTCTTAAGTCAATCTAACAGAACCATAGAATTACTGAGGATGGGTAAGATCTCTAAGATCATCAAATCCAGCTGTCAACCTAGTACCAGTGCCATGTTTGCCACTGAACCATGTCCTCAGGTGCCATATCCATGTGGCCTTGGACCACTCCCAGGCACAGTGACTTCACCACTTCTGTGGGCAGCTTGTTCCAATCCTTGATAACCCCATCTGGGAAAAGAGATTCCTAATGTCCAATCTAAACCTTCCCTGACACAACTTGTGGCCATTTCCTCTCATCCTGTCACTTGCTGCCCAGGAGATGAGACTGATGCCCACTTTCAAAGGCATATTCTCTAATGCTAGAGGATCCTGGCATTAAATGGCCCATTTAAAACTTGACTTTGCTCCTTTTTGCACATTCATTATTATACAGTCTTTAATTACATCCTAGACTTTCCAAAGAACTTACATCTCTTTCCTTGAACATATTGGTTGTAACAAAGGAGTGACATGGAGTTAAAATACAGATTCCTGGCAGGGAAGAGTTTATCCCAAACTGCTGAAGCCTGGCAGACTGTAAGTGACTGAATTTGGTTTGCCCACTGCAAAGTACCTGGGAAATCTAGCTGCGACAACAGCCCTAATGATAATACTGCAGGACTCCCATGGGAAAAACAATTTGCTTTAAATACACTTCACTCCCCTTTAAACACTCTGTTTACAAGATAGAGACATCACAAACACGTGTGAAGGGAAACAAGTTGGGCTTCTGGGGAGGGGGGAGATGGCGAGGCAGGGTGGGAAGACTACAGATGCTCTTAAATCACTGGGAAATGAACAAAATCTTTAGGAAGTTGGCCAGTGGGATTGTCAGATAATATTTCCTATAAGCCTTCTGGAAAAAATGTATTTATGCAAAAGAGATAGAAACTGTGAAACAGCAAATCTGCTTTAAATTTTCAAAAAGGTCTATTTGCTTGCAAATCTCTCGTCAGCTGCAGAGAAGATACCAGAAAAGGATAGGACTGAAAGTCAATTTGCTTGCAAATCCTACAGATAAAGACAGCACTGGGATACAATTGAAGAAATACGTACATCATTTTCCTCATTTTGTCATTTGGAGCTTACGAAATTTTTCTGGAGCATATCAGCAAGTGAATTTTAAAAGGTAAAAAAAAAAAAAAGACAATGTTCATTTGAACAAAGTTTAGATAGCAAGTTGTCTACACTTTGCCAAAATTGTGGTTCTGTGGAAGCAAAAATAACCTGTTTAATTTTGCGTCCAAAAAAATAATGAACGATAATAAACTCAAACTCCTGGAAACGAGAGCAGTCACTATTGTGACAGCTTTTGAAACAGTAAGCTTTGGCCTAAGTTACATCCAAATCCCAACAACCAGAAACTTAATATTCATAATAGCTATGCAATTTTCCCCAAATTTCTTTTTTTCTGTTCTTCTTCCTGTATTTGTTAATAAAAGCTCACAGAAGCAGAAAACTATTACATTCGCTTTGCAGATCATATGCCAAGCAGACAATTATGTATAAGAATTGTCTCTTCTCTACATGCAGATGAGTTACTTATTATAGAACACAAAGGATACAAATGTAAATTACTCAGAAGCATTTTCATCAAGCGTCTTCAAAAAAAATAATAATAAGCTTCCAACAGCAAGATTAGCAGCTGGTGTAAATGCAGCTCCACATTTCCCGTTTCCTTCCATTTGTTTCTGCTCTGGTCACAGTCTGCAGGGGCTCCCCACCCCAAAACCCAGCAGCAGCTCCCCACCTTCTCACACAGTTCCCACAGAGGATGGAGATGTGAGGAGACACCAACCCTGCCATCTCCCAGTCCCCTTCTCCAAGCCTTGTGTTTACACCCACTGCTGCCATGGCAAGAGCAGGGTCCTCGGGCAAGCAGCCTGCCCCCGCGGGGCACCCACATCCTGTCCCCTCAGACACATACCCCTCTCACAACAAAGTCTTTTCTGCTGCTGGCTCCTCAACACCTTCCCTGCTCTGTGAATGACACCAATTCTTATGATAAGAACAAGAGAGAGCTGTCATTTGGCTTAATAATCCATGAGAAGAGCTCTTGCCTTTGGGGTCAGTGTGCCCACGTGTCAGAACCTGCTGCAGTGGCCGTGGCTGGGAAAGGGGGAGGCGTTTCACACAAGGAGCAGCCTCTCAGAGGGGCATGGGTGAACGGAGTTGCAGCCCAGCTTGAAGTGCCTTTGCAGCACACCTCCCTCTTTCCATGAGTGTCCCCAGTCCAGGAGCCCTGCTGGATTGAAACTGAAAGTCCTCATGCCATTGACTGCAAAAGAGAGAAACTAAATAATCTAACCAAGCCCATTCTTCCTTCAAGCCACAAAAGAAAAGCAGCCAATCCTAACAGATCCTTGAACAAGAGAAAAAAA
>VXBU01010831.1:1314553-1334867 GCA_013400315.1 Bombycilla garrulus | reverse complement strand
AAAAAAAAAAAAAAGGGGAATGGCACAAACTCCTTGAAACCCCTACGAGATGTGGCTGTTGCCTTTGTGTAAGAAGTGGACAGGTGATCAGGTGAATCAGCAGATTCTCAGGTGAATGGCCTCCAGCAAAACATCAGAGACAAAGAGGCATGGCCATGCTCTGCTCCCCTTCAGCTGGCAGCCCTGTCCCATCCCTGCTGGCTCAGGCAAACCTGGGCCCATGCCTGGCTGGAGCTGTCAGGCTTCAACAGGGACCAGCGCAGACTCCGCACTTCACAGGGAATTGTTTGCATCTCTGAGTGTACGTGTGTGCTGCCACAACAGAGTTAAATTGCCCAAAATGTTGGGACTGCCTGAACAAAAATTTTTTCTTTCCTCCCAGCAGCCTCCAGAACAGCATTTACTGGCAGCATAAGCTCCTGAGAACACTTGTGTCCAAGCTGCTAAACCAGCAAGGAATCCAACCACAAACCTAAGCAGTGAGGACTGGTATTTAGACTGATAGTGCTTCATTAAGCCATTCCCATTGGTTGTAAAACTACTCCAGGATGAATTTTAGCAGTCATGGCTTAGTGTGAGGAAGTGTGAAAAATTATTGTGGAGCAAAAGCCCAGGAAAAGAAAGGCTGATTTATTCTTTCTGTGTGAAAGCACACACTCCATTTGGGTATTTTAGAAGCATTCTATTTTTCACAGCTATTACGGTGGTTGGTGTGGCCTGAAGAGACACCTGACAATTTATACGTCTCTGCTTCCCAACAGCAGAAGAGCAAGGGTGTTATTGATTATAAATACAGCATTTTGCTTACTTTGCTGAATTTAACATCAGTAAAAACTTCACATTACAAGGGCTGGATAGGCAGATAACCCCAGAATGATGTTGTCTTGCCCAGTGGAAATCTCACTCAGCCATGTGGGAGGATTTTTTTCACTGGCTGCACACAGTTTCTTCTGTTATCTTTCTCAAAGTAAAACAGGCTATGCCCAACTCACAGGACTTCACATACATGGCTGGTAAAAAAATACCATCCCTGTTCTGACAGTCAGCACAGGAGATAGCAGGTAAAAAACTCTGCATCATGAAGAAATACAATCTACATGAAGAATGGAACAGATTTGTGGCTTAGGCACTGGTTTAAGATGCAAGAGGGTTGAATTTCATTCCTGACAATCAGCATTGCCTGTGCCTTGAAGCAATTCCTTTATCTTTGTGTGCTCTGGCTCCCCATCTGTAGGAAGCTGCCCTGGCACCAGTCACGGGGGTTCTGCAGAGACAAATTCGTTGGGATTGAGTCCCAGAGAAAAACAGTGGCATGAAAAACTTCTGCAGCTCCCACTTGTTTTTGTGCTTACTACCAAATGGAGTGAGCATTACTCATGGTAGCAGGTAGGTAGGGAGTAGACTGAAAAAAATTCACCCCTGAAATATAAATCAGATATTGTTTAAGAAGCAGGCTCCTAATTTAATCGCAAATTTGGCCAAATGCAGATTTTTGGATGAAAATTTCCAAAGGCTGGGGTGTTTACCTCTGGGGTTACATACCTGGCAGATGTCATGCTTAATCTATTTTGTCAAACACACAGCTTTAATAAGAGAGTGTTACAGGAATGCTAAGCACAACCAGATCACAAAGGAATTACTGTCTCCAGAATGCTAATGAAAGATTAGCTCTTCAATTCAGCCTCTGAATTTTGAGGAACATTTTGTTTTGTTTTCAGGTTAAACTAAGGGCA
The DNA here is from genome assembly GCA_013400315.1 of Bombycilla garrulus. NCBI lineage: Eukaryota > Metazoa > Chordata > Aves > Passeriformes > Bombycillidae > Bombycilla > Bombycilla garrulus. Next base: position 1,333,134 of record VXBU01010831.1, on the reverse strand, counting down.
AAATAATGAGTAAAGCATGCAAATGAGGCACTGTCATGAGAAAATAATAATTTGTTTCCCTGCAATAAGAAATCTCATTTACATAAAATGAGAAATAATTAAATTGGAGCTGAACTGTGTGCCCTATCAATTTAATTGAATCTCAGCTACATGTCTATGGCTGATTTACTGGGGCTGGTTCCTGGAAAGCGTTTGTTATTAGTCATTTTTGCAGCAAAAAGATGAATCAACGCTTCTCAACTGTGCAAGAGAAATTACTCCTGAAATAAACTCCTGCTGAGCACCGCAGATCAATACAAACAACAGCAATGTGCCTGCAGAGCTGTGGAGAGTTCAGTCAGCAGGGAATTTAATACACTGCTGAAGAATATTGAGAAATATGGCTATAGCTAGCCACTCTGATTCTTTTAACAGGCCATATGACTTCACCAGACAACTATCCTCCTTCCTAACTACATGAATGAACAACATGAAACCCATTAGGAGCCATTTGTCTTTCAGGACTTGAGTTTCCGCTCCAAGAGGTCCATCCAGACGATTTCTCTTCAGAAAGTATTCCAGACCTTTCTGGCATTAAAGGCTGAATTTCTGTTCTTGTTTGCTTTTGTTTTCAATATTCCCTCACTGGATGGCCTCCTTTTTCTTTCCTGTTAAATTATATAAGGAGTTGACTAGGAAAAAAAGACCAGTAACAACTTGCCTCTCACTCTTTCCTTAGACAAGTCTAGTAGAGTGGAACCTCTGCTTGCCTGCTGTAAGGAACATCCCTACAGCTTTACACTATTTTACAGGTCTTTCTGAAATCCCTCCAATTAAATGCAGACACCTTGACTACACAGCATTTCCAACTGTGGCTTGATCTCACCTTTTTCAATACATGTGTCTCTTTCAAAGTGCCTTGGCTTTTAGGGACGGTTTAGAGCATGCCCTCCTACATGGTAACAAGGTCCTTGGCCCTCTACAGCTGCTTGTGAATAGAATTTTTTTCATTTACTGAGCTGAGGAGCTCTATTTATCCTTTCAATATCCCCATTTCCAGCCAGCCACACCTGGAAAATCACCTTTTCCCTGTCTCTGCTTTACAGAAAATTCTTCTTTCTTGCAATTAGTTGCAACATTTCATCAACAAATACTGATGAAAAATACTTAGACTATGAGTTGTGTATGACCCAGCCCTCTCAACAACATCTGATGTAAATCAGTTATCTGGATCACGTGGTCTGGTTTCCAAGCCATGATGACACTGTGAGTTCAGGACTCACACAACTGACTGCTTTAGCAGTGACTGCAGAAAGTTTATCCTAAAACAGGATGAATTCACTGATCTCATGCTGTACTTCAGCAAGCCTCACCAGCTGCAAACACACTGCTTGTTCTGAACTTATGCTGTGCTGCTTCCAACACCTCTTTGGAACCACGTGCCTCCACCTCCCACTTGCAGACCTCTGTTTCAAGTGTGGTCTCCTCTCCTGGCAGGTCAGGGCAAAAGCTGAGGCTGGAGGAGCCGAAGGAGCCACCTGCACCACTCAGTATCTGTTTGAATGAGGAATTGGGAATCACAGCTCTACAGCTTGCAAAATGAAAGCTCATGTGCTACCAGCTTCTTGGCACAGCTCAAACACATCTTTGGAGCTCAGTGGAACACACCATGGAAAATTTGGTTGTGTGCTATCACCACTATACAATAAATGCTTTAGTCCTCAAAAGACAATGCAAAGTATATGTGATGTGCCTGAAGTACTCAAAGTTTGAGTACCCTGTTAAAACCAGAGAGGATGCCTTGGCAGAGTGGAAAATAGAGTGTACTCCCAGTGAGTACCAAAGCCCAACATCTGCTGACTGCATAAACAATATTTCCAAAAGTTTACAGGTGTTATTCAAAATCAGTTAAAATCACAATCTAAGAGCACAAACTTAAGTTCCACACACAGCAAAGGACATCTTTATCTTGCTGATTAAATCTAGACAGACTCTCAGTGGGACTGTGAGTGACTTCATGCAAGTGGCCCGCCTTGCTCCCCACAAAATTATGGTCAGAAGCAGACTTACTTGTGAACTCTTGATTGCTAGTCTTAGGATTAACTCACCACCTAGAAAACATGACACCATTAGGGAAATGAACATCAGGTTTGTATGTGACCAAAGACACATTTTTTGTGGCAAGAGCTTTGAGGAAATTTTTCCTTTCATGAATTTGGGAGCAAGTTTAGCAATTCCGCATCAACTTGAATTCATTTTACTGAATTATTTACTGGAAAATATCTTCACGTTTCCCATGAAAAATGTAGCTTTCCTTAGTGAAAGGTTCAGAATTTTTAATCTGAAATACATTTTTTTCAAAAAATTCCCTCTCTTTTTCATTAAAACAAGAAAAAAAATTTTTAGAAGACCTGTAGAGGACATATGACCTTTTCAAAATGCATTTCATGAGGATTCTCCAGTCTTTGCCCACCTAATACTACCAAGGAACAGTTTAGATCCAAAATTCCAAGAGAAGAGAGAGGACAGCTCAGTCAAGTTCCAGTTGCTTCTTCTAGAGTCATTCTTTCCCTCACTGCCAAAGTTTCTGGCAACCTTTCTGGCAAAAGAGAGCTCAAAAGATATGAAAACTACATTTTGAGAAGTCAAAGAGAACAACAGAAAAATAAGAGAGGCAAGTCCAAAAGTCCAGTTCCCTACTGTTTGTCCTTTGTCATACAGCTCTCCCTGGGGGAAGAATAAAAAAAGTGTATATTCCTCATTCCTTAGTAAAGAAACACCATACAGGCCATGGCTTCAAAGAACATACATTTAAAATGTTGACTGGCCAGCTGTCTTCTGCAAACAAAATGACAAAATGTACAAGAGCTACTTGTACATTAGTACTTCCCCAGATTCCATTTCTCATAAAACTTAATTTATTTAGGGAATAACATTTGTGACATCTATCTTCTCTATTAAATGTAATTGATAATGAGCATAGCATCAGAAGCAACAGGGAAAAGGCAAGGAAAAGAACTGGTAGGCAGCACTCTCAAGCTTCATTTCCTATACCAACATATTATTTTAAAAGCTCATGAAAAAGTAATGAAGAGTGAATTTGAGTATGAAAGGAGGAAAAGGAAAAACATAAAAAAAAAAAGAGTTGGAAGAAATCTGGAATGAATACTGGTGATTTTCCCTCTCCTCGGGGAGAAGGTTCCTCTGGGAAAAGTTAATTTATTGGTGATGGCTTTACACAGAGGAAGCTACCTTTTCCAGGTTTTGTAAGGGAAGATGGCTAGAAAATAACTTTTCCAGAAAGTGATGTGTACAACAAATAAAACACTCCTCTAATTTCTCTACCTGATCCAAATCCAAGCTGACCACAGCCTTGGGAGAATGAAAACTTACTTCGGTTATCTGGTGACTTGCTGTTCACCCTCTCCTGAAACACACCTTTCGGAGAGAGGACCTCTTTGTTCTTTGCATATGAGAGTCATTTCCTGCTCCTGTGCACATTATGAGCTTAAGATGCTCCTGATCTTAAAAGCATTTTTTTGCTTAGCTTTTTATACACAATTATGAAGACCCATTCTAAAGGTCAGAGATTCTCTCTTCAGGGTAGATCTCCCTTCCACTTGTGCTTGTATCTTATCAGAATGCATTGACAGAGAACTGATTCTCTGCTTTGGTTGTACCTCCATGCAGTCCCTAAAAAAATGCTTTAGGAGCATCAGTGTTGTACCTGTGTAGAAGATTTCTTTCCTACAAGATTTTTGAAAGTATTTGAAGAAGGTGGCACCCTTTTCTTCTCTACTGAAAGCAGCATAGATACCATTTTAACTTTAAAAGTACTGCATTAAATACTACTCCTTAATGCAACCTCCTGAGAGCAAAATGCCTTGTTGGGCTGGGCTGTAGGTATTGCCCATCCTCCTCTTGACAGATACTGATTGATTGATTGATTGATGGATGAGAAATCAGATTTGCTTTTCTGGGCTCAGCATTATCTCCTTCCAGCTTTTTCTAGATGACTAGTAGCTTGAGCCAGGTGAGAAGATCTGCCAGACAGGACATTTGGATTACTGTGATATTTTACAGGACATTTCTTAGTAGTGAACAGGGACCTTCACAAAGAGGCATTGGTCTCAGCTAGATCTCGCACAACCACTATTTTTACCTTTATACCTACTACAGTTTTGGGAGAGGGGCGTGAACAGGACCACGAGCAAAGAGAAGAGATTGGGTGGATTCATGGAACAATTTCGGGTATAGAACCACCCCATGACTCCTGCTTCTCACTCTAGTGGTGCTATAGATGCTACAGGGCTCCTCATTCAGGTCCCCACCAAACCCATCCCTTGCTAGTGGCACAGCCTGTCATCCCACAAAAGCTCTGTTATAGTTATCAGGGTATTTTTATCTTTCTAGGTCACAGACACGTGGGAGGCTCGCTGACAGCAGGTGACAATGGCACACTGGACACCAGGCTCCCGGGTGGGAGGTGCAGTGCCAGCAGTTCTGGGAGCAGGTAACTTACCGGGGGCTAAAGATGGCTCAAAATCCTTCCCCCTGGAACAAAACACTTATCTTTTCCTGCTCCATTACAATACTTGGGAAAAAGATTGTAGAGGTTTACCTTCATATGTGAAATGGCAACAGGCAGCCGAGAGAAAGACAGAGATCTTTGCTGATTTGTTCCAAACAGTGAATGCTTTGGTCATTTAGGCATCGTACCTGACACGTACATAGCTTTGAGTTTTTTGAGCAGCAATTGGAATTAATCGGTTGGGAAATGTGCAATGCCAGCCATGTGCTTCTCAAGGAGAAAAATGTAATTAAGCTCAAAGGTATAAGTTTAAAGGAATTTTATTGCTTTGAGAACCTGACTTATTTAGAGTACAGGCTATTAGAAAATACTTATTTTGGGGAAGTAGCAAAACAAGTTCAAGCACATGTCCCTCCAATGCAAATATTGTTTCTATAGGATGTGGAAGCTGCCATTCTCAAAATATTAGCCTCAATTTTCCAATCAGTACATTTTCTAGCATAATCATGGCTCCAGAAAGGCAGGAAATGTTTCTGATCTAACCTGGAGGCAATCCTCTGCTTACTCCCACTCCTTAGGTACCTAACCTGCATGTGGACGTGAAAGGATTAACCTGTCAACCCACACTCACGCAAGTGCTGAGGGAAAAGAGCTGTATTCACACTGAAGTCTGCTTTGCAGTGAGGTCACACTTCTGTAGGAAAAACAAAACACGTTGACAGAGCAACATCCTGTCATCTCTCCTGGTTCACCCAGTTTGGTCAGCCCAGATCCAGCCAAAAACCATAAACAAGTGAATTAATTCAGCACAGACTGGAAAAGATACATCACCCATCTCTTCAGCTGTGCATCATTCACACATTTTTAAAGGTGAGTGAATGGAACTAGCTTATGTTCTCCTTCTGCCACTTGATTAAGCAGAATAAACACTATGTATTGCCTTAATGGAGAGAAAATACAACCTGCGTTTGAAATCCATCCTATGGGATATAAATAACTGTTAAGCCAAACACACCGACCACGGCTGCACTCATCTGAATAAAAATGCAACTCAGTTTTCCTTTGCTTATTGCTACCACCGACTTCCTCAAGCCCTGCCATGCTGCTGCTGGTGGAACGCAGGTGTCAAGAAGCCTCCCAGTAGGACACTGGTGACACCTCTCCAGCTGTAGCAGAGGAACCTAATTAAGATTTGTGTCCTTGGGGTAGTCACAGTTCTGGGAAATTGTGGCAGACACGGATTTGATGTACTCTCCACTTGCTGAGCAAAACTCATGTGAGTTATCCCATTTGAACTCCCCTTTCCAGTGCAATTGCTCCACTGCAGAGGGACACAGCAGCTCAGTGACCACCGCCACTATCCACAGCCTGAGGGAAACCTGTCAGCATCTCTATTCTTGTTTTGCATCTAAATGCTGTGTGTGGCAGCACCTCAATGCTCAGGAGCAGACCAGAATTTAGCCTGTGTGTGCCTCTCTCCCAGAGCACTGGCATAAACTGAGATTAATTCAAATGGACCCAATGAATTCACAGTGCTGAAGCTACAGTGAGTGAGCCAAGGGGCATAAGGTGCTCTGCCCAGGTACAGAATTTTTCCAGCAGACTGGAATTACTATCTTGAGTGTGGCCTGAGCTTCATCCCATGCTTTCATGCCTGCTATGGAAACACAGGCCAGAACCTTAAAATTACAGTGGCAGGTCTTCCTTTGCTCACTCGTACCATTTCACTTGCCAGGGGTGTAAGACACCATTCTCCTTGCAGACACAGGTGAATTCAAAGGTCTTTCTGTACAGAGAGCCACATAAAACAGAGAGCCCCAGAGCCCCAGAGATTGGAACAGTGACCAACACCTTGCACAGAGTAACAAGGCAGTGGATGACTGTCGTGTCTTCCTCAACCATCCTTTCATTCCTTCAGGAAGGCTGAGCTACACTCTGTCCCTATAACTTGCTTTCTGTATTCAGCCTTGCCTAACAGCAGATTCATTCTTACTTTTCCCTCACTGGATTGTGATAAAAAAGGAAGCAAATTGAAAAAAGCAATCCCAAAGAGGGAATTATGTATACAGTGCACAAAGACTCAAGACTAATTTTTATTATGAACTGTGTTTGTCATCTAGTTACACACCAGATTAATCTGCTAAAGATATTTTCAAAGATAAAGTGGTGTGAAAGCAAAATTGTTTTCTGGTAGTGCACAGTTTTGCAGGGACTTCCAGTGTGGACTTGGTACCAACAATAGAAGGTGAATGGGACTTCAGTACCTATGGGCTTTTTTGACCTCTCTGGACCTCAAGTTCCCTATAAAACAGAAATGTCAGAACTTATTTATGTTTTCAAAAGGCCGTAGGAAAAGTGCCCTTGCTTTATCTGATGATTTATTTAATTCAGTATGCTCTTTTCAACAGCAAAGTGATCATCTTTCACAGCTAGAGCTGTGAGAACTAATTAATAGCCTTGCTTTCAAATGTGTGAAGAGCTACGTACGTGTCAGGTCCAAGATTAGGCATGATTTAATTTAATATATTGCCAAGAGCACTTGGTCCTTATGTCTGAAGTGATCAAGTGTTTACAGAACAGTCCAAAGGAGTGCCCAAAGTCTGTGGAAGAAGCAGGGCAGGTAGTTAGGACCCCCCACCACAGCCTGGCTCAGCTTTTGTACTCCCCTATCCACACCCACAGCAAAATCCCTGCCAATGCTTCACTACAGCTGCAGTGGGAAACAGTGAGGATGGAAACAGCAGGGAAGAAGGCAGAGCAGTGGTCACTCCAAAGGAACTGACCGTGCAGCTGGGTTAGGAACAGGACAGGCACACATGGCTGGTGGATGTTGGGCAGCCAGGATTTCAGTGTACTCACACTCCAGCCAGTGCACGGGCAGTGCTGAAGGGAATATGTTCACATTTGAAGTGCAATGTCACTTTAAAATGCCTCCACAAGAAGGTCAAATTAAATTATAGCTGTGGGGAAATCACTGTGTTTTAATTTACAAGGATGCCCAGAGGAATGGAGGAAACAGAAATAGATAAATAGTAAAGCTCTTATACCCAATTAAACACAATATTCTAAGATTTTCTTTTTGTTTGCTTATATTAAGGGCTTGGTTTAGATAGAATCTATGGCTCTGAATATTGTTTTATCAATTTACTCTGAGCAGGAAGACTGGAATCTTCCTACTGTAGACTTTCTATTGCTATTCTATTCTATGCTAGATTTCTAGCAGCATAAGCCAAGAGTTTCTCCAGGATGGATCCAAAGCTGTACTGCTTTTTTTCCCAAGCCAAAGCTGTTGTTCATTCCTTCCCCATCATAAATCATGCCACTTTTGCAAAACACTTCAGTAAAAGGCAGCTACACCCTGCACACAAACTCCCTTAATTCCGCATATGTCTCTCCTAATACCGTATATGTGAGTATTGACTTGGTTGGGGAAAGCAAAAAAACTTCAAAACTCCACACTAACCCCTCTTATGCCTAGAAAAATGGGAGAATTCAGGATAAAAGCCATTTGAATATGAAGAATTACTGCAAAGGGGGAGAGGAAAGCCATTGCCTCAGACCAGGTCAGGCCAAGAACTAGCAGCCTAAAACTGCAGAAAAAGAAAGAGAAAAAGACCTCTAAGGCCAAGCCCAATACAGCTTTATTACAAGGATGGCACCAGCTGGCTGCATCAGTGTTCAAAAGTAGATAAGACAATTGTTTTTCAAAGATGGTCTTAAAAAGCCAGTTCCAGGTTGTGGCAGCATGTGACACTTCAGAGTTCCCCCTAGCTCCTTTCTCACACTTTCTGTAATGGCTGCACTGAAATCAGTCGCACAGGCTAAGGATCAGGCCTGGAAAGCTAAAATAACATTGCCTTAACTTCTCTCGATATACTGTGTAAAACCTCAGCCTAAGGCTTCACTTCAGGTTTTGTTGTTCCTGTTACATGTTCTCCACCTCACGCCAAAACCAAATTCTCACCCTAGCCTGAGGGCAGGTCCCACGTCTCTTTTATGTAAGCGAGAGAACAAGCCAGCTGCACCAGTAAGCCAGCAAAACCCACTTAACACTTCTCATCACGATAACCACCTGCTAGCAGTTTCATGCCAGAACTGATAGCCTGCTATGACATTTTCCTAAACTGGAGTTTTCTCACAGAAAAAATACTCCAGTGATGGCTCAGCATCACTTCCCTGCAGATCAAAGCATCAGCTTCAGCACTACTATACCATCTGATATTTCAAAACTATTTAAAGCAATCTCTTGAAAGCTGAGTACTAGAGAAATGTAGGGGTGATTGTTCCTTTAGACTGCAAAACCCAGCAGCAGAGGCACTCCCAGGTGTGCCAACGATGGACAAGTTTTTGATCTCAAAAAAAATGATGCAAATGTTGCAGCTCTCCAAGAGCCTGAAGGAGAGTTCTTCATCTCAACTTCTTTTTCCAGTCCTCCCTCTTCTATCCCCTTAACTTAAAATACACAAAAAAAAGAAAAGCCTGAAACAGGGGTGAGTGCTAAACTGTGCGTTTTTTTCCTGTTGTTCCTTCTTCAAGCTGAGAGATAATGACAATGTATTGATGGTGAGCCTCAGGGAGACTCAGTCAATCTACTGATGAAGGAATCTGATAGGTTCATGCCACTGTTGCATGAAAAAGTACTTCCCCCTTGTTTCACTACGTCTGAATTCCATAGAAAGGAAGGTTTAACTGTAGCTCTGCACCCACACAGAGCGGCCATGCGGCCCAGTGCTCCAACACCTGCTGAAGGGGAAACAAGAGGCCCTGGATTTGACCAATGCTATTCAAACTATGGGACACTACCTTCCATCCCATGGCTTTCCTCTTCTGCCCTCATTTCTCACGCTGGCCACTGAAGAGTCACACAACAGACACCACTTCCTGTTTTGCTAGCTAAACACACAGCTGAGCAAGCTCAAGAAAACTCATATTTCTTGTTTTACATCTTTGTTGCAAAATTACCATGGAACATTTAGTGCCGGGGACAAATAATTCTATCTGCAGCCTTTCATACTTCTCCAGAAGTTCCAGTGCAGTGCAGCAGCACTATGAGATGGGTTTAAAGACCCACCGAGGGAAATGTTTGCCATGCTGTATATGAAAACCACCATTACCCACAGCTGAATCACTATGCAACTTCTTCATTGTTTCAAGACTTACTAGAGTAGTAGTTAAAGTGACTATGAATGAATTTGATGTCTCAACTGCAAACGGAAAAACCCTTCCACTGGCAGGACCTTCCCTAACAACACTGTTCTAAACACGTTAGTGAAAAACAACACAAAATTTTCTCCTCAATTCAGCTGTTACTTACACTTCCTTGTATTATTTTTCCCCAACAGTACATTGCTGCCAAGGCAGCCAAGTCATGCCCTGGAACATTATTTAAGCCTTTAGAGGACTGCAAAGGGTGATGTAGAGAAGACAAGACTTGTTTTACAGCAGCTTGGAGGAATTCCCATTGTACGTTAACTTATGCAGACAGACAGACATCTACATCTACACATGTATACTCAACACGGCTGTATTCTCTCATATACAGGAAGAGCCTCAGAGCCAGGCAGGATTTATCATTTGAAAAATGAAGACTCCCAAGCTCATCACCTTTGTAAGCATAAGCACAGTGTCTGCAGAGTCATTGAGCCTCTCATTGTACGTCCACATGTTCTGCCCTGACAGACTGAGGTGTGGAGGACCAGGAGCAAACAGCTGGCAGTCTGTGATCTCCAGCCAGCACACAATCACCACGTGTCAGCCCAGAAATTCTTTGCTCCATTGCAATCATTTACCTTGAGGTAACGTGTGGCGGAAGTGCACTGAAAGAGTTAATCAGAGTGCTGCTGTGCCCTAAAAAAAGCAACCCAATGTCTATTCTTACTCAGCCCTCAGTGACTCTAGGGCTGTTGATTGCAGTGTTTTAAGACCTGGTGATAACAAAAAATAAAACCTATTTGATCTAGAAATTCCTAAAAGACCACAAAAGAAACCTCCATTCATGCTTTCTTTGCAAGTCACACCCATATTAGAAGAATGATCTTAAAGTACACTTAGGTCCAAAAAAGTAGCTCCTATTTTCTCCCTATACAATTTTAAATAATGAAGTATTTCCTGTTTTAATAAATAGTTTAGCCCTTCTTTCTGAGGGAAATGCTGCAGCTCTTGCTCCATGAAACAAGCAACATGAGCAGGTAGAAAATGGTTTTGTTGGAGTTTTTCACAGATTGAAGGTCTCACTGGAGGTGTGAGAGGGAATGGAAGAATCCTTACACTGCCTACAGACAATGTCTCAATACAGGTGCAAAGTAAAATGGGCAATGAAAAATTGTGTAAAAATCTAATTTCTTAGAGTTGAAATAGCAGAGGACAGCACTGGAATATGCTCACTCATTCCAGTGGCAGGTCTATGTGCTACACATCAATTCAGAAAGTACCACAGAGGGCTGCAAGGCACAGAACAAGGTCACTATTTTCCAAGTATTCATTATGTAAAGATCACTGGGGAGCATGAAGGGGTTATTTGGCTTCATTTTGAAGGTTAAGCTCCTACCTCTCACTGTAAGGTAAAATTACATGTCAAATACTGTCAGGTTCTGTTCAGTTCTTAGTCTGCTTCAGCATTTAATTTCACTCTCTGCAGCTTTTAACTGAGAAGTTTGCTCAAGCCCAGGTCCTTCAAACTCTCAAGCTACTCCAGGCACACTCATGCAGTCTTTCTTGTGTGCATTTGCCCTGTCAGGACCTCTACAGTGAGGGCAGAGCTGACACAGACACAACACTCCCTGACACAGGGTCTCATCACTTCTGCTCAGCCTGTACTCTGCAGTCCTGCCACCAAAACCTACCCTGGATTGCCCTGGATGTAGCTGCAAAGAGCAGGATTTAGCTGTAAAGAGGAGGAGTACGCCATTGAGACAAAGAGCTTGTCACATCTTACCCCAGAGTAATCACTGGGCAAACACATCTACAGCATGATCCAGAGCAGTAGCAAATGAAGGACTGTCTCAAAAGAGAAGAGTAGAAAAGAAAGTGGGAAATCTTGGGGAAACTTCCTCTTTTATATGGAATTAAAGGGGGAAAAAAAACATGACTCCTCTTCATCAAATGGACAACCGATGTGCAAGTCAGATGAAACCCCAGTTTGACTTTCCATCCCATATCTTGCCTTTGCAGAAAGATCTATCACACACAGGTGCCACTTCACCCCTGCTGATCCCAAGCGTCCAGGTGCCCTGAAATGTTGGACTTGCACAATGACTGTTGCTGATGTTGCTATTTTACTCTTTTGGTCATCTATGACCTATTTTTAAGCCTCTCCAATAGCCAGCACTTCCAGCACCTTCTCCATGCATGCTATTTTTAGAAAGCACATTTCATACTTACACTTACATCTGTCATCAGGAGATCTACGGCCAACATCTTACTAATGTTACTGTACTTTCACACATTGTCAGACCTGCATTGCAGCTGAAGTTTGATGCTGTGTTGGAGGTCATGTCTTCGGGAGCATTTGGACAGGCAGTCTTCTAATGCAGGCTCTGAGCAGCCAGCTCCGAGTGCACTGGCCAGGGAAGGAGTTGCTTGCTGCCCTCCCAGCACCAGGACAGGTGAAAGAAAAGACTAAGGGAGCTCTTTGAAACAGTAAACTGTAGTGGGAACAGCTAGAGCAGGATGGTCAGGAGAACTGGAACTCACCTTGGATAACCTCTGAAGAGCTGATGAGGAATGATCAAACATAAAGCTTTTTATTTGGAACTAAGAGCATATTTTTAAAAGCCCAGAACACAAAGAGCAAGCCTATGGGAAGGTTACACAAAATTTGTCAGTTTTAAGTAGAACATTATCCCTCCTAGAGAAGGTGCAGTCCTTCACAAAAGTCTCACAAGAGGTAGAGGGGGTAACTCATCTCAGCTGAGAGACACAAATCTGACTTTCCTTCAGGTCAGGCTGGGGTAATGTGGCTATCCATAGTTATTTGTTTAATTAGGAGAGGATCTGTACTACTCCCTCCTTTATATTTTGCCCTGAGTTTGTCTACAAGGTTAGAAATAGGCCAACAGGTCATACAGAAGAACAAGCAGATCCTGGGACAAGGAGTGCTGGCATGGGTTACCCAATCCCAGAAGCCTCCTGTGATGTGGAATGGCTGGAGCCCCATCCTCAGCTGCAGGGCAGACACAGCCATTAGCCCCATTTCCCAAGGGAGGGGACAGAGAATAATGAAAAGCAACCATTCTGGGTCAGACCAAACCCCTATCTCATTTTATTTGGTATCCCCTACATTTCTGTTTTTGGAAATTATAGGGCAGCAATAAACCTGCCCTATAGAATAGGCTCTTTAATCATGCTGATAATTTCAATTCCAATTAGCAGGCTTAGGAATCAGTATGGAAGGGACACCAGGAACTGCCTGTGAAAGCCCAGTTTTGTTGCATTGCCCAGGATTTCTGAATAATTTATGTAAAAACACGCAGACTTACTGCCTGTTCATTTTATGCAGTTCTTTAATTTTGCTCTGTTCTGTGCATGGAAGCAACCAGACTGCATAACTCTAACCCACAGCATATCACTGTACCATGAGCCTGGTGCTGCTGCTGGCTGGTGAGCAGTGGATCTGGCTGGAGGAAGGCAGCAAGATCTCCCTGAAAGCCCTTAGCTCTTTCCTGGTCATTGTTGTTGAACCCTTAGCTCCCCTCTGGATGATGCGTTATGGAAACAATCACATGTAGGACCCTGTGGCCTGAGAGTGTGGGTTACTGCTGTCCTGATAGGGAACTTAACAGCTGCAGGATTACACAACGATCTTCATGGAAATCATCCTGTGTAAAAATAAGAGTGTTTCAGCCAGTTTTTGGAAACAATGCAGCCCATTTCAGGCATGGCAATTGTTTGGATGGCTGGGAAGGTTTTTTGTGCCAGGTTTCTGGATGGAAGTGTGGTCAGAGGTGGGATTACAGGGCATTGTTTCCACTGTTCCTGCCTGCCACCTAACCTCACCGTGGACATCCTCCCATGTGTGGAAGCCTGGCTGAGCAGCATCCCATGGGAATCTTGGTTCAATTTCTCAGTAATTCTGATTAAATACAGCAGGCATATGTGGTGGATCAAACCACCTCTCCTCTGTTCCAGTCAGCCAGTTCATCAAAATCCATTCCCCTGAAATTTACAGGCAAGACCCTATACACAGCATCCATGTCCTGCCTGCACACTCATTCCTTGGTGCTCAGCCCCAGGAACAGCTTTTGACCATTTTCTAAAGGACAAAATGTTCAGGTGCCAGCAGACCAGGAAAAACAATGAGAATGCCAGAGCTGAGCATAAGGACTGTGTTAAAGCTCATCAAAATTTTTGCCTGAGCCCCCTTTCCAAAGCATCCAGCCTACAACAGCTTCATCATCCCCAGACACATTTTGCAGGCAAGACGAGTTCACATCATTGTAGCACTAGGCAGGGCCCCATGAATTACTGCCCTTTTATGACACATTATGACACAGTGTGAATGACATCACACCCCTGAGAAGCATTACATTTTCAGTGATTCCTTTGTCTAATTTGAAAGGCCAAACACTGTAAGAATATTCACCTGGCAATGGTAGAGAAAGGCAAAATCTATCTGCCTGGTTCAAAGCCTGGCTTTCCCTTTTTGAAACAGAATTACATCATGCTAGGAAACAATCACCAGGGGATTCAAAGACCAAGACACAGGATTACCAACAGGAGATCTTTTTGTGAATCCCACGAGCACTTAACAAGGTGGGAAGAAGTTTTTGTTCTCTTCTATTGCATGGAATTCCATAGCTACATTGCATCCCCAAACATCCACCAAAAGGCATCAAGGCTAAAAAGTCAAGCACTCAAAAAGTTGGTTGGAGGAAGAAATTAAGGTGATCTTGTCTATCACAAGAATTCTTTAAATACATCATGCCATACTACTTTCTCCCCTACAAGCCTCTGTTTTACTCAATAAGGAGATTTTGCGGCAAACCTTCCTTTTCTCCCACACACTGGATGTCCCAGGTCCCAAATGCTGTGACTGTTTCCCTGTGGAGCCCTGCACCAGGTCACTTCAGTGATAGTTGACAGGAGGCAGGGACACAAAAGGAAATCTCTGCCCTTCAGCTGCACAGGGGCTCAGTGGATTGTCCTGTGCCATTCAGCAAGCAGAGGATGCTGAGGCCCAGATCCTCACTCCAGACTTTGCAGCTGCTTTCTGGAAGTGGAGGACAAAGGCTCAGCCCTATTTTAGACCCTGCACAGGACATGCTTTTGTGCTCAGGTCCTTCTGCCCTGTTCTTTCCTACACCCATCCCAGAGCAGGTTTCTTTACTCTCTGTCCCTCGCTTGCTGACTCTTCGCTTATGTTGGCTCTTTTTCCAGTCTCAGTTTTCCCCCAATGCACTTGGCTCCCTCCCAAGCTTCTCCACTTTCTCCAAGTTCACCATTCCTGTGCCACAGTCCTCCTTCCCCCACACCATCTCTGTCTCAGAGCTTTCCTCACCAACTCCTTGTCCCACACTACCTCGACTATTCTTCTTAAAGAAGTCTTTGCCTTCTCTTGAATGGACATATATCCTAAAGCTTTGGCTTATGAAAAGATAAACCAAAAAGCATTGCTTTGGGGTGCCTTTTTTTTTTTGAGAAGCTTTTCTTAGGTAATGTAGCAGACACAAGCAGCTGCAGCTGTCCCTCAGCCAGCACTCATGAAATAGCCTCCCCTTTATCCTCAAAGGTTCACATGTGGGATAGCCTGGCTTCCCTTCAAGGCACTGCCAATAATAGGTGTAATGTATTCCCTTTCCCAGGGCTGTACCCACAACAGGAGAGGTGGATCCGAGTTCAGCTGTTCCCAGACCAGAGGGGCTCCCAGAGCACAAAAACTCTCACCCAGAGTTCATGCTCTGTACCCCATACCCCAACCCACACAAGGTAAGGGTTTGGCTGCTGGCCAGGTCCTGAGCATTTGGGGAACTTGTCCCCACACACAAGACCTGAGTGTTTTCTAACCTGTCACTATGGCATATCTCACCCAAGAAACATATGAAATATTGCTTTTCCAGTTAATCATTTTTAAGCATTTCAGGAGCCACAAAGCATCTGTGAAGGCATCTGGCTGAACTGAGCAAGCCCATACATAAGGTGTTCACTCAGCTTCAGATCCACAGACACAATATGAAAGAAGCAGCTGAGGAGTAGAAGGAGCAGACACTCCACTCCATATCACTGCAGACAGAGAATTTCCCTTAAGTGGCCAGATCACATCCTTTCCTCTCTCCCTCCACTTGGTTTCCCTGTGCAGGCAGAGATAAAAGACCTTGCTTCTCCAAGCTCCAGCCTCACTTGTTTCTGGATAAAACACACAAGCAAGAACATCCATAAGCAAGCAGTCCATAGCTTTTTGGTTTTTTTTTTTTCTCAAGACTGATTTTATTTGGGGATTTAACTCCCAAATCCCCTAGTGTACTCCACGTAGGTCAGAGAGTCTTGAGAAAAACTTTTTATTTTTGAGGAACTCCTATAAGCATTCGCAAAGTGTCTCCATTGAAGTGCTCTCTTGTCAATTTACCCACAGACAATCTGATGGCTTGGAGGTTTCTGATTGCCCTACATCCTCTGTCTGTGGTGCTAACTGTAACTTTGCCATTTCTTTGTGGTATTTTGCATATCTTGAACCATTTAGTTTCAGACTGTGGAGTTTCTTGGAGGTGGATGTTCATCCACACAGCACCCAGCACTGCCATGCTCTGGGTAGGAAGCAGACAGTGATATTGCATCTTCTCCCTGGGTTTTGCTTGGATAAATCTCAGGGAACATTGCAGCTGCTCACTGCGGCACAAGTGACACCTCTCCATCAATATATTTCATCTTTTGTGGTTTGTTCCCACAGGGAGCTCACTGACACAGAGGAGCAGGAAACAAACCACCATCTAAACATCAGTTGGTGCAGCAGAGACAGGAGGGAATGTTCCACAAAGCAGCTCCCACCTTACCTGTGCTTTATTAGCAGAGCAGTCTGCTGACACTGCACCTGCTGCTTCTGAAAAGTGGTAGAGGAAATCTTATAATATACCCAGCTATTACATTACCGCCCACGTGGCACGGAGCAAAGAACTGCACAAAGCCCCCAGAGACAGATTGCTAGGTTATAAATAGGTGCAGGACCTACATAGCTGGAGTGACTTGTAGCTGCAGAGCAGGACTCCAAATTAATGACATTTAGGAAGTTTCGGGCTGCAGCTGGTTTGATGGCTGGAAATAACTGGCTATGCAGAGTGGGCAGCAGCAGCAGCTTCCCTCGGAGTACCAGCAGAGAAAGCCAGACAGCAACAAGCACATCCAGTCAAGGAAGCTTGCTGGAACATGTGCAAACCAAATCGAAGGCATGTGGAGGGGGGAAAGTTATTTTATGTAAAATGATCCCCTTTCAGGGAATGTTACATTTGTGGCACACCTGTATGCAATGCCAAAGCCTGTACTGTTCATCCACAGAAAGCCGTGCAGTGAAATAAATCCAAGAGCAGAGTGGACAGAAAATGAAGGCATTTGATCTATTTGCTCAATCCAACCCTCATCTCTTCTGCCTGTGCAAATGATTTTGACACCTCCTCATAAGTAACTTAATTTAAAAAATCAGGGGGGAAATAGTGATTTCCCCTCAGTTTTAACGACATTTACACCATAAAACCCCATGCCTTGTGCTCAGGATGCACGTTCTGACTCACTGCTCTGAGGCACAGCTCAGTACCCCACCTCAGACATTCCTGGGAGAAACACATTTGTCACTCACTGTGTGGTGGCTGGGCTGGGAGAGCAAACCCATCCTCTGTGCCTGCAGGGGTGTGTTGGACAGGAAGCCACCTTCTCTCATCCATTGGTTTGTTTGCACATGAAGAACCTTTAGAGACTGGGCAACAACTGCATCCACTATATCACTTAGGGGTTTTATTTGACAGAATAGAAAGAACATAAGGTGGCTTTAAATACCATTATTTTCCCATTTCAGAGTTTATAATCTCCCAAAATAAGGATTATTTTATGCCTGATGAGCTGCTCCCAGCAACCTGTGAGTTCCAACACAGTGCAGTGTGTCACACTAAGTTTCCTTAGGCCTGTTCTCACCTGAAACGGTACATGGTGACTGAACTAGTCCAAAAAAACCCAACCACAAAAACCACTAAACCCCACTAAAGTAACTTAAACCAGCTTGTATTTGCTGTGAGACAACAGCAAGCCAGCAGATGGCTATGACAGATTAGCCAAGGAGAGGCAATCTGGACTTTTCCAAACCTTATGTAATACAGCTTCACATTTTAGCTGAGGTTTTAACACCTTCCTAGCTCTAAGAGTGTTGCAGTAGCATTTTCTCTTCATGGGATACATCCCTCGAAGCCAGCTCTGACTGAGGGAAGCAGACATTTGTACTGACATAGCGCTGGGAACTCTCAGATGGGATTCAGTCACATTGTGCTATGGCCATATATATTTATCCTCCTGGCTGTAGTCCATATCTCTATATTCTTACCCTGAAATACTGGTTGTCTAAATAGCATGGCAAGTATACTCTGGTTTCTAAGAAAGT
Organism: Bombycilla garrulus; assembly: GCA_013400315.1. Classification (NCBI taxonomy): domain Eukaryota; kingdom Metazoa; phylum Chordata; class Aves; order Passeriformes; family Bombycillidae; genus Bombycilla; species Bombycilla garrulus. Next base: position 1,315,051 of record VXBU01010831.1, on the reverse strand, counting down.
CTTCCTTAGGCATTTAAATTTTACGTATTACATAGGAACTATAGATAGCTGGGTTGCGCAGAGATTTCCCATGAGCCACAGATACCAGCACTGGAAATGGAGGATAACGGCGCTTGAGCTTCGCTAAGATTATGGGCCTTACTGATTCACAAACAACCCATTTCAGGACCTTCCTACTCCCTAAATATTTATATTGCGTTTCATGGAATCATGGGTCTTCTACCCTGCACATGCAGCCTCACCCCTTTTCTTTATTACCCCAGATTCCTAAGTGAAAGTCCATGCTTTAGCAGGAAGTGCCCTACGATGGACAGTATCTTAAAAAAAAATAATTCTTGGTTTCACATCTAGTCAAATATTAAAGAGGTTAAGAAACAAACCAGTCTTGCATCCCCAGGCTAACAGACAATCATGTTTATTTTCCTTTTCATAGCTGCCTCTCCCAACTCCAGCTTTTCTCAGGGTTTTTGATTGGTTTCTTGGTGGGTTTTTTTGGTT
>VXBU01010831.1:1272865-1314482 GCA_013400315.1 Bombycilla garrulus | reverse complement strand
TTTTTTTTTTTTTGGTTTGGGTTTTTATCTGCCTATTTCAGTGTAAAATCCCTTCTTCATAACCTTTCTTGCTCACAGTTAATCCTTTTAACATTCTCTGGATCCTCCCAGCACTACCCTATCCTATTTCTCTTTCTACTTCAAATTCAGAAGCACACATGATCCTCACTCTCTCTTTTCCTTCTCCCTCCTGGCAGTCCCTGAAATGTTTTTCCTCTCAATGGATCTACTGCTTTCAGCTTCCCAAAGCCCCTGCCACACATGGAGTCTAGAATCTCAAAGTGGTCTGGATTGAAAGGGACTGTGAAGATCATCCAGTCCCAATCCACTGCCATGGGCAGGCACACCCTGCACCAGACTGGGCTGCTCAAAGCTCAGTTTGGCCTTGAACACTTCCAGGGATGGGACATCCACAGCTTCTCCGGGCAACCTTTGCTAGTGCTTCACCACCCTCACAGTTCTGAATTTCTTCCTTATATCCAATCTAAACCTACTCTCCTTCAGTTAAAAGCCATTCCCCCTTGTCCTGTCAGTACTTTTCCTTGTAAGAGGCCCCTCCAGCTCTCTTGCAGGCTCTTTCAGGTACTGGAAGGTGCTGTAAGGTCTCCCCAGAGCCTTCTCTTCTCCTGTCCGCTCCAACCCACCTGCCCTTGCTTACTGAAGGCCGTAACATTTTTATTGAGCATTTTGAGCTGCCAACCAACCTGGGCAGTGTCTAGTAGGCTGTGTTGGAAGAGATGGAGCACAGCGTGGCATTGGACACAGTGAGGGTACCCGAAGGAGCCGTGCAGTGGGAGTGCTTGGCCCACCAGGCCGGGATCTGGGCAGGCCAAGCCGAGTACATCCCTGGGCTTCTGGAGCCAACACACAAGTGGCTTCTAGACAAGCTTAAATGCCTGCTGGAGAGCTGACAGGCTAGAGCTGGTAGTGCTAATGGCAGGCCTAAAAATACTTCCTCCTGGGAATCCAGAGTGCATGGCACAGTTGTTAGGACTTCTCATTTCCAATGGAGTCATAAGGTGTTTTATCTATAAAAAACACCTAATCTAATGAAAGTTTTCAAAGAAATCTTCTGGCGGTTCCAGCTGTTACTAAAGTGCTTCAGATCAGGTTTCATACAGAATGTAACTATAGAAATACACAAACAAGCCCCAGCCCTCTTCCCATGGAATGAGCACCCGCAGTGTCCTGTGATAAATGCTGCACTTCAGCAGCCTAAGCTTCTCATCCAGTTCCTGCACATGCGATACTGACTGGGGCTGGGGACTGTGGAAATATAAAGTAAAATTTGGGAAGGTTAGGATGGGGCAGGTAAGTTTTGCACTCTAGCTTTCCCCACAGCTGGTAACATTGGAAGCAGCCAAGCAGATTCCCCAGTGGACCTTTCCTTCCCTGTAGCTTACTGGAGAGCATAATGAGGAGCTGAAGATACTGAAACCATCAGGCACATATTAGGTTAAAAAAATACCTTTTAGCCTGCTCAATCAAGCAGTATTTTAGACATTGGGATTTGAGAACTTGGCCCAGTTTCCAGTTCTGCCACTCATCTGCTGTCTGAAGTTGTAACTTGCTTTCCCCATTGGTGACATTTCTCTTCTCTCCGGAAAGCCCTCAAGTGCTGATAAGAGCAGGCAATGAGAGCTAGTGGGTGCTAACTGGAACAAGCACCAGAAAGAAAGAAGAAAATACTTCTTTCATTACTGTTTTGCTTTTAAGGCAACCTCATCTCACACATCTTGAAAAAGATGCAAAAAAGCTGAAGCAAAATTGTTGCCTTATCTGCTGCTAAAATATTTAGTGGGAAAAACCCCCAATGTTCTGGGAGTGATTGCTGCTAACATCTCAGTGAAATCTAAAACAGTCCACCTCAAAAATACAAATTTATAATCATTTGGGCCTCAGGCAATGCAGTCTAGAAAATTTGTAGCAGGAGCTGACAGAAAATGTCAGGCTGCTCTGTGTAGGGAGAACAACTAAAAATAAAGTAATATCAAAGCTGAGACTACTGCGTCATGCTCTTTGGACATTGTTTTGATGTTTCAGTGCACCAAAAGCAAGGCTCATAAATTATAGATGTTATTGGGAGCAGCATGTAAATACCACAAAATAGAAACAGGTTGTTAGAGAGAAAGCAAGGAATAAAGAGATGGAAAAAAAAAATTGAGACAGCAGGGGGAAACCAGTAAAATTTGGTTTTGGCTACAACTGTGTATACAGAGAGGTTTTAATTGGAAGAAGTAGCTTTTTATGTCAAATACAGTGCTGTGTTGTCATTAACATCCCACCAACAAATAAATGCATGAGTCAACGCTCTGAAAAAATGCAGGGCAGATTAATTTGTCATTATCTCCTACAGACCTCCAAAATCATGCAAGTGATCAGAGAAGATGAGATCTTGAAGCCTCCCTCTCTAACACAGCTTTCTCCTTCAGCATCATGACCAACATTTCAGCTCTAGGATCTTGTTTCAGAGGTGTCAAACTGCCATAACTAAAATATACCCATATTTTTTACATTACCAGGAACAGTTACAGCCATTTCCTGACTCAAGGAGGCTGTCTCTTGGCTTGATCTAGAAGGTAGCAAGGAGAAAGAAAATCAAACCAGAAACCAAGTGGTGACACTTTGGTACATACAAGTGCTTTGACTCTTCATTTGGAACACCACAAATGGATACCACAAATTGCTGATCTAAATGTACTTCCTGCCATTTCACACAGCTAAAAATATTTGACAGAGACACAAATAAAAAGATATATAACATTATGAACTATCATTATTTAACTGCATTTTACCAAGTAACCCAGTAATGAAGCATCCACATTAAAAAAACAACAAAATCAATAAATTTTAGAAGCCCTTGACTTCAAGAGAAGTGAGCAACTGTACATTTGAAACAACATCAAAACGCTAAACTGTAACACACAGCCAAGTCTAGAAGTTGTTAGCTAATAATATGAATTTAAATCTGAAGTAACAGATAATTTAAAAAAAAAAAAAGAAAGGGGCTGGGTTTTTCTGAGGATGCTAAGAAAGGAAAACAATGCAGAGAGAATTGGGCTATCTGTAAAATTGAGAAAATACAGTAGTAGTTGATAGATATTTCTCTGCTACAGAAATAGGTAAGGGAGCACCAGCTCCTATCATATGGTGATGAAATACCCTGTGTTGTAAAAATAACAGGCGAAGGCTAACGAAAGCTAATGTGGCCAAAAAGCCAAAGAGTTGTTTAGATCACTGAAGTTGAATTTCTCCTGAATCCAGGAGAGGGCAAGAACAGATGTATTGTACCTGAAAGAAAGGCATAATTTTGACCAAGACAAGGGGATGGCCAGTGTGGGACTGGAGCAGAGGCCACAGCTCTTACCCTTCTGCAATAACTCCCCTCCCGGACCAAAGAATGATGAAAGTACTGGCCCATGTGGTGCTCACCAGGTGCCTCTGAACCTGGACAGACCCCAGACCTCCAGCAGACAATAAAGGATCACTTCCAAACGCAGCTGGGTTCTGAACAAATGGTCCTCACCCAGTGTTATTTATCACTTTTTGTCAGCTGCACCACAAACAAATCACTCTCAATCCAGGTTTAGAAATGCAGAGAGATCTGAGGATCAGGGAGGAAGGAGGACAGGCAGTGGTGGTTGCTGGCCTGAATTACTGGTGAGCCAAGAACAATCTCCTGCCCTGGGAGAGGTGGCTGAGTGGCTCTGTACCCCTGAGAGAGGGACCCAGGCCATGCTCACAGGGAACCAGCAACTATTAAAAAAGGCTTATGTTGATGGCATTTATCAATCTGTGACTGTGTGACGTATTGTGATCAGCATAATCAAAGCATGCAAACAAGGGAATATCAAGAAGCCAAATAACCTCTCATTTGGCTCTGTTGCAGCTACTGCTGTGCTGCATTCTGGTATCCACATGCCTAGAAAGCAGCCAGGAAACCACAATGGATTCAGCGGATAAGGAAAACAGTTAAAGATGGAGGGATGTACCCAACTCTGTCTGGAGCATTTATGGAAAAAAAAAACCAAACAAATATTAGAAATGTTTTCTTCACAATTTAATCACCGATTTCCATAGCTTCCATAACTAATAGCTCTTGCATTCAGCAAACAAAAATATAGTAGGAAATGACTGATTGAAGATGAATCTAGGCCAATTCATCACTTATATCCCTTTTTTGCTCCAAACCATTCTGCTTGTAAACCTAAACTCTTAAAATGGAAATTGCTATTGTTGCCCCAAATACCTACTTTTCATTCATTTTAAGGCTTCTGTGGTATCCCATGACCTCACAGTAGCTCCATATGGGTATATGTTTGCACATCTGTTATGCTGATTGCTGAAAGAGCTGTTTCTTGGAAGCAGAAGACATACACCTGAAAGCCAGGCTATACATTAACCTGCCTCTAACCTATGATATTCCTCAGTGTGATGATAAAAAGAGCAATTCAGTTTTAGAGCTTGAGAAAATGCTGCAGATGTTTATCGAACCTCATCCATAATCGTCACTGTCCATAAGTGGGGTCATTCCAGGGAATGTGTGGATAAATTACCTTTCAGGAGGAAAAGAGCTCACTACCAGCCTGCTGCGGGGGGACTGACTCTGAGGAAGGTATAGGCAAATGAGAATCATTTTGCAATTCCAGAGAGGCAGAGCCCAGATTCAGATTAGAGTCAAGAACCAGAAAACACACCAAAAGAGACCAAGTATGTGAGCAGCTATCTCCAAAAGTGCCACAAGGACATTAACAAGACAATGTTGTTTCACAGTTATGGATTTATCCACGGCAGACCAAGTCCCAGTCACAGTTTACCCCTCTTTGGGTCTGACTCTCTGCTGAAATAATTCAGCTGAGCATTTGCCTTTGGGTTGCTGCAGAAAATAGGAGGCTAAAGCTACCGTATAATTGTAATCAGTAAAAAGAATAAAAATTTTCAGGATTATTACTTGCTTCTAAAGGGATAATTGGAGATCTTAAAAATCAAGGCTTGGCAGGCAGGAGGAATAATCTAGAAAAGAAGACTCCAGCTGCTTTATTTCCATGTGTGGTAGGGAGAGCAGTGTTGCCACTTTAATGCAGGTGTGTTCGCTGATATGTACGACTCACTGCTCCCGTGGGTCAGGTATGGGCAGTGTGAATGTCAAGGGCAGAGATTTCAGGTACACACTCAGCCTCCTGCACAAAAGTGTCCTTGGACACTTCAAACAAAGGGGAAGGGACAGCGCATAAGTAATCTTTGATCTCTTCTTGCACTATTAATTCAAGAGCACACATTATGATTGTTTTTCTTAATTAAGTGGCTCTATCTATTTTCTGTGCCCACATATGTTGTTTCCTCTTTTAGCAGGTTGAATGCCTGCCATTGAGTCACTGGGAGGGATTTGCCAGGATAGACGCAGCAGACATTTCTGCAGTCTGAAGAGGGAGAAGATCAGGATTCCAATCCCCATTTTATAGTGGTGCTTTTGCTATTTTCAGAGACGAGAAAGAGCGATATGATTTTCTAAGATCACCACAAACAGAACTCTACTCCAAATTTTTGTGTAATCCTTCTCCCTGTTCTGGCTGCAAAATATGCATTGTATATCCTCTGATAAAGAAAATTAAGTCTCATTTTACCAATGGAAAATACGGCAGTCAGCAAAAAGGATGAAGCATGCATTTTTATATAAAGCCTCATTTAATGTCCTTTGAAACCAATGCAAAGCCCTGCATTGACGTCAGTGAGCTTTCAGTCAGACTCATATCACTGTAAATGTAAATTCAAGCCTTCCAGTAGTAGAACTCATGTAATAAACCCCATTTCTGATGTACTGAACAGTGCAATCAGGCTCCCCTTTGATCATCCACAGCAATCTCCTTCTGTGGGTTTTAAAGCGTGTTATGAAGGGAGGAAAGCATCATCAGCCTCAATTTACAAGTGAGAAAGAAGAGGCAGGAGGAAACAAAATGATTAGCAAGGGTGGCTACTACGTCAGTACAGAAATGAGAATATAGCACACGCTTCCTGACACCAAACTGGGCTCTTATTAGATAAGTCACACTGATAAGAGGATCTAATTTATTACTGATATATGAAACAACCCTTCCTCTTTATCTTCCTAGGCAGAGCTTTCTGCAGGAATGAGCTCCAAAAGCTTCTGACAAATTCCAATTGATATAGAGGTTAAAACCCCACAACCAAGCAAAATGAACCAAGAAAAAGGACCCTTTCAAGTCATAAACAAAATGAAATGGGGCAGAGTCGTTGTAAAATAAAAATTAAAAATTCAGTTTTGCCGTTGAAAATTTGAAAATTTCCATATTGCTTTGCTCAGGTTTAACATTTTGTGCTGGCCTACAGAGTGAACAAGTGTAAAGAGGACTAAAGTTTGATACATTTATGTTGGGTGAAGCAAACACAATTACCCAATCCTCAAAAAAATCAGATTCATTCAAATAAAGCCCTTATCTAATATTTTATGTATGATTTCCCATGCTCAAAACCTACAACACTGTCTTGCACCACTAACAGTGATTTGCAAGTAGTTTGTTTTCCCTAGATTTCAATGGACAGCATGAAGATAGCAGTATCACATTGCTTGCCAGAGATCCTCATCATTTATGCAGAGAAAAGCCTGATTAATTAATCAATCTTTATTTAAGCACAGAAGAGGGAAGGAGACACACAGGCACTCCAAAAGAGACTCTGCAAGGAAGTGTTATTTTTAATATAAAAGATTGGCTCACAGTGCAGTGTTCAAAGTCGGAAGGACTTAAAAAAACGCCTTCTATTTCTGTGAGCAGAGCAGTCAGTCAGGAGAGCTGGAGCCCACTGCTGCTTGTGCATCAGCAGCAAGCCTGTTTATGTAAGCTGCCAAGCAGTAGTGTACACCAAATCACAGAGCACACAGTTTGTAAACAGGCAGGGAATGCTGTGGTGCCAGGGACACACACATGCACATCCTCCAGCTCCTCTCCAGGACGAGCAGGAAATGCCGTGCGCCGAACTACCTGAACTCGGCATTCAGAGGCGCCTCCACAAGTCAAATCCAAAGCTGCCAGAGAAATGTTCCCTCGGATGTGTCCATGCACATCGCTGTGACATCTCCTGGCAGGTTCGGTTAGGCTCAAGTGCTGGGTGTTACCTATGTCCTCGCCCTGCAGCAGCACAGCTCCTGTCCTTCCCCCTCTGCCAGGCCTGGCAGGAGAGCAGCTGCCTCATCCCTCGGGGCCAACATGAGCGAGGGGTTTTTCACATCCTGATGAAATTAACCTCCTGGGTTAATTAATATCTTACTTTTCTTGTTTGGTGGGCATTGTTGTGCCCCTTTTGTAATCTCCCTTTCTGGGGGATGGAGGCAGTACCCCAAGCCGTCCCGTTATTTTCTCCTGCTGCTCTGCCAGAGCCCAGGTTCAGCCAGGGGACACAGGGCACTGCCATGCCGAAACAGCAGTGCATCTCTCCGTGTTATGGGACACACAGCACACGGCCGAGCTACAGCTACAGTCCCCCCATGTCTCCAGCAATCTGTTTCTCTAGGGTGCTGCTATGTTTAGCCCTAAAATCCAGTCTCTTTCCTTAGCTATTTCCTATTCATCTAGACAATCACAAGCAATATCTCTCCTCTGTGTCACAGAAAAACCTTCCTTTAGATTTTTTGTGCCTTGCCCCAGAGGGGGTCTCAGATGGCTCAGAGGCCTGGCTGACAGCTTCGCCATCATGAAACACTTAAGGATCCTTTATGCAGATGGCATCTGAGATAACACTGTTTGGACCCAAGGAGGTCAAAATCTTAAACTATTTTAAAAGAGGCTGTTCAGGAGCAGTTAGTGGACTAAAAGTCTGGGGAATAGGCCTATGTCCCTTTCTTGCTGGGTGGTGGTGATGGGGCCTGTTCACACCTCACAGATGAACAGCTCCTACATTAAGACAAAAAATATAAAGGGCATCTGTATTTATTTGCAGCAGCACTTTCCTAAGAACTGCCTGGAGCAATATTAGGATTGTGTCTCCATAGAATTTACTAAACATCCATAAAATACATATGTTTCTCCCCTGAGACTCATTAAGAGGGCTGGGGGTAGATGGGGCTGAGCCTGCCCTTCTTGGTGGTAGGTGGGAAAGGGAGCTTTGCCTACTGGAAAGGTTTGGGAATCACTGCCAGAGCAGACTGTGATTTAAAGCTAGGAAAAACTGTATCCCCTCAGTAAATGCTTACATAAAATCTAGTCCAAATGCAAACTCAGAAAAACCTTACTCATTCTTATGTCACTAATCCAGGCACCTCATAATTTTCAGAGAGTAGGGGGAGGAGAGGAAAATCGACACACTGCTGCTTGCCAGCCAAAACAGCACTGATTTCCCACTGCTCATATTTCATTAATTTTCTGTAAGACAACAGCAGAGTATTTACTAATACACAGGAAGGCACACGCATCCCCCTGTGGGCATTTATTGCCTTTGCTCATCAATAACTGCTGTGTCTAACTAGATGTCTGTGCCCAGGCAGATGGAGAGGCACAGCTTTCTTGACATGCCACGTTTTAATGGTCATAATGAAATAAAAGCACACAGTGCCTGCTATTAGGGACATCATCCCTCTAATTTCTGTGTTGTTGAAGCTGAAACATTTTACAGATCAGGATGTAGTGTCTTAATGCATCCTAGAGACAAGTCAATCTTCCCCTGCATCCTTGTGCCTTCCTTGCTCTTGCTAAGACAGCACAGTCATTATCTTCTCCGCTTCTCCATCCTTCCCTCTACCCACAAACACTTCAGAGGCACTGAGTAATTCAGTCACCAATTCTCAGAGCTGCCTCCTTACCCACTGTGAGAGCATCCTTCTGAAGAAGAGCAAACAACTTCAGAGTGTCTTTGAGGAACTAAGACAGCCTGAGTGCACAAAATGCGGAGTCTCTTGATCAGCAGGAGCATACATGGACCAAGCCCCACATACCCCAACACCCGTCACACTCAGGGACTTGGTCAGCTTCGGCTTCATGAAGCAATGGATGTGTTTTTATTGAGCACCGGCAGGACCCAAAAACTCTCTCTGCATAGGCAGAAAATTCCTCAGTTGCTAAAGCCTTTCCCAGGAACCAACATTACCCTCAGACACAATGATCTCATCCTGCTGGTTGCTGGCTTTGTGGTTCTCCTTAACGACTCCTGGTTCTTTCACTCCTTTTTCCCTAGGAATGCTGCACTTTTCACACACAGGCACGTAATCGTCAAGGCCAAATGCTGATGTCCACTCTGTCCAAAGCTGTTGCTCCACAAGCACACCACCACATTACAAAAAATGTCTCAGCACCCACAAATCTGTTTTGTTCTTCCTTAGTCAGGCCCTACAAGACTTTAGGACCACAGACAGCAGGAAGGAACTGAACAAACACATCCACCAAGCAAGCCAAAGCAGAAATAGTCACCAAAAAGTTTCCAAGTGTTCTCACCTTTGGAAACCTTGGTACCAAGCTGGATGCTTTGCTACCAGCCATGGAAATTAAAAGTTACTGTTCAGACCTTTCTACTCCATCACTTGGTATTTGGTCAGAAGGTCTCCCTGCCTCTTCAGCAGGGAGTAGTCATCACCCAAATTTTGCTTTACTGACTTCCATACAGAGCTCCCTCCAACCAGCATCTGCCTTATCTGTCCAGGGGTGGGAAATGCCAGTACCATCAGCCCTGCCATGTCCTGTTCACAGCAGCACTTTCACACAGCACCCTCAGCATTCCAGCTGGAAACAGAACCTCCTCCCTCCAAGGAAAAGGGAAGAGGAGGGTGAGAACTCCTCACTCTCTGATCATACCCTGTTGTAATCCTCCAGGAAAACCCAGTATAAGCTCGGGAGAGGTTTACCCTGCATATTTACCTATTTGGTCTCCACCAAGCAGGGAAGATGTGGACTTGGGGGTCAAGAGAACCTGAGGGATAGTGACAAATGCTCCCAGCTCTGCCCAGCCACATAGAACTAGTGGAAGAGAAAAAGTCAGTTTGGAGATCCCCCCCTGAGGAAACCAGTTCCTTTTTTTCTGGTGTGTAATCAAAACCCCAAACCCAGCCCCATCTAAGTCACCCGCCCGTCTCTGTCAGGGGTGTCTCACCACAGCTGCTGCTTTAGCCACTTCCAGCAATGAATACATGAAAACTGACACCAAGTTTCATGAGCTTTAGCTGTGCTAAGATTCACGCTTTCCTGCAATTATTGTAATTTAATGATATTGATATATTTTGATCCTATTACATCTAATTGGGTAAGACAGGGGCTTGTGAAGAGACTGTACCTCACACCAGTCAATGACTATTTAGTTTTACGTGACATCCAGCATTTTAAGCATTTTAATTCCCATTTAATTTCAGCTTTACTCCAAGTACATATCACATTGCTAATGAAAGGCTGCATTCCTGTCTGCCTTTGGGACTCTCAGCCTGTAGGCCTGGGGAACGCAGCCCCCTGAGAGCAGAGGCAGCACAGGAGCCACATCTCACTACTTTTGTCACCGAGGTTCAAGTCAGGAGCGTCTGCAAACTTGGCAGGGAACAACAGGCTGAGGACATGGTGACACAGACTTCAGTAACTGAATATTGGCACTTCACAGGTGCATAAAACAGTTTCATCCTCACTGAGCATGCCCCTTTGCAAGGGAAAACATTGGGAACGTCAGGGTCTCTTGGGAAAATCCACCACTACACTAGGATGAACTAGAACATTTACCACAGTATCTGGTGCAGACATTTTCAGGCAAGGTAAATTTTCATTCACAACTGCCCGCTTCCACTCTTGCCAGTCAGTTAGAAAATGTTATTTCTTGAGCAATCTCAGCCATTACCTATGTCCTCGTAATCAAGTCCCCCTTCATTATCAACAAGGGAACAATGTGGAGAGAAGATCATGGTTCTGCTTATTATCCAGAAAGCTGCTTATTCTTCAAATGTCTTAAATTTGCTTCTCTTGAGGTATTTGACTCAACTTTTATCACCCCAAATTTTATGCTACTAAGAAATACTATTCAGTCCTGCCTGGCAGCAATTACTATGGCCCCAGTTTGCTTCAGGATTTATGAAAAGGCTTCTATAGATTCTGGCAGCAGATTTGTTTGTTATTTTTATGGAATACTCATAGACTGCAAGTGATCACTGCAGGAGTGTTACTGCTAAAGAACTTCCTTCAGGCTGGCAGTAGCTCAGATTCCCTGCCCATGCACACAGACCAAGAACAGCAATGCCTTTAAACTGAAACTGTGAAGACTGAGTTGCCAATCATTAAATTCCTTACACATTAAAAAAAAAAAAAAAAAAAGCATATTTAAATAGAGGACTGCAAGTTCCAGCTTCCAGCTGGGATTTAGTGATGCTGAAATCCATTCACTGCTGGCACATTTTTCATATGCCACAGGCATCCCTCAGCTTTTGGGAAACTGCCTGGCTGGACTGGATCTGACAAGTGACCTGACAATACAATGGACTTGTCCTGTCTGCTGGGCCACACGGTCAACAGGAGATCCAGAGTCAACACTCAAACTCAACACCAAATCAGTTTCTCAAGGAGAAATTTTAAGACCATGCCGTCCACTAGGGAGGAAGGAGATCACAGGTACAAGGTGTTTCAGTAATTGAATTTGTCAGGTCAGAGTGGCTTAGAAGTCACACATAAGGTTTACTTCTTTCTGATTAGAAGATAATTTAAATTATTCATTGGAATTTCAAAACCCAGCTTTGCCATCAGGACTGTAACATGGTAAGTATATAAAAACCTCAACACAATTAAGGTAAAAAATGCTGTGAAGTACGTTAATAAAATAATTACATTAAATAATTATCCCCTTATTTGCATTCAAAAATAAATCCTTTAAAGGCTTACTGAATAAAATCAAATAATAGGGATAAAGTTAGTCACTCAGCCAGCCAGTCTGTGATTAGGAGGGCAGAAAACAGGCTGGCTAAGTGTTTGTGGAGGGTTATTTCTGTGACATTCAGCCTCAGGGTCAGGTAAGGAGAAGATGATGAAGGAAGAAAGCTGAGCAAGTGCATATAAACAGGATGAATTTCCAGTAGTGGGAAAAACACATTGTCAAGGGATTGAGGTGGTTCAAATTGTGAGCATGACTGATGCTCACCACCATCCATGGAGTCAGAGACTACAAGAAAGTGATAACAATGCTGGTGCAAAACATGGCAAGGCTTAAAATCTGGATTTATTAGTAGCCACTTTGAAATAGACACACAGATTTTTGCTCAAACTGCCAACATTAGTGAGTAATTTTGAAAGCATGGGTACAGAGAGTCAGATATATTTTGTAATAACTCCAACACTGATTTTGATAACTAGATTGGAATTTGAACTTTCACTGATTTATTTTCTGGGTTATAGTGGAGCTGATAAGGAAGAAAAAAAGAACCACATTTTCTGAGAAATATTGCATCCTGCCTCGAACAGGATAATCAAGTGGTCAAAACATACTAAGGAGGGGAAAGATTCTTATGTCAGAATTTCCATTTATAGAACACAGAACCTGAGGAGAGGGGCAAGAGGAACCAGGTGTGTGGAAAGAGAATCAAAATTTACAGGTCCCTGAGAGCTTCAGGCAGCACCCTCAGGGCTTTTGAGATCAGACTTTTGAGAGGGTTTCACTTTGCAGACACTTAAAAGCTTTGGGAACTTTAGTCCCAAAACAGTAAAAACAAAAATAAGATGTTTCAAAGTAGGTTAATTCCTAAAAAGTTGCTCAAACTGCTAATTGCAAGGATGCTTTCAAGTAAATTAGATTGCTTAAATGCTGTGATGACAGGTCTATAAAAATTTTGCTAGCAACTTTCAAGAAATGCCACAAATCTTCACAAAATAATTCAGAGGAGCCAACCCTCATATCATCCATGCAGAACTAAAACTATGCATACAAGACACAAAGTTCTGAAATTTTAATAGAGAAAAGCTTCTGCATGAAACGTAACCAATGTCCTTGATACCTGTCCTGCGAAAAAGGTGCTGATGCTTTTATAAGAACTCGGAGGTAAACTAGCAACTAAATACTATATCTCTCTGAATTACCAATATATTAAAATCCTTTTGAGGCAAAATTTGCTCCCTTCTAACTCAACCTTAGGTGGCAGGTTCCTACAAGATAATGGTCTTCTCATAATTATCAATCACTTTGCTCTTTCCAGCACATTTTGGGCTGATTTCCTGTCAGTGGGTCTTTCTACCAGCTTTTACTGTTTGTTCTTCTTTATCACAGAGAAACCAGATTCTACATGTTGCTTTGCTTCCCTGACTATGCTAAACATCAAGCTTCCTTTAATTCCAATCATCCCTAGTGAATACTTAAAGCCCTTGCCTGGATCTCTGAATGCTCCTGCTCTGAAAACCACCATTCCCACCCTGATTCCACATGCAGCACATCAGATGTTTTCAGGGTGAATCCAGAGAGGTGCACCAAGGCAGGAGTGGAAATAAATGATCTTTAATGTCCCTTCCAACCCAAACCATTCTGTGGTCCCATGATTTGCTCCTTAGACCACTGCTTCTCTTGAAGAACTTCCAACCTATCTTCTTCTATCCACACCTTCTGCAAGCAAAACTGAGCCCTGAGATGAAATTCCCTTCCTTCATTGTAGAGATGGCATGCTGAGAGTGAGAATTAAGCCACACTTTACCACATAAATGCCCAGAAAGAGGAGCAGAAACAAGAAAACCTCCCCTGACATGGGTGCAAGGTGAGATTCCCAGGTCAGGGAGATCAGCCCCAGCTGTAACCACAGCCCAGGCTGGTGGCCAGCCCCGGGTCAGGATGTGTTTCAGGAGCTCACATCCCTCAGAGTGTGGGCACAGCATTGCTACGACCACAGCAGCACCACTGGATCTGTGGTTTACTCTCAATACTGGCTTGGAGTTGACAGTTTACAGGCCCTCAGCTGGGCTGCATCCTCACAGGGATATCCCACAGGGAACGTCCAGCTCAAACTCAGCCTCAGCTCAGCAGCAAACAAGCAGTTCACTTGTCAAGACTACAAACACAGAACTCCCCTAAGTCCTTCTCTTACACTTCCAGGGTATCAAGTGAAGGATTTTCCCAATAAACATAGCTGAGTGCTTCCAGTCTGAGTGCTCCCCCAGAGGGGATCAGACAAGCATTAAGAAGGAAGAAAATAAATACCTGCATGAAGTTTGTTGTTAGAAACGTCATCTAGAAGGGAAGCTCCACTTCCCTCAAAGTCTGGCAGGCTGAAGAGACTGAAGTTTTGTTTGGGAAAGCCTGAAACTCTGGAGAGCCTTTGTAAGTCAATACTTTTTTAAGCTCTCTCATGAGCATGAGAATACATTGTTATTTTCTGTAAAGAGAATTTCACCTTTACATTAAGATGCAATTCAGAGATGTGTCTATTTGTGCCCTGCTTTGCTGCCAGATAGTCTTGGTAGAATAAATACATTGCCAACATCCTCCAGGAAAGGCACAGCAGCCTTGCAAGAGCTGTCCACTACTGACACAGACATTTTCCCATTTTCCTTTCCCCATGGAATCTGGTTTAGCAGCAGCACAATGCTGCAGAGCCCATGCTGTGGGATAAATTGCCTAAAGACAATACAAACCCAACACAGGAGCCCCTTTCTGTGTCTTCCTTCCCACCATGGCCTGGCTGGACACTTCTGTGTGGTTCCAACCACAAGTGAAATCTTGGATTCCTCTGGAAGAGCAGCAGCCATTCAGCATTTCAGGGGGCCAGCACACCACTCTGACATCATTTACAGATCTGGGTCACGCTCATGGCACCAGCGCTCCTGCTGGTGACCCACACCAGCCTCTGGCCAGGCACCTCCACGAGCTCAGGGGGCTTCAAAGACTGTGAAACAACCGATGAAGGCAAACAAAGCTCCTCTCTCTCACATTTACTATTTGGGATTATTATTCACTGGGAAATATTAACATTCCTTATTGGAAGAAACACCATCGTTTCAAAAACTACTTACACTGAGCCATTTAAAAAAAAAAAAGGTTCCTTCCCAGATGACTAAAAGTTTTGAGGAAAGCCAAAGCACTTGTTTTGACCAACAACTTCATCTTATTTTAGATGTGCATTCAGAAAATGAAGACCTCTTAGGGGTGAGCAATTGAACAGTTTCATCACTAAAAAGGTTAAAGTGACACGCTCTGACCTTATCCCTTAGGAGAATTATGCATTCTATGCAATGTCTTGCTGTTACTGAAATTAATCATTTTACTAATGAAATTTAAATTATTTTAATCTTCCTCATGAATAAAATCAAAACATCTTATTCCAAGCACTCTCATCAGTTCAAGTTAAAAGAGAATTACCTAAGAATACAATGGAAATAGATTAAATCAGCTTCGGATGTTCATAAAGGGGTGTTCAGCCTTGGCACCTGTCCAGCATGGAAAATTTTAGCCACAAATAGTTCAGGTTCAGTCAAATTATGAGGAACAGAAACCTGAGCCTTCTCATGATAAGTGCAAGGAAGCCACATTGAGAGAGACAGAGCAAGCAGGGCGATGACAAAGTGCCCAAGTGCCCTCCATGGAGACACAGAGTTTAACCTTTATGGCAAAAGGGCTGCAGGGAAGACATGATGGAGCTTGGGTGGGAAAAGCTGCCAATGGCTGGGCATCCAGCCTTGTCTCCTGGCATGGGGATGCCTGTTGGACCCATCCAGCTTTCAGCCAGCTGGCCCCGGGCCTATCCTGGGAAGGTGGGGATCCGCCAGGTTCTCAATCCCTTGGATGGGCACGCAGTTACTCCACTGCCTTCTGGAGGTGTCTGATCTCGGCCCAGCTGTCCCCACAGCCCAGAGCAGGGACTAAGGGGAACTTTTGGCCACGCAGAAATTTCCTGTTTATTTGGTCACTGTTTCCATCTCTCTGAACCAGGCCAATATCATAAGCAAATGAGTGAAGCAAAAGCAGTGGTGTCTGCTCCAGTCCAGCTCTCAGGACTCATTTCTGTTGCTGGTCAGCAGCTCACCTCGAGAGGTCCTGCTATCACCTGTCAGAGCTGGTGTTCCCAAATCCCCACCACCTGGGAGAAACCTGTCATTGTCCCTCAAATCCAGGTGAAGAGGGACTCTTAATTCTGTGCCAAATTTTCCCTGTCTATGCCATTCTTCATTTCTTCACATCTCCCTTACTTTTCAGCAAGGTGGTTATGTCTTTTCCACCCTTCCATCATCAAAAGCCTGATTGTTTTTTTCACCTTAAGGGTGAAAAAGGAAGCAAAGAGAAACACCATTTCCAGCTGAAACAGAAAGGAGAATTTCAAGAGGCAAGCCATCATTATTCTGTGGTGTGTACACCATGTGCCTGGAATGCTACTGGAGGCACCTGGCAGACAGAAACGTAGAATAGGAGAGGCTGAAGAAACAAAAATACTATAGTAAACTTCCTTGGGATGTTAGGATGATCCAGAAATCCTTTTGCCCAGTTTCTCCATACATGACCCTTACTCTGACAGATTGCACCAAGCCGTGGTTCCTCCACTTCCTCATGGACAATGTGCAGCCACCCCAGCGAAAACAGGGCAAAGGCAGCAAGGGTTTATTTACTTAATTCCCCAGTGCTTTATCCAGCCACATCCAGCCCAGCCACCTCAGGAATTCAGCTGGGAGGGCCATTAGATTGAGCACACTGTGGACTGGATGGCTTGCAAGACACTCTTTGCAAGGTGGCAAGTGGAGAAGGGCTCAGATCTGCAGGTGCCCACCTTGAGATGGGCTGGCACTGACTGAGTGGTCCCAGCCAGCTGCCAGCACTCAACAGACACATCCCCACCTCAGCAGCCTGCTGGAAGAGATGCTGCTAGCTCTGAAGCCTTCAAAGCCAATACAATATGCACAGGTAAAATGAAGAAAAAAAGATGAGGGAAAAACTCTTATCTTTCAACCGGCACTATTAGCCTGTCCCCAAAGCAAACCTCCTGCCTACACAATATTTAGTGACTGCACACCACGCTCTCAGCCATGGGAGATGCTGGGGCAATGGTTCACCCCTCACCAGTGGCTGTTAATGGTCAGACTCTATCTTAGTGGACTTTTCCAACCCTAACAATTCCATGATTATCTGAGTGCCTGCACTGCAGCACCTGCCAGAGAGGTGCTCTTGTTCAGCCTAAGGTCAGGGTTGCACACACGTGTGTGCACCCTGGCAGCCTCCTGAAACACCACAGAACATCTCACACCACAGAACCTCTCCCGCCCTGGGTCATCTCTGCCGTGGACTGTCAGCCCAGCCAAGTGGAAGTCCCCTCGGGGCTGTGCTGGAAGCTGGTCTTTTCCAAATACGTCGAAAACAGAAGGCTAGGGCTGGATGCAGGTTTGCTGAGATCAGGGCTATTCTGGTGCAGAATGTGTGCTGCTGATAGGGAGGATTAATGAGCCAGGCTGCTCATCCGTTGCAATTAGAAACAACACTACAACTATTTTGGTGCTGTTTCTCTGCTGAGCACTCAAACAGCTTATCAGCCCCTTCTATATCTGCATGCAATCACGGCTTTGTTAAATATAGGAGGGTAACAGCCATATGTACAGTTGCTCTGCCCCTGGAGCTAAGGTGTGGAGGACCACTTGCTGATGCTCACACAGCAGAGGAAGGGGTTTGCTGAACGGCACTAACAAGCCTTCAGTGTCACTTTGTGGCATCTAAAATGCCTCTGGCATTTTCAGTGCTCATAGGAGAGCTGGACACAATGCGCACCTAATTTGCTCCAGCTGCAAGGAGAATGCCCTCAGCATCTGAAGCCGTAGCTAATGACCACATTTATCAGCATAAGAAATGGTCTTGTGACATAAGTAAAGGAAGAGGAATTCTAGCTCCTGGGCTCTGTTCCTCACTCTGACCTGTGACTATGGAGATCCCTCTCATCCACGCCATCTGCAGAATGGGAAAGACCACACCTGTCTAAAGGATGAGGTCTTGCCTCCTGCTTCCATGTTGTTATTTACAAGTGGGTGGTACTTCAAGACAGAGAGGACTTACAAATAAATCAAACCCTTCTTCTTATGTCCAACATACAATATTTCATACACATCCTATGGAGCTGTAAACTTCTTATCTGCACGGACTCCCTGGCAAAAGTTGTGTATTCATGACCATGCACCAAATGCTCAATATGCCTAAAACTTTAGGAACCAGACTCTTCAAAATTTCTGAGGTTGTTCCTGATGCCACACGAGCAAGAGTTCAGCCAAGTCAGCTGGAAGGAACAGCTCACCCAGGGCACTGGAGTTTCCTTTCCAGGTACTGTCGCAGACCCAGCCCAGAGGGGTTTCTCCACACGTTGCACTCCAGCAGGTCAACAGCTGGACTCCACGCCATGTCCTGATGGTCACCACAGCCCTCACCACCCAGGGAGCACACCTGAAAGCTGAGGAGGGTTTGGAGAAGGGGAATAAACCATCAGTGTGCCCCTCGGCATCTGTCTGCCTCACACTGGAAACGAGTTCCTACAAACTGCTATCAGGAACTGCAAAAAATTCAGTCCCAGGTGTTGAAGGGCCACAGAACAGAGCAAAGCACTGACACACATGCACAGCTCTGCATCAGATCTGGATGCCTTGAAAAGAGCTTCCAAATGGATGCTAACAGGGCAAAGCTTGGTTCAGGATGGGCAGACCTTGTTCAGATCTCTGAAAACATGAACAGCTCCTTAGCCACCTGCCAGTATCTCAGCTTTTCACACCAGCATCCATTTCCATCACCCCAATGGATTTTAACAACCAACATGCTCTCATTGAAGCTGCTGCCAATGCCTCTGACTAGACATTTTGTACCTGCATGTGTCCTGGATCAGAGAGAACTTCTACAACCCAGCAGCCCTCTATCCAGAGTGCCTGCATCACAGCCAAACCTCTGCCCATCCTTATAGCAGCTTACTAGGCTGCCTTACAATGTGATCTTCTTTAAATACTCCACTGGCCTCTGCCAGAAGTGCAACTTGATAGGAAACTCACAAGTGTCAGACAGCTCCTTCATCTCTCCATGACAAGTAAATATTCAGGATAAATCCATGCTCTCCAATGTCACTTCTTATATATAGACAATCAAAGAAACTAAGGTACAGAAGTGTGAAGACAAGGCATATGAGTCAAATTATATTTAACCTCTCGTTTAGCGATTTATCTAACAGAAATAGTTTGTTACATTTTTAATTTTGCTCTCTGGTTCATGTGAAGGTTTTTTCAAGTGTTTCTGTACTGCGCTAAACTCTTCCCCTCCAAGATACAGCCATTCTTAACCTCAGGAATAAATCTTTAGGTTATTTTTCCCTGAAATGAACCCAGCCCTGAAGCAGGAGCTCACAGGCTCTTGGCTCAGTCTGACAAACTCCCGTCACATCCCAGGAAGACGCTGAACAGATGGGCATCTCAGGGCAGGATTAAAGCCAGACTGGATCCAGCCAAATTCAACAAGACCTCAGACAGCTTCCAAGGCCAGGGACTGCATCTCTACATACTGCAAGATACTGACTCCATAAAGATGGAAAGAGCAGGGCAGCTCACTCACCGAGTCAGCAGTAGGATTTCTGGCTGCATCTTGGCTAAATTCTGCTACTGCTCCTCACTCTGGCTCATAGCTCATCTGAGAGGTCTGTCCACCTGGGCAGCACAAACTAGAGATGCTCAGCAGGTGATTGAAATATGCAATTTTGCCATCCCAACAGTGCCCCTTATTTCTAGTAAGGAAGCAGTTGCAAGCTGGAATTGCTGCAGGACATCTTGGGCTCTGGGCTCCCAACAAGAATTGCTGCCTGAAATAACCAAATCACACCAGAAGACCATCAATATCATTGCAAACATTCGTTTTGCTGCAATATGCCTTAAAAATTACTCACTTTAAGTTGCTTTCCTCCAGTCTGAGGAATTACAAGATTGGAAAAGATGCAGAAGACAACTAAAGAAAGAAAGAAAGGAGCTTGCTCATCCAGTTCATGCCCCACTGGGACAAGGGCCTAAAAGAAGGGATGGAGACAGCAGAGGCAAGAAACCCCTCAGCAAAAGGAGCACTGATTGAGCAGAGAGATTAATACTGCACCCAGCAGTGGGAGGATGACGGGGGCTGGCAGCACCCAGGATTACTCTTGGGAATACAGCAGGACCTGAACTTTGTTTCCAGCTCACTGGGCAAACAGCTGGCTCTGATTATTGGCTACTGATCTCAGGCTGGCTCAAACGATCTGAAACCTGCTCATCAGTAATTCCTCTGTGGTACCTACAGGAACACCAAACAGGCCACAGGAAAGTACACACCTGCTAACGAGCCAGCCCTCAACTATTTATTATCTCTTTGATTCCCTCCTTAGCTCAGTGGAGAGTTAGCAGGCTTTATTTTTGTCCTCCCTACTGAATCAGGATCTTCAGTTCCCAGAAGCTTTTTTTGTTCTCCCTACTGAATCACCATATTCAGAGGCCTTCCTGCTGCTGGTAGTAACATGCCAGGAGCCAGCTTCACCACAGCTAAGCAGGACTGGAGGCCAAAACACTCCCCTCTTCTGCCTTTTCCCACACTCCCCATGGCTCCTCAGTCTCATCAGCTCCTGCCTGTGCTTTTGAACACACCTCCCTTCAAGGAGTCCTTGGCAGAGCTGGTGACTATAAGGCATCAATGCACTTCCTACACGAATGCTTTGGCTCCAACCACTCTGAGTCTGTATCTGTCGAGAGGGTAGGGGAGGGACCTTCCATCTGTCTTTTTCCAAAGGATGCTGGCCCAACTGTGAAGGTAAAGCCATAGGAAACCTCAGAAAATCATCTGCCAAGACAAGAAGGGGGATTCAGTTATCCCCAGTGTGACCAAGAAGAATAAAGCATATGAGCTGCTTAGCATGAAAAGTTAAACAATCTCTTGGCTCTGGAAGTCCAATCCTAAAGTCAGGATAGCTTGCAAGATGGATGAATTGAACAGCTCTAGCTTTAACAGAGCTTTACAGAAGGTCTCACACATGGCTGGGTCACCATTTGTAAAGAGAAAGTGAATTCCCAACCAGAAGCAGCACTTGTTCACCACACCTTGCCTGCTTTGCTTTGCAGATGGATCTCAGAGAGCCTCTCACAGAACCTGGGTGATATTCTCAGAAACAAGAACTCAGGGGAGAAATGGAAAATGAGTTATGAGGGAATCAATTTTCCAGGACTGTGACTATTTTAGCACATCTCACACAGAAGCACTATGCTGATGCCAAGCAGGGAAAACCAGGTCTTGGTCTCACTGACACCCATGTGTGAATAAAAGGCTACTGAGTGATTTTCCCTTTTTTTTTAACCATGCCTCATGTTGGAATGGTTATGGGGGATGTCACAGCCAGCAGTAAGAGCAGGGGATGAGTGATCAAGGCTAAATTCCGTCCTTAAAGTCATACACAACTTTTCTGGTGTTTTTGTGCCACAGCAATAACAATACTTGTTTAAACTCCATCACAGTTCTGGCCCCTATCCCTTCAGCCTTGCTCCTTCCCAGAAATGGGAGGGCAGATTATTTTTTTCTGGCTAGGAGCATGTAGTGCTCAGGCAGGGGCATTCTACAGACACACAGGCACGTATTTGCAGGGCATCTTACTGGTAGCAGAAAAGAATACAAAACCTGCACACAGGCAGGACTCATCAAACCCTCACCGAATTTCTCCTGCCCTTAGCATAAGGATGCTAAGTGATCATTTACCAGCTTCAGTAAATTCTGCCTTAAAAAAAAAATCAGCATTACCCTCCAACCTGTTCCCTAGTGAAGCAATTCTCAGGCTGCAATTTCCCACACTGCTTTCAGTGGGACAGAACCCTCCAGAGGTCCCCTCCAAGGAATGATCTGCATGAAGGAGAGGTTTGAGCAGCCCATCTCCACTATCAACAAACCCACAGCAAACTCTGCTCACTCACAGCCTTCCACTGCCCTGCCCCACCATTTTCAAAACCATCACACTGGAGAATAAAATCAAGCCTGCTCCTCACAGTGACAAGCACAGGCTGACAGGCTCCTGCAGCAGAAACTCCCAGCTCCAAAACCATCCATGGAGCAGCAGCAGCCAAACCGCCGAGCCTGACTGAGGCAAACCAATCGAATCCTCTGCTGCCAGTAACTCAACTCAAGGCTGCAAGAGCTACTCATTGGCTCAAGTAAGAATTAAACAACAGTACTTACAAGGCTGCAAACTTCCTCCTGGTGCACTCAGCATGCAGTGGCTGAACCAGAAAGAGAATGCTGTGAGTCATGTTGGTGCAGCACAACCTTCCTCCCTCTCGAGGTGTTCAAACAGGAACAAGAAAAGCAGTAACACGGACGATCAACTTTGAAGCAAGTCCTCCTTCCCTTCACACTGGGTCCCAGGTATGCAGCCTGCAGGCTCCCTTTGGTGAGTAACCTGTTTCCCTGGCAGAGCATCAGCACTATTACACAGCATTTATGGCCACAGAGGCTGCAGGGACCAACTTTTCAGCCAGCCCTCAGCCCTGCTGCTGCTGCTTTGTTTCTCTGGTAAGAAAGGTTTCCTAACCTCCTCCCTCCTACCTAACAAGGGGCACCTGCAGCTCATGGAGAGCAGCTGGAAGAGGTTGGGCCCAAACAGAGGAAAGTGGGGAGGGAGGGAAGCAGAGCAGCTTTGCTAAGGGAACTCCTTCCTTCCCAAAGCACAAAGGCTCCCAACCAGCAAATAGCACCTTCTCTGCCCAGCCACTCTCTCCTTAGCTCCAGGAGCAGTCACAGTCTGAGAGGTTTTGCTGCCTGGGCAACAATCACTGCCAAGGGTGGTTTCAATGAAAGGACCAATAATAATCATAGAAAAAAAAAAATTAAAAAATCAACTCCAGTAGAAAAATAATTTAATAAAGGGATAAGTTTCAAGAAAATATCTGTATAGTAACAACATTTTAAGTAAAATGTCCACAAAAATATACATGTCTAATGTGATTATACATTAAGTTTTCCAACAGGTCCTGTTTCACACTTGGTTCAGTCCATGTAGGTTTTCATCTAGGAAAAGCCTTCACTGCTATCAGCCTTCCTGGGACAGATCAGTTTGCACAACAGAATCATATGAGCAATATTTTCTAACTCATTTTAGGCTCATACAAATGAACTTTAGAGGTGGTAACAGTCCAGAACAGATCAGGTTATACCATATCGTTAAAAAAAAAAAAATACAAACAATGAAAGTGAAAAGCAGCTGCCCAAGGGACACTGTCAGGCAGAAACATCAGCCCTACATTACACACCACACAACACTGACACAGCTGGAAAAGGGGGCACGAAGGGAAGAAGGGCAAGAGGGAGGGGAAAATCCCAGGAGGATGACTCCCAGGAAACATGGAACTGCTAAACAAGGGGGCTACAGAGAGGCCAGGGAAAAGCACACATGACCAACATGTGTCTAAAAACCAGACAGTTCTGTAACATAGAAGATAAGTTAACTACAGGAATATAGAAAGGAATCAGTGGAGATTGTTTATTTCTTATTTTTCCAAATGGCTATTGAGCTGTAAAAATAGCAGGTCTGCTCCAAAAAGCCCTCACCAATAGTGCTAATTCAGTCGAACCAGAGAGAAAAATCTGGTTATAGAGAGATGCAAGAGTACAGCAGAAAGTAAAGAAAACCTGTTCCACCAGCAGAGGACAGGAACGCAACACTGAAGGGGAGATGCCAAACAAGAGAGATCAATTTTGTCAATGGAAGAGGTACAATGCCACAAAAAAGCAAACCAAAGGGAACAAAACAAAAAACCCCATCCCACAGAAAGAAAATGGAAAATGGCTAAAGAAATAAAAGGACACACACTTTCCAAAAGATTTTTTGTTTTATAATCAAATTTCTTTTACATAGACAACTGAAACACAGCAATATTTTGTGCGAAAAATATTTTTAAATAAACTTTGCTTGTTCTAGATTTTTGTACATTCTGATATACATATGTAACAAGGTTTATGGCACTGTAACCAGGATCGAAATCATATAAAGGAACAAAATAATTGCTCTCATTTATCCTTTCTGAACAAAGCTGGCTGCTGTTGTACTACTAGACTTGAAAAATTATTATCTTATTATTAGTGGGTAGCCAACTCTTAATTGGTTTGAACACTCAAAACAAACCCCAAATTATTATTGCACAAGAAGCCAGTGAAGGCATATGGCATAGAATGATCGAAGTCCCTTACTGTTAAAACCTTACACCCCAAAATAGAAAAATAGAACTGGAACATGAAACACGCCAAATGAACTTTGTTTTCTTTTTTAGTTTGAGTCAGGAGTGTGAAAAGTGTCTTGCAGACTTTTAAGCTGCTCTGATTTCCTTTGCATTGGTGAGCATTTTGCTAGGTTATCTTTAGCAAAGCCTTTGCAGAACGAAGGCCCTTCTGTTTCAGGGAGGTTTTTTTCTGCTTTGTTTTGGCTATTTGTGTTTCGTCTCCAACTTAGGTTTCTTCAGTCTATGAACCTGCACAGACTACTTAGCCATAAACTCTACAAGTAGCCAGAGAGGAGGGGAAAAATAAAAATTTAAAGAAATAGACCCCAACAGTTCTTTTTCTTCTTCTTCTTCTTGTTTTTATTTTAAAAAGTACTCCTTTTGCTCTGAAGCCTCCCTGCTCTGCCGGCGTCTGAGAAGGAAATCACAACAGCATCCCAAACCCAGCAAAGTTCTTGGATCTTTTAAAAACCTTTCCTTACAAAAAAAGGTTTTTATTCACAAAAAGTTTGCCACAAAACTCCCCTTTGAAAGCTAAAAAGAAAACCCCACAACCCACCCATCACTGCCCCAAATCAGGTGAAGGACAGGTTCCGCCCCCTCGCAGCTTGGCCGTCACACAACAGTCTCTACGCCGATCAGCTTTGGTGTGAGGATTCGTGGGGTGACTCCATTGTTCAGGTCTTCTTCAAACTCCAGTAACTGCCCCATAAAGTTAAGGTTGGGGGAAATGATTGGTCGTTTACCTTTGACAAATTTATAGGCATCTGTCATGGTCATGCGTGTGTGCTTCATTAAGTATGCAATAACGATGGTGGCAGATCGGGAGACACCGGCCTGGCAGTGGATGAGGAGACCTTTTCCACACTGATGAGCTTCCTCTGCAAACAAGACAGACAGAAGAAAGTAAGATTTTTGCCAGTTTGTAAATTAGAACAAGCTTGGTGCAATTAAGAGTAACTTAATATGAAAGGTTCCTTGATTTGATTACAAGCACAGCTGCTTCTCTTCCCCTTCTAACAGAGTCCTTCTAACCACATGCTCACAGGACATGAGAGAGGAGAGTCACTACCACACCATCCTCATCTGCCACAGCTTGCTTTTAAAACAGGAGACGGAACTTTCAGGAAGCGACACTTCAAATGACTTCTTTTGTTTCAATCCACAGGAGGAATGCAGTGAATTTAGTTTGCAGGTTTTGGCACAAACCCAACCCCACAAAGAGTACAGTTCAACCCACCCCACATGTTCAACCTGTACTGTGAAAGCATAAATGAAGCCAACTTCCCTCTAGACATTTTTGCCAGTTAGTATTTCAGAAAGCTGAAACTCTCTAACGCATTTTGACACACATTCCCAGAGAGTTTCTGATGATTTCACTTCCTATGGCTTTAGTCTTAGGTAAACCTGGGGTTGGTTGTGGTTTTTTGAAGACATATTTAAAGAAACATAGGCCAACAATCTGCTGTTTAAACATTTCCAAATCTTCTCAAATGCAATTTAAAGTTTACCCTGAGAAAGGGAAAGCTTTGACCAGTTACTTCCCCAGCTGGTTAATTTGATATGGAAGAAAAACTCTCAATGGAGAAGAAATATTTGTTTATTAAAAACAACGACAGACCCTCAAGCTGTAATTGTTAAAAGGGAAAGTAAAATGCAAATGTACAATTGAAATGCCTTCTAAACCTTTCCAGAGCAAAGCTTCTTTCTCTGCTCTTGGTTTTGAGAACTCTAATCCTGCAATTCTTGGGGATGAGGGGAGCAGAAATCTCTCTCTTCTACCTCAGAAGGACCTCAGCAGAGCTTCACAGTCCCTTTACCTAAGCTTAGCCTATTGCATCTACTCATCTTTTTGCACTCAGAGTTTAAGGTTTTACTGGATTTCTAGACTGAGCTATTTTCCCAGAGGATCAAAATAAGGCTCCCCTTTCCCTGCCCTTCACCCAAACAAGTGTTCACCTTCCCAGGCACAGAGTAACCAGCAGCTTGGGGAGCTGACAGCACTACTGGTACTGCTGGGTCTGGGTTAGGAACACAAGGGAAAATTTGAGTTAAGAGATCCTTTGGTCCTTCACATTGTAGAAGACAAGCCCAAAGGCTCAGAGCGGTAAAACTCACCTGAACTGCAGCATAAGCAGGGATTTCTCTACTCACTTCACTAGAGCTGTGTGGCTACAGAGCACAGGCATCAGCACAACACGACCCCCTGCCGAGACACAGCCAGGCAAGGCTGAGGAGCCGTCTGCTTCTGAGCTGCCAGCCCTGCCCGGCACGCAGCAGGGGCAGATGGGCTCACAACAACATGCTGAGCCTGGCCCTCCTGCCCTGGCACCCAGTCCCACAGCTGGGGCCAAATCCTCGCCAAGCTGAGTGCACCTGAGTGCAGGGCCAGCACAAAGGAGGGCAGGGAGAACACGGCTCTCACCCACTCCAGTGCGGGGTCAGTCAAGGACCTATGCCATGGTGCAGCACACAAGCACTCTTCTTCCTTTCTCTAGTACTCCTCCATCAAGCCTGAAGTATTGCTCAAGGAATTAGCTCACTCTCAGCACAAGAAAATAGAATTTTACGTCAGTGGTTTCCCTGGCATATTTCAAAAAACCTCTCAGGATGCATACTTGTGCTAGGGAAGCATCTTTACTATGCCACAAAAAGGGTGTCCACAAAGACATCTAGAGGGGCAAGGAAAGGCTCTCAAATACTTTCAGTACCACATGCTGAAGTGGTCTCTGACCAGCCCTGCTTGAAGTAGCCATCTGGCTTTAGCCAAGATGAACATGGCCCAAAACCTAGCTGAGACCTGTGCTGTGTTGATCATAATGAGGTCCAGAACAATGCTGCTGGGTCACTTCTTCAGCAATCCCCACAATGAGCTGCATGTCTGTGGTGAACTCTCTCACACAGCCTACAGGTTTTAGAGGCTTATTAATGCAAGTTGTCATCACTATCCACTCAACCACACATACACTCTGAAGCTACAAATCTAATGGTGGAACAAGCCAAGTGTGAAAGTTAGTCTTTGCTAACTTAATGAGAAAACTGACAGAGACACAATTAAGAATAGTCACTACGAAAAACTGGCTGGAAGCCACTGTGTGGAAACTAGGAATGCAAAGGAATCAAAAAGAGGGGATGACTAAAGTCTCAATTTTGTGGGGTTTCCTGAATTTAGAAGCCTGGAGGTAGGTGTTAGTATCATTGGATAAAAATTGTAACCTCGGGCTACTTAACCGGATGTGCCAGAGACGAGAAAGGACAGAAATATGAGGGGCTCAGCATTTCTGACAACCCAAACTAAAGGAAACATGGCCTTAACCAGCCTTCAGAGCTGTTGGCAAAGCAGAAAGTTCACTCTAAATTGTTATAACGAGTAAAAACAACAACAATAAAAAAAACAAACAAGAGTATTTCCAGGCAAGGGTAATTACCGATGAACTCAAAAGCCTCTTCAAAATACTGCCGGAGATTCTGCTTGTTGCTGTCAGTGGCTGGGAGCCGCTTGTAGTTGAACATGCCTTTCTCGTAATGGTACAGGGGCAGGTGGGTGGTCACGTTGATGACGTAGCCGATGTTCATCCTCTGCATTTTCTCCAAGTCCTGAGCATCGTGCTCGTTTCCGAGGAAGAGGAAGGGCAGGATGGGGGTGAGCTCAGCGTTCTCGATGTCTGGCGTGGTGGGGATGGACTGAGGTAGCACAGGGGGCACAGCGGAGGCGCCGCTCCCTCCTCCCCCCTCGGGGCACTCTTGCAGCTGGAGGGAGTTGTCGCAGAGGTTTTCGTGGTTCTGCTTGAAACCGCTGAGTCCTCCTGGGAAGACAGACCAAGCAGATACTTTGGTTACATACCCCAAGATTTCTTCAGAGCACACAGTGGGGCCACGAGGGCTGGAGCTGGCTCTACTGTCCCCACCACCACTGTAGCAATGTCACTGGGCTGTCAACAGCAAGGGTGGCATGAATCAGCAGCGGGCATTGTCCTCCCTCTGCGCAGCGGATGGTGCCAAGGAACGGGCTCGCAGACAAACGCGCCTCTGTGCAACATCAGCCTGCTGGGGCTGCCACACCTACCGGCCTGTGCCACAAGGAAGGTGCTTTTCTATGAAAGAGAACATCACCAAAACTACAGGCCAAGAGGCTATCAGCACACTAAAGCAGAGCAGCAAGCCAGCTGGGACAGTCTTAGCTTTACCTACCCCTTGGCAGCCCTGCAGGACATCCCCCACACCCAAGTGCTCTGAGGAGGACGGGAGCAGCTCAGCTCACCCCAGCATCGCTCCAGGGAACAGCATGTACCCGTCTGTGTGCCCAAACAAAAGAAAACCACTCCTTGTAACCTAACAGCGGCTGAGGTGCTTGCTTAACATGTGGCAAACAGCTCTCCTTTTGCTGCCCCGGCCACTGAAAATATCTAGCAAGAGTAATTTTTAGGACATTAAAATGGATTGGGAAATGGATCTGAGGCGGGAGGGAGAAGTCACTTTTTCAGTGAAGGGAGCTTGCGCCTTCCCTGCTCTATTGCTGGCTTTTTCAAGCACCATTCCCCTCCCTCTCCATTTTTTTTTTTTTTGAGGAGGGCAGCTTCACAGAGCTGGAGCAAGCAAAGTGGACCTTCTTTCTACACCTCATTCGGCACTGACATCAGCGGCAGGCTCCCCACCTGCCCGGTTTCCATGGCGATCCCACAAAGCACACAATGACATCAGCTGGCATGACATCAGCTCTTTGAGTGCAAACAATGCAAGAACTATTACTTTGTGCGGGGCCTTTGGTAGGAGGCGGTGGCTTTCCTGGGAGCCGCTGATGTAATGCTAACAGGTGGCTCCTCCGAAAGAAAAAGGCGGAAGGAGGAGGAGAAATGCAGGGATGCATTCCCCCCCACCTCGCACACGTTGCTGCTGTACCGGGATACTTGAAGCCATGCTCAGCATCCAGACAAGCCAAGTGCTCAGGCTCAATTGCACTTTGTTAACTGCAAGCCAAAAAAAACCCAGGAGGGGGGAGAGCCACTCTGAAGTTACTAGAAAGAGCCACACTGGCCAAAATAAATGCGGCATGTCACCCTCCCAATAATGTTATTTAAAAAGAAAAATTAAAAAACAAAAAAGAGAGGCTATTTGTCTTTTCCGTGTTCTTTCACAGCGATCCAGTGAAGGTTTTGACGTGAAGCAAAACATGCTGCCACTTGGGCTCCGTGTGAGACACAGCAAAGGGTTTCAGTGCCTGCTGTTGAGTGCAGCAATTCAAATGTTCAAGTGTCTCAGACATGCCTGCCCATGCGGTGGGACCCACCCAGGCCCATTTTGGTGCCCTGTGCTGTATTCCAAGGGCACGAGCACCCAGACTGGGTTACAACCATCTGAGCCCCTCTAAGGCAAGTGCCCTTTTTCACATCCAAACTCGCGTCCTTCCCACACTGCTAGTAACATAATTTCCCAGAAATCCTTGAAATGCCTACAAAATGCAGGATATTTCCCCTGCCTCAAAAATGTGCATGTCTTCAGCTATTCCTGCTGTTTACAGGACACAGAGCAAACAGATTTGCCTTAAAGATCTCTATTCTCAGAGCTGTTACAACAGGGGATCAGGATAGAAAGAAGAGCAAGAACAAAAATCTGAGCTCAACTGCACCATCTGGCCTCAACAGGGCCTGGAAGGTCTTCTCAGTCCACTCAAGAAAACAAACAAGATGGTGGTCCCCAAGTTGAAGATGTTTGAAGTCTCATCTAAACCAACAGCCCCAGCCTACAGTCTAGGTTAAAGGCTAAACCCTAATCTACATACCCATCTTTCTGAATCGGCAAGCAATCCACTCAGCTTGAATATTGCTGGTTAAACAACAGCAGCATGCTGGGATTCCCAAGAAACCCCCTGAGAAAGTTGTTTTAGTGATCCTGGAGCCAACCAATGCTCATTTTCCAGCTCTCCTGCTGACTTCTGGGAATAAGCAGCCCCATGTGGAGGTAGGACCCCACTGGTTCATCACTCAGACATCATGCTTCACCAGTTGCCTTGTATGACACAGCAGAATACCAGGGCAAAAGATGGATGGGAAGGGACCCCAAATACAACATGTGGAAGATGCCCAAACAAGTGGAGTAGCCAGACATATAATACCTTCATCCACAATTTCTTTACAGACATTTGCCAGTGTCACCATTCCTAATGTCAGTTCACATCCCCCATTCTCCTTGTTCACCTCCTCATGTGGGAGGAGAGTTAAAAAGTCAGTTCAAGCAATATTTAAAGCAACTTTCAGAGCAAATGTTCCTGAAAGAACACAATACTGGGGAGAGGATTACTAACCTGAGCTGGCCCAGACACATCAGCAAGGGAGGACTGGACAAGAACACTGGTACACAGAAAAGATGCAGCAAGATGCAGTCATGGAGGGAAGCTGAACCCTAATCCAACAGCAGGAGTTAGCTTGGATCTGTGCTGCCATATGAGTCATGCAGGTCCCAAAACAGGACTCAGACACCTCCTGAGTGCTGTTCCATTCTCAACACACACGATCCTTGCACAAACTGATTTATGAAACACTAGGGTAATCTAAGTGGCACTCATGCATGAATAATGCTCAGGCTTAAGTTTGAGAGTACCTCCCCTCCCAAAACAGGTCCAAGCAAAGTTAATAATGATCAGTCAGAAAGAGAGGGATGTATTTTCCATATGAAGGTAAATACAACGTACAAAGAATTCAAATGCATCTGTATTCCCTTGTCAAGCAGCTGCTATTTCAGCATTTAAAGTCTTCACTTTAAATGAAGGTGGGAGGTGGGAGAGAAGAGGCTGTACCCATAGCACAGGCCAACAGAAAGCTCTTGCAAGCCTGGTCTAAGAGTTGGTTCATTAAACTCAGTAAGGTACAAGACATCACCACTACTGACCACAGCTCCAGCTAACAAGGAAGCTCAAAGCATGGATGCAGAGACTTCACTTGAGGTTGTAACAAAAGCTGTTTTGTGGTTGACCCTGCCCAAGCCTTCCCAAACCTGGGGAATGAAGAAAGCACTACAGAGGGCAGTAACAGCACCTGTGGCCAAGAAGCACAACCCAGCAGAACCCGCTCACTAGCACAGAAGCTGCATTTTAAAAGCAGCTTTTCAGATGCTGTTTGCAATATGGGAAAAGCCTCAATCATATAGAGACAACCTAAGTAGAGAGGCAATATAATATATCCAGCAAGAGAGCCCATGGGAACACATG
Source organism: Bombycilla garrulus (assembly GCA_013400315.1). Taxonomy (NCBI): domain Eukaryota; kingdom Metazoa; phylum Chordata; class Aves; order Passeriformes; family Bombycillidae; genus Bombycilla; species Bombycilla garrulus. The sequence goes on along the minus strand of VXBU01010831.1, from coordinate 1,283,120 downwards.
GCAGTGGTGTTGGGGACACAGCCATGGAGCCTGGACGCAGGAGTGTAGCCACCTCCAGTGACAAACCAAAATGCCAGCAGGCAGCAGAGCCACCGAGGGATGTCCCCTTCCACAGACTGTCCTATCTGCAGCCCACCTCTCCTGGCTTCCAACACTCCACAGAGCCTGTAACGACCAAAGCACAGGGAAGTCTGCCCAGCCAGGGTGATGCAGCCTGTGCATGGGCACAGAGAAACATCCCAAGTGCTCTTGCTCTGTTCCAGAATGGCTGCTGGGCAGGTGCTCAGAGGGCTGAACCCACCCAAACCCAAACACAGATGGACGTACAAGGATGCTCAGCACTGTGGGGAACCTGAGGTACTCCTTCCACGAGGAAATCAATCAGTCAAGCAGAACCAGTGCTGGCACATGGCCTAGCATGGTATCTAGCAGAATACAGCACAACACCAAGGGCTCTTTGCTCACCACTGTTGCAAGACCCAGGTTGCAGAACCATTTTTGCAGTTGTAACTGCATGACAGTTTCCAACATCCTGCCCTACCAGAACAGTTAGTAAGTGACAACAGACTTTGAAATGTCCAAGACCTCAAAACTTTTGGGAAGTTTTAAGTCAGCAACGTACGTGCTCCAGCTATTCCCACTCATTTGTTCAAGTTCTCTGCAGCCATCTGCCCATAAACATCTCACTTAATGCTCCTCAAAGCCTCCCACCAGGCAGCACCCAAGCAGCAGCTGCACACAGATTTCCCAGCTCCAAAGCCACCCAGGAGCCCGGGGTTCACACCAGCACTGCAAGACGAGGTGAGTAGCTGGACAGCGGCCAAAGCAGCTCTGAACAAATTTAAAAAAGACAAGCAGCATGGTGCTGGTATAAAACTCATGTTTAACACAGTGTCTGTCATTTGCCATCAGAAGAGGGCAAATAAGATGCAAAACAGGCACAAAAGATACAGCAAGAATGAGGCAGCCAGCTTTTTATGAGAGACTATGGCCTTGCAATAGCATCATCTTCAAAGAAATCCAGAAAAACAAACCTTACATGCACAGATTTATAGAAGTGGATTGGCTGGTTGAGGATTTGTTTGTTTTGTTTGAGAAATTTTTTTTTTTGTTTGTACCATTGTAGCTTTTCCGTTTAGGATTTTTACTGTCTGTTGTTCAAGAATATTGAGAATTTAAGTATAAGGAGTACAGTAACACCTGCCCTCCTCCTCTGCCTCTCCTTCAACATCTCCTTCAGCCACCACTGCTGCTCTCTGGCTGTGTGACTATATGCAAACTAAGATTTGGGTTTACAGTATGCTTTGGCACATTTGCAATATGTTTCCTATCTGGAAGCAGGCTCTTACCCCCCAGCTAAGGGAGTAAATGACCATGCTCCCTCTGCAGTGGAAGAGCTTAGAGAAGCAGCTACAGTGAAATACCCTCACCACAAAGCAACACCTCTGCATTACCTCATCGGTGTGGATATACTTTGTTCCGAGTGTGGCAGGTACTGGGTGTTCCCGCTCCCACTGCAAACAGGAACATACTTTTATACATGACAGACTGCAGATGTGGGAGCCACATTTAGACTAAGCACGTGGTCTTGGGAGACAACCAGACCTTTTATACTGTCCAGGCGGATTTCTGGATCTGCTCATCCTCGATTACAATACCACAAAGCCATCTCGGAAAAAAAAAACTCAGAAAAAAAAAATAAAAAAGAAAGGCAACACACACACAAGCACAAGAAGAACAGAAATCCCAGGACACTGGGAAGTATCAGCAGAAGAGATGTTCAGTCTATAAATTCCCCTCCTTGAGCGTTGCTGGGCTCTTGTGGGGTGCGCAGCAGAGAATCTGGCGGTACCGCAGTTCTGGCCATCACAAACTTCACTTTCTCAGGAATGAAGCCAAGCTTTAAAACACCCACTCAGCATGTGCCCTGTCAGTACCACCACAGCAAACCCTGCGGCTGTGTTTGAGTGAGTTTAGGGCTGAAATGTCACAGGGAGCATTTGGGGTGCAGGACAGAGACACTCAGACAATTGGTGCGTATCTGTTTAAGACGACGCTTTGAATTTGTGCAAGTACAGCCTGTTCCTTTAAACCTGTGACCTCATTTATTTACATTACTGCAGAAAAGCACTGCCAGAAGCAACAGCTGATGACAGTCTCATGTATTTTTCCACTAAGACAACAATTAAACTGCTCCTGTGTTATTAATGAACAGATGACTTTGTGTCAAGTTGATTCAAAGCACAGGATGCCTCAAGGTTAAGCAAACGTTACTCCAGCATGTAAAAATAGAAGTTAGGTATTGTCCAGATACTTCACCCACCCAGTGCTCTCCCCCTTCCTCAGCCTCTTGGGCAGGAGGGCCCAAGGCTCATGACCACTCCTCACCATGCTGCCACCAGTGCCTAGAGGTCCTGCTGCAGGGTGGCACACTGGTGCTGCGCCACCACCACTGCAGTGTCACCACGCGGGCTGCTCCTGTACCACGGGCCTTCTACCAAGGAAGATGCTGCTGCACAGGTTGAAACAGAATTCTGCCATTATAGGCCCGATCCACTCCCAGGATATGGACAAGCAGGTAGATCATCTCTTCATACCACCAACACAGCTACAGCTACAGATGTAGGTCTGCTGAGCACCAAGGAAACTGTCAGGGAGGGCATGGAGGCACTGGGGTTGATCCATAGGACACTGGACCTAAGGCCACCTTGCAGCAGAAGGTCACACTTGCTCCAGGTGTTGCTGGAGTGATTTTAGCCACAAAAAAAAGATGGCTCCTGCTCTGTCATGGGGATTATGCTCTGTTCATCCTGAGGCACTGAAAGAAGGGATGCTCAGACCTCCTGAACAACACAAGACACACACTTTCCTTGCCCAAGCAGGGTTCTGCTTCCCACACTTCTCCTAGAGCAGTGGGGCCAATCCAAGCAGATCACTGTAGGAGTGAGTGTTCCTAGCAGATGTCCTTCTCCTCACCACAGCTCCAGCTGAGCAGTGCTCAAGGCTTGCCCTCACTGCTGCAGCAACCTTGACATGACTGGAAATACTGTATTTGCCCACACAGCAGGAAGGGCAACTCCCTTCCATCCACAGGGGTGGGGACCTGCTGAACCACACTCAGCCAGGTGACATCAGTGAACTCCTCACCTTCTGTGGGACCTTCTAAGGAAACCCTGCCATGGGGCTTTCCCTGTCACCCGCACAGCATTCAGCATCAGCTGTGCTGCAAAAGATTAAGCTTTGAGCAAACATAAAAAAGTAAAAGTAAACAGCACACACAAAGAACAGCTTCCACCTCGATACACTCAATCTAATCTAGTCTCTCCCTCAAACTGAGCTGCCAACAGCACTTCAAAAACAAAGCAAAACTTTGCCTTCCGAAGAACTTGCAAGGTCAGTTTTTTTCCATGTGGGAACTATCCTGAGAGGTCATTTTGTACACAAATTCTGGCCTAGAGGAGTCACAAGCACATCCTTGACACAATGGCTTTGAGGTCCTTTTAGAAGTCAAGAGTGCGATGCCAGATGAAGAGGAAAGGTTTCCCCTTAGCATTGAGGGACGTGTGCACACGTTTGCATGTTCTTTCTAATTTTACCTAACTATGGTTCACACCCCCCACCACAGCACATCCTCTCCCACTGGCTTTTGAGGTCCTTGGCCTCACCTACTTTTATTTTTTTCCTCTGACACCAGGCACAGCAAAGCTGTCTCTCCTAGGGACACATCCTAGAGAGGCAGGCGAGAGGCCGTCCAAAGCCCCTTCCCCTGCCAGACTGTGCCAGAGTTGCTGGCTCTGCCCAGCTCCATTCTCAGCTCCTCCCATCTCACCACCACCCATTTTCAACCACAGCATCATCCCCAGGAGCCTCCCACACCTCAACACATGACTTGCTTTTTTCCACCATCAGCTTTCACCCCTTCACTTCTCCTCTTCTCATGACTACTAGATCATCTAAATTCATTCAAATTAGAAAGAAACCATTTTTTTCCCTTGACCTGTCACTAGAAAACCTTTCTTGGATTTAACATTTTTTTTCCCTTTATACTTTTTTGTCTTAAATTTAGGTTTCTTTCTCAGACCCTGGACACTTATGCAAACGCACACATCCCATCCATATAGTCCCTTCACTTGTCAGCTTTTCCAAGAGATGCTACTAACCTTTGGACTACTCACTAGTCTGTCCAGAAGCCACCCTGAATACTTTGGGACCACCTCTCTGCATTCAACACAGTGGTTCCAGCCTGTAACTGGAAATCTGCCCTATGCTATACAAGTGCTGAGTGCTTATTTCAAAATAAAAACTCAAGTAGTCATGGGAAAATAACCCAGCATCCTTCAAAGCACTGTATTATCCTTGGGGAGCGGTCAGGAAGGTGAAAGAGGAGAAGGTCTGCTCTGAATTTTGGTACAAGGACTAAACCAAACCAGAATGTAAATAGGAATGAGGCAAGAAACCCCACATCCCAAACACACTATGGTGACGATGACTCTGCAGTCACCAAGGAGGACTGGACTTACGCTCCCTGGAGGGCAAGCGTTTATAGCAGAAACTCAAAATTAGTCACATTACAACTTCTCATGGCAAAAGTATGTGTTCCCATGGGGATGCAGGCTAACATGAAGTCCAATTAAATAATCACTGGAAATGTCAGCGTAAACCCTGAAGGAATACATACTTCTACTGTGAAATGCTCCCACTGGAAATCATATTAACAAAAAGGTCATCAAAAAATGCTAAAGCTATGTACAAAGGAGGCAGGGGAAGTGAGGGGGGAGGGAACAGAAACTATTTTAATGTAATAAAATACCACAAATTGTTTTATATTGACAAAGAGCTATGGGTCTGTTTTCCCAGACAGAGGTAGAGCTGCGCAGATTAGCCCAGAACATGAAGTTTCATTGGTTTTTTAATCTGTTACCAGTTCCCTCCCTGGCCATCACCATATGCATCTCTCAAGCAAGTGGCCTGGAAAGAGCCAGCACAGGAGCAGGATGCAGGCAGCTGTGGCTCAGCACGCCTGAGGAGGCAGAAGGGTCCCAGCGCTGTCAGACACCCCTAATCCTGCATGCCTAGGAGAGCACCTTTCTGTTTAATCTGCCTGTTTCAGAGAACACTGACATCCATTTAGTTTCTTTCCCCTTTTAAGGGCAGCCTCTCCAGGACAGCTTCTTTCTAAAGAGAGAGCAAGCTGCTTTGTTTCTCCTGAGGATAACACAGGCTCTTTTCCAGTCCAAATCACTGCTCCCTACATCAGAAACAGCAGCATCGTGCACATTAATATGAAAGGAAAACAGGGTGCTGATATACCATACCCCCATTTAGGAGTGCTATCCATTCCTGATGAATTTAGACTCTTTTTAGGCTGAAAGGTTTCTACCCTCTGATCTAGAAATAATAATATCTGGCTCTGATTTGACATTTTCCAGCATGGTATTCCAAAGCACATGAAGGAAAAACAGAGAAAGCAAAGGTTGCTGTCTTGACATATCCCAGTGCTGCACAATCCAAAATAAAAGCAGCACACTACTGGAACTAGCATGGTGCATGCCAGCCCCCACTTTGACAAAAGCTTCAGGGCCAGCTCTGCTGGCACATATATCCCAGTCTAAATGGTCAAGGAACCAAAGAACCCAAAAACCCCACAGGAAAAGAGAAAGTTGACTCAGATTGCATCCATATTCTCCAGAGTAAAGGCAAGAAGGAAGCAGGGAGAGGGGGAAGAGAAAAAGACATATTTACAGAACCCAGAGCTAAACAGCAATGAAACAAAGAATATCTCCAGCCAGAGGAAAACCTACCCTTGTGTCAAAATAACATAACTCCTTATCTCCATAGGAGAGTTAACACTAATATTTCCCAGGAAACATAAGAACTGTGTTATCCCTCAATAGAGATGTTGCTCTGCCTTGCTGGACTAACACTTATGAATTTAAGATTAATTTCATTTTAAACAATCAGAGTGGTTTTGTACCTAAACTATGCCAGCATTTTTTAAGCAGCAGAAAAAGTCTTATTCTTAGCTCTTATCAACTGGACAGACAGATTCCCATTATCTTAACAAAGAACAAGAATTAAGAGCCCAGCACCAATATAGTGCAGGTCAACTGCTCCAGCAACAACTTTTGCTTTAAAACATTAGTGTTCAACTGCTTACATAAGGCTTAAGATCACACTTTGGCATAATGAACTGGAGACAACCTATTTGACTGATATGACAGAAATTTGCAAGTTATCTTCTATTTTCCAAGACTCTTTAAGCCCTTGTGAAAAAAATGAAATAAAATATACGATAATTCATGTGTGGACAAGAAGCAACATTTGTTCTTCTTTTTATTACCTTTAATTAGAAGCAGCTCTTCTCTGTTGCAGTGAATCAAGTGGGAATTTATCCAGGCATGCTGTAGAAGTTTTAAAGCTAGGGCATAGTAAAAGAGTTGGAGCCAGTGTGTTCACATCTCTATTATTATTCTCTTAATTTATTTTCTCCAACTTACTTCTTCAAAGCCCTGATCTTGGAAGCAGGGTGTGGCATCCACATAAAGCAGCACTTAACCCCGGCAGAAGCAGTGGCCCCCAAGCCCTCCCACCCAGCAGGAGCATTCCTGCCCCTCCAGCAGCAGGTAATGACAGATTTACAGTTCCTGCCCGACTCCAGCATCCCCAGACCCTCCAGTGGTGACAGCCCAGTGCAGAAGCTCCCACTGCAGGAGCTATTGGTGTAGCTGAGCTAGACAAGGGTGGCACTGCCCCGGGCAGCAGCAATCAGAAGCTCATTCCTTCAGGTCAGAGGGACGAGGTGGCACCCAGACCTACAAGGGCCCAGTTGCTCCCTGCAGACTTGCCAGTTCGGGTCTCTCTGCACACACTCTCCTGGGACAGGCTCACTGAAACCAGGTACCAGGAGATCAGAACCCTGTGCCCCCCCTGGATCTCGCTCTCTTTACTGGGAGCAGCGCACTCCTTTGAAAAGGAGGCAATTCCCTCACCCAAGCAGAGAAACACATGATTTATTTAAAGAACAAAAAACACCTGCAGGCAAATCAGAGCCTAAAATTTAACAAAAAATGCACTGTCAAGGAAAGAGGGTGCTCCTAAATTCATCTCCCACTTTCTGCAGGCAGCTTGTCCCAGGGCACCACTGTGACTGTGGATGGAGCGGGCGTCAAACACACTTAACACCAATGGCAACAAGAGAGAGAAGCTCTGTGTTACAAAGGGTGCAAAGGGCACAAAAAACACCCAAACAAAAAAAAACCCAAAAAACAAATCAGGTGAAAATAACTTCTCTACACCTCATGGCAAATCTGTCGTGTGGGCTTAGTTAGAACTCCCCTGTCCACAAAACCGCCCTGCAATCTAGGCCCAGATTTATCCCTCTAGTCCAGTTCCTCCCTTTTTGCACCACACAGTGGACTGACTTGCATCTCCATCTCTCCCCCTTTCCTTCCAGCCCCAAAATGCTGCTCCAGAACTAGGTCATAAACCACCTCCTGGCAGGACACAGGCACCTGAGGAATCAACATCTTTCAAGCAGCAGAGGACACACCAAAAAACAACCTTCAGAGGGCTCCTGGATGTGAGGCTGCCTTCACCATAGCTATTAATTGAAGCCATAGAGTTTCCTGTACTAAAAAGTCACAAGGTGTTTAAACAACATGAAACAACAAAACCCCCAAGCTTCACTACTGAACCAGAGAACATTCATCAACACACTGTGCAGAGACCACGAGCACCCCTGGACTTTCCAGCCACAGAAACATGCCCCCTGAACCCCTCCTGCCCACAGCAGTCCCCACTCTGCCTCCTCACGGGGTGTCCTGACTGGCACAGCCAGGACTGATGGCTGAACCCAAGGGCACTGGTGCACATTTCAGCTTTCCCACAACCCTCGACATTCAGTGGATCAAGAACAGGTGAAAGGCCTGCCAGAGGAAGCTGGAGCAAATGAAATGTTCAAGACAGCACCTTGATTCAGTCTCCTCTCAAGGGCACTCTTTGCAGCCTTTACTTTTACGTAAGGCAGGGAAAGGTGACATCCATGACATATATACACTGCTCTTCTTTAAGCCCCAGCTTATCAAAAACCTTTGTGATAACAACAAATTAACTTTTACAGTACGGAGGTGTTTAAGAAACTGCTAAAGACTGATTCAGGTGAGAACTTAAAAATAAAAGCTTCAGAAAAACAACTGCTCACAGAAATTCAGGTCAGCCTTGAGATTTCTGTAGCCAGCACTCTCCCAGACCCACCACGGACTTCCCAACAAGGCCAAAGCACCACACATAATCTTATCTCACACACAGATGGACAATGCATTAGGTTATCTTCTGATTACCATAATCTATTTCTTTAAACAGCATGACTACTATAGCCCTGCAAGCTGATGCTGAATATTTGAGAGGTGTTTCCCTCCTGGCTGCCTGCTGAAATTGCAAAGCAGGGAAACATTGAGATGTGTGCATGCTACTTATATTTATGGCACTTCTTCACTTTTGAGTTGCTTGCATAAATATCAACCCCTAACCATAATGGGGCTTTTCACAGAGTAAAGAGTCACAGCCTAGTAACAAGGGATGAGCCCCCACTTCAAACACATCATAAAGCCAAGGCAATCTCACTAAAAACCTCTGTGCTCATAAGTGTAGCAAAAACTTCAGCTGCTCCTTTGGAAGGAAACCACTCATGCATAAGTCTAAAAAAAAAAATAAAATTTAAAACTAATCCATCTGTATTAGTTAAGATGCAGACACCACTTAAACCTCTAACACACCTATCCTTCCATTCTGAGCCTCTCCAAAAGGTTGTGTTCACCTCAAGAATAAAAAGCCAGAAGAGAGATGAGCACACCGTCCTAGAAAGATTTCAGCAGTGGAATTTCTCACCTCTGGCAAGGCAAGAGTAAGGGCAGCACATGAGACATTCAGCTAATTATAACCTAACATCTACCTACCACAAACATCATAGGAAAGTTACCCCAGCTTACACAGAACTGGAACCAGATTTTTCTTTACAAGCCTCAGAGAGGTTTGCCTAATGTAACAGTTTGCTTATTAACTCTTAGCTCTTCATTCCAAGGGTATAAGAAACTGGGGAGCCAAAAACAGGGTTTAAAAAAAAACCCCAAAACTCTCCTTTTTATTCCTCCTTTTCCAAGGCAGTGTCATTGCTCTGTTCCCAAGGACAGTTAAAATGTGACGGGCACCATGCAAGCCAGCACAGCAAACTCTCAAATGCCATATCCTGGGAGAAAATGCCACATTTACCATTACTGTTGAATAGGCAAAGTTTAGAGGTACCTCTCCTCTGCAGAAGTATGCCCTCAAAATATGGTAAAGACCTTGGTCTCCAGTCACACCACTGTCCAAATTTATCTATATGCAGAAGATAAAAACACATACAACCAATTTTCAAAGTGTCATGGCCAAAAAGATTATTTAATCCAGCAGAAAGATCCTTTAAGCACCAGCAGAGTCTGATCATGGAAGGTGAAATCTCAGCCCTGACAGAGCCAGCAGAAGCTCTTCCCCCAGTGACTGATGGGGCCAGCTCTCCTCTGCAGCACAGAGGGAACAATTTTATTTTTAAATGTTAAGTAACTCATGTGAAACATCCAGTGTTTTTAAAACTACACATTTCCCCATTACAACCATGACCTAATATTTATTCAGTAGAGATCTCTGGTGGAAATAAGTGCCAGGCACATGTTTTGTTGGTCAGCTGGATTTGTTGACCATTACATCAAGTTTTACTTTCAAATACATTTGTGCAGTGTAATCCAATCAGGGTTTAAAGCAACACTGACACTGTTAAATTATATAACTAATGACAGTAATAATTAATACATTTGTACAGGTTATGACCAGATCAGGTATTTCAAATGCAGCTGATCACACTATTTACATGAATACAGGAGATCGTAAAGCAAGTAATTATTCCTTTTGTAAGAATCTCAGTCCCTCTGTAGTTGTTTCAACTTTGCTGATATGTGACTCTAGTGTGGTAAGAGATCTGAAACTATTCTTAGACCATGGCAGAAAGCATGAAGTGGTTTCTTGGCAGGTCTTACACTCCCCACTATAATGAGAGCAAGTCACTTCATTTATTTCCCCGTCCCATGAGCAGAGAGAAAACTGAAAGCCAGAGCATAAATAAGCTCCTCAGACTGTGAACAAGAACAGAGAAGGAATCAGGTTTTGTGGAGGAACCAGCTGGTTCCTCCCCATCTCCTTTGCAGAAGTCCAGCCATGAGTT
>VXBU01010831.1:1233579-1266704 GCA_013400315.1 Bombycilla garrulus | reverse complement strand
CCCCGCGGCAGCGCCCCCCGCAGGCCGGGGAGAGCCCGGGAGAGCCCCGCGTCCGGCCGGGACAGCGGCCCAGGCAACGGGGCCCGGAGCGCGGCGGCAGCGGGCAGTGCTGCCCGCCCGCCCCAGACCCCCGCAAGCCGCTCGGCTGTGAGCGAGCGGCGCCAGTCCGGGAGGATGCTGTTTTGGTGCTTTTCCGAGCAGTCCTTCCCTGTCTCAAACAAGCCCGCACGAGGTGCTTGGGAGGAGGAAAACCCAGCAACCATCTCTCCTCCTGGGTCAGTTCATCATGCATCAATCCACCGAGGCAAAGACAGGGAAAGAGGCATCTCCAGGATGATGCCTCCTACCAGTCTGCCCTCACCATGGGAGCACTGGAGAGTTTCACCTAAAGCCCAGCATGCAAACCCTTTGAGCTACAGGAGGAAGGGTGAAGCTGGAGCAGATAAGAACAAGCCCACACTGAATACTTGGGAGTAGAAGAACAGTAATTTCCCCACACAAAAGCAGTAAATCACAGGGAGGGCAGGAGATGTGCCCCACCTTGCCCAGTCCCTGTCTGCCTGGCCCCAGATTAGAGATGGATCCAGATGCCCCATGTTACAGAAACTCAGCTAGAACCCAGCTTTGGCACATTGTTCAGTAAAGATCCTGAACGGTCAGGTTAGACTGGACTCTGCCAGTGTAAAAAGGAAAGCAGCACAGGCCAGAGGACAAGATTTTAGGGACCCCTTACAAGGATAAGTATGAATCCCTTTCATCCTTTCTGTCAGAGGCTGCCATGGGTAAAGTAATGAGCTCTCACCCTTGCTAACATGAGCACTGCAAGGTGAGAATTGATTTTCAAGCCACATGGAGCTTATCACACACTAGGAGGGTACCTGGCACAAGCACAGGATTACTGCACCTCTTCCTTCCTTCGTCACTGAGTAATCTATTTACACATTTCCTGCTTCAGCAACCACATCTCATCGTGTACCAGTCCATCATGTACCAACTCACCAAGTCAGTGACAGGGAAAGTGGAATCCTCCTGTGTTCTTCCTAACCATGGGAGTGACAAAGCGTTTCCCCTGCAACCGGGAATGCCAACCCTTCGAGCTACAGGAGGAAAGATGAAGTTAGAGATGGTAAGAAGTTGTCAGCATGATAACATTGAATCTCAATTAGCCCCCAAATATTTTGGTTCTGGGATGTGTGCAGTTAATTAATATTTCAACTGGGATATTCAAGCTGTAACTAGCAATCCAACTGGGTCTCTTGCAAGAAAAAAAAGAAGCTTTAAATGCAGTAATATCATTATCCAGCAACTTGGATTTAAAAGGAAAAAAAAAAAAAGGAAAACAAAGAAAAATTTTAGAAGCACTGAATACTGAATATTTGATTTTTTTAACAGTTCTAAGGTAAACAGCAAGCCAAATCCTTTTCCTCACAGCCATTCTTTAAACAATCAGTTGCTTCCCCTAAATGTTCCCTGTAGGACAGCAACTCATCCAGCACAAAGTCAGACTTTTGGTTTCCAGTGTTGTGCCCACAGCAGGGCACCAGTTCCCCTGCACACTGGGAAGGAAGAGGAAGTGGGAGAAGGCTCTCACTTGTGACAGCTTCATCTCCACCAGTTTGCCAGAGAGCAAATGTGGGGAAAGACTTTGAGCAATTAAGTCACAGTGTCACCCTGATTTTTGTAAGACTTTCTAAGCCTTCTGATATTTACATATTTGTGAAGAACTTTCTCACACACTTTCTGTAAACACCTCAGTGTTTTTGCATTCCTTCATAGAGGAGGAGAAAAATTGATGGACTGTTTGTCTGTGCAGTGTCTTTGGAGAGGTGGCACTGCCACCGTCCAATCCACTGTCACTTTTGGAAAACTATAAATACTGGAGTCAGAAAAAAATAAACCTTCTTCTTCTCTCTTCTGATCACCTGAGCTGCGGTGTGTGTCTGTGTTCTTTCGTGTCCTATAGCGACATCACAGAGTGACTTCACCCAGCAAAGACCACAGTCTGGAGGTATTACCTTCTGAAGGCTCATAAAATATAAGTCCTCATGCTACCCAGCAAAAATGCAAACCAGGCTTTAACAGTGCTGTGCAACTGCACGTGAACAGTGAGGGGAAAAACAGCTCGATGGAGAAATGCGCCGGTCTCAGACTCCACAAACTCTGGTCAATTCCCCAGAGGTGCCACTGTGAGACACCACTGGAGCATTTCCCTGCTCTCTATTCCTCTTTGTCCGTGGCTTGCTGGGGTTGGCACTGGGCTCACAGCAGAGGAGGGGTAGCTCGTCCTTCCCTCAAAACCTCCCTTTCAGGCCATGCTTGGGCTGAGGGAAGGAGCTCCCCATGGGCTTGTGCTCAATTCACCACCTCAAATGGTCCCTTCAACCAGGGCAGCTGGAAACCATGTTCCTGTCTGTGCATCTCCCAAAGCTAGACATCTCCTAAGACAAATATTTGCTAGAAAACACTTGGAATCATTGATTTAGCAACCTTTTACTTTCTGACCAAACTTCTCAGCACAGTACTGACAATGTGCACCAAGAAAATGTTTTGTGACTCACTTATGGAGTTCTCCTCACAGGAGAGCTGTGCAGAGGTTACTCACAGCAAGCAATGCTCCCTTCTGAAGGATACTCAGCCTTTGCCAAGTTTTCTTACAATACAAAGAGAGGCCAAATGTTATTTTGTCTCATATTTTACTTTTTTTATTTTTCTAAGAATGTCGATTGTAAGTTGCTATTCCACCCCAGTTTCAGAGGATTTCCTACACAACTTTACTGACTTCATGCTTAATACATTTTATTGGCCTATGACATAAGATTGGCCTTTTTCCTGCTCTCAGAAACCACAGCCTGCAGTGACTTTTTTTCTGAGCATATTCAATGAAGAGCTTTCCAAATGCTTTGCTCTCTGTAATTCAACACCCAAAACAGACAAGACTTATCTATTCCCTCAAAAGTAAACTTCTATTTTCTGGAAAGCACACAAGAATTCTTACTATGAAAGCTGGCAGATCTTAGTTAAATTCCCACTTCCAGCAGTAGCAGCACATGGGATTGTGACATTTATTTTCCTCAAATGCTTTTGCCACCATGGTGCACTTGCTCAGACATTTGAAGGAAACCACAAGCAGACAAAGTGAAATCATCTCAGAATTGAAGCAACTCCTCACAAACTCTCACAGTATACTAATTGCATAAAATCCAATCAAACCCGTTCAACCTCACAAAAAGGGTAAAGATTGCTAAAAGAACATGCTGAATATTTAACAGATGTGAAAAAGAAGCCATCAAAATTCTTGCCAACAACACAGACACCCCTTAAATGCTCTCAAACTAAACAGTTCCTTCTTATTGAAGGATTTCTTCCACATCAACCATTCTTCCACTCTACAATCAGAGAACTTTTATCTTGTTTAGGATTAGAAAAGGACCAGAACATAATTGCCTTCATCAACACAGCCATGTACAGTGCCTGCCCTGCACCTAAGCAGAGAAGAAGGTGTGCTGTCCTTTCCCCTGAACATTCAGGTCTCTGGAGTCATGCATGAAGAAAAGATTTCACCTGCTGTACATATGACTGCAGAATGGGGCACTCCAGTGTTGGCTGCTCTCTGGGGTATCACTATTCTGGTTCTAGGGGCAGAGTAACAGGCTGTGTGTAAAGACAGCAAAGGACAGACGCCTGTCTCTCCTGAGACTGTCATTTGAACAGAGCTATGTAAGTTCCCAATTTTACTGGCAGAAATGGGAAGCAAGAGGCTGAGTGACTTCTCTAGTGACACAACAGCTTACACAGTAGAGCAGAAAATTGGGAAACTGGGGAAAACAAAGGTGCTAAACAGCACAGTATTTCAACTGCTAACCTGTAGCTCGCACTTCATCAGGTATCACATGAACTGGCTAAAAGAAAATGTCCTTGGGGGCTAGACTGAACTTTGTGTTCACTACTTAAGTTTGCCCATTTGTTTTTTTTTAAGCACTCTTTGATTCCTGTTAGGTTTTAATACATCACATGGTGCCTTTGTGTGTCCTTGTAAGAAATGTCAGTTCACTACACAGGCAAAGCTGAGAAACCACTGTTAGCCATTCTGTTAGCCTTTTGCAAGAAAAGGATATTCCCCTTTATCCTTTCTTTTGGAAGCCTGTTTCAAAGGCACCTTAGTAAAACATGCTTCCCTCTTAAGTGATCATCTGGTACGAGAGGAAACAACCTATTTTAGACAAACAGTTCATCTTCTAAACAAGGGGGTGGCATTGAAAATGTGCACAAAATGAATTTATAAGTAAAACGAGAGCCAGTAGTAAACAGAAAGATGCATCCTGGTACTCCTGCTTGCTTTTTATGGCTTATCCCCAGTGGGGAAGGTGCTATAAAATGACCTAAGTGAGAAACTGAAATGCAACAGCTCTGGCACTGTCACTCCACGTGGATACTTCTGCTGCACGGTTACCAGTCTGTGTGGGTTAGGTAAGGCACAGGTGATGCCAGGGTGCATACAGGTGATACAGGTGTGCCCTGGGGCACACCACAGGACAGTTGGGCCAAGGAGGTCATGGTGGTGAGCAGCATCCTTTAAACAAAGCAACAACACAGGTGGTCAGACAGGTGAAGTCAGCCCACATCTCCTGACCATGCCTGCTCCAGTTCAGCTGTGGGTCACTGCTGTGGGACTGTGGTCAGATACTCACTCCACAGCCCTTGCAGACAGCCCTGCCTTCCTCGTGCTTATGGCAAATGACAGCTCAAGACCATCCTGCAAACACCTTGAGCTGCTGCAGATGGATGAGTTAGTTTGATGAACTAGGGGACGAGCCAACCTGGGCGAGTTTGCCTCCAGCACCCCCATCAGCATCCCCCTGACCCTTCCGCCAGTGGAGTGTGGGAATGGCTGCACACTGGGAGGAGGAGGAAGTGGTTCAACACCTTTAAGATGCTGGAGCGAGATGATATGTGCTCACAGCCTTGTTTATACATTTTCATTAAACAAATGCAGCTACAGATTGACATATTAATTTCTCTATATGACATTTACTCAGGGCTTCAAAACAAACATATTTCCACCTACTTGGCTGTATATGCCACCTTTAAAGCAACAGAGGAATGATTAAATAGGAGTTTGCTTCAGTAAAGTCAGCTAGTTTTTCAAACCTGCCTGGGTCCAATCTGCTCTTTTTTATTTAAGGCTCTCTAATCATCTCTGGCTGCAGCCTGGCCAGGAATCTCAGCAGGACAGAGAGAGATTATTATTTTCTTAACAGTCCATTTATCATTACGATTTTCCCATTTAAACTGCTGCTGTTTGAGTGAACAGGGAGTTACTGGTCTCCCCAGGGTACTTGTACCTTAGGGTGCAGAAGAGACTCTGGTTACAAGAAGCCTTCAGGTGTGTTCCTGCAGCCTCCACACCACCAGCATGAAGCAACACATCAGGATTGTATCAGTAGGACAGGACAGGACAGGCAGGACAGGCACATCTGTGCTGCCCAGGAGGGGACAAGGGCTTGGGAGGAAAGAAGTAAAAGAGTATGGAAAGAAAAAAAAAGAACTGCTTTCTGAAGGTCTTTATTTTTAAATTGCCTCCAGGCCAGACACAGTCTTTACTTTCTTTTCTTAGAGCTTGGGTGAGATCCTTCACTCGGTCTCTCCATAGGAGAGCCAAAGGGGAAGACACTGGTGATGAGGAGCAAAGCAAGAGGGCTGGAAAAAATCCAGCTGGAGTCATCCTCATAACTCTGTTCAGCAGTTTGGGGTCATAAAGGCTAGTCCCTCCTGGCTTCAAAAAGAGATCAGGGAAGGTGAATTATTCAGATTGTCTCTGTTGGAAAATAAGTGCACAGACAGTCGGTGCCGTGAAATCGCTGTGAGCTGAGAGTGCTGCAGAGCTATTGACGGCCAGCAGGGCCAAATTCCACTCCCCGTCACACCCGCGCTTCCCGATCGATGCCGTGAGAGCAAATAGTGCCTTCCGTGCACAAGGTCTCCTTCCCAGAGGCAAATATCTGATTGTCCTGGGCTGGCAGCTGCAGGCGGACGTGCATGGGGCAGAGGAGGGCATGCTGTGGCTGACACAGTGGGACAAGGCACTTCTGGGGCTCCTCTCTGGACCCCAGATGAGAGATGCTGTAGGTGTTGTCCTGGGCAGACCTAAGCCCTCCTACTCCCCTGCAAAGCCAGGTGGCAAAGCCTTTGCTTCTCATGCCTGGGAGTTTGGCTCCCTGTCTGCTAAAAGTCACAACTCTTACCTTTGGTGTGCTCTCCCTCCTATTTTTTTCTTTCATGGACCAATGTGGCTCCTCTCTCCTGAGCCACAAGAGTGAGAATACTCTGTCTTGCATATTTCTGCCTCTACCGCCAGAAACAAAAGAGGAAACAGGACAGGAACATGACCTTTATGACTTATCTGCACTTGGAAGTGTACCAGAACAGATCATCAGAGATGCTGGTTTCAACTGCTGCTCTAGCTGGTTGAGAAGCAGCTCTGTATAGTCCTAATTTGGGAAGGGCAGCCCCTGGTTCTCTTCCTCCATGTCAAGCTTTCACATCAGGCCTTCCCCCTGGACCACAGTTTTGGTCCTGCTTGCCTGCAAACTCCAGTCAGGCTCTGAAGGTCAGGGGTGTGAAAAAGTGCAATGCAAATGAAGCCCTTCTAGACAGCGGATTTGTGCCGATAGCAGAGCTGAGCTCTCAGCACCCTCACTCGCTGACATAAGTGACCTGACTTTTGGGGGTTAAATAGCAGCCCAGATAACTGGCATTAGCTGCCCTGATTTACAGGCAACTTTTTAACCCAGCATTTTGTGCCTGCGTCACCTCCAGCTCCTGCTCCTGCCTCGCTGTCTGCCCTCCGCTGCCCCACTGAGACAGGAATCAGCAGAAGAGGCACAGATCCCCTTTCCTCTACCTCTCCTTGCGCCAGGTCTCTTCTTGAATTTACACCAGGCTCTGTGCCAAAACAGCAAAAGGGCACAGAGCAGAAGAGACCCCTGGGCAAATACCACCCATGCAGGGAAATCATCAGCTGCGCTCCCTTGCTCAAAAACCACCTGAGCCCGCACAGCCTCTGCTGGGGCGTGAATGGCACAGCTCACTCACCTGATTAACCAGGTGAAAGGACACCGGGCTCCCAGCCCTCCCACCAGCCCACAGAGATGAGGGGGTGGAGGACCACACAAGCAGGCCTCAAGGAAAAGCCCTTCAGTCAGCCAGCAGCAGCGCTGCACTTTGGCATTTGCAGGTGTTCGGAGCAAACTAATTGAACTCTCATGAAACCACTCCAAACGTTTGTCCTAAGAGAACATCCTCACTCATTTGTGTATGGCGATGCTTTGTGCTGTGAGTTGCTGCATTTAGATTAGCATTCAGTGCCACTTTCCACCCCACCCTGTTTCTGTCTGTATTAGACAGAGCTGTCAGCATCTCACCTTCAGTGAAAAGAACATCAATATTCCCTGGCAGCAGGCAGGGGAGGCTCTATGCAAAGCCAGAGTTTTAACAGTTTAACAAATGTGCAGACTTGCAAACCTGGAAACTTGTTCTTGGCCAACTAGATGGCTTAGCCCAACTACCTCCCTCCTTCAGTGCAGCTGCTGCTAGAAGAGAAGGAGAACAGGTCCTCTTCTGACCAGCATACCTTGGCTACACTGATGGGAACAACTCCTGAACCACATAGACCCTCCGCATGGGCTAGCAAAACCTTTCTTAAAGTATATTTTCATGCAACTCTTCTTCTTCAGTCTGGGCCTCAAGCAACTTCCCCTCCATAGGATAAACAGCTTCTTCCTCAGCTTGATTACAGCAATCCTAAAATTGGAACTGAGGAGCTAACAGGAAGAAAGAGCTGGGATCTTATTGAGATCAACTCTATTTCTGTCATGTTGACTGAAATAGGCAGTTGACCTTGTTCTACTTATGACTACCTCAGTGCAAGCCACAGCTTGCTTTATCACCAGCATGGGGCAAGCAGGTACAGCAGAGAGTTCTCAGCACCCTCTGCCTGTCTCATAAATCCCATTCCTCCCACCACGGTCAAGGGACCAGCAGTCCATGCAGCCAAAGGCTTTCCCAGCATGGGAAAGTGGAATTTGTGTTAATGGGCTCCAGAATTTCAACTCATTAGTGAATGAGCAAAGTGCTCTGGGTCACAGGACGAGGTTTTCTCCCTCCTCCTCCACTTCCCCGAGGCAGTAAGCAATAATTACGTTCACCATTTTCCTCATGCTGATACAACAAACCAGTTTAACTGCAGAGGGTGCTTCCCTTGCCAGTCAATTGTACCAAAGGCTAGTGAGGCCCACTAGTTTTACACAGCTTGAAAGGGATGAGATTTTAATCAAAACCATCTCCTGCCTCCAAAGAGCCTCCCCCAACCAGAAAACCAATCCTCACTTCCTTCTGCTCTTACAGCTGCCAGCTGAGTCCCACAACATGCCCGGGATCCCCCTTAATTTTGGCCCAACAACTGCCAAGATGTGGGGGCTGACAAGACTGGGTACAGCAGGCCAAGCTCCTGCTAATCCCTGCAATGATGCAATGTGGGGCACCAGCTCACATGTTGCTGCTACAAAGTTCTTTCCTTGCTAGGTCACCACCACTTTTATCTTATGTGATGCTCCGGCCTTGCTGAGCCTCTAAAATTGTTGTTGTTCCAAGGGAAACAGCATGTTCTCTCACTATGGTTTAGGTGTCCCCTCTTCCTTTGTGAGGTTAATATGTACCAGAGCCACCAGCAGATGAGGGAAGAGCCCTGATGGTTGAAGAGGGCAAGAGAAGATTACAGACCAATTTGGCTCTTGCCAGACGAGCGTGTGTCTGTGATGCATGCTTGTGACCAAACATTAAGCAGGCAGACTACACTCCTATCACATAAATTAGTAACAGCTGTGGGACAGTATAATCAATGGTTGCAATTGTTAAACATTTTATGGCAATTCCTGGTTTACTCATGAGACTGAGCAACTTCCTAAGGGACTTCTACCCCTCTGGCTAGGAGGAAAATGACATGATGTAATCAAGGCAGAAGAGGAAGCTAGCTTCCTTGTGCCCCCTTCTGAGAGCACAGCCATTAATACAGATCTTGTGCAAAATGCTTCTTCTCACTTAGCAGGGAAATTACCCAGCTCAGGTTAGGCTGATTGTTCCTAATAGGAAATTGCAGTGCCCTTCTCTTATATAGCAAGGTATTAAATACAAACCTGAGTTTCTTTGGGTTTAACGTTACTGTCCCAGGCATTTCTCATGACTTCTGTTTTCCCACGCCGATGATACTGCAGCTGATGGATTGTGAAACCAGAGTGCAGGGACTCACACAAGAGATGTCAGCAGTGGAGATTACACACTATGGGTTTGCTTCCCCAGCCCACTGAGGATTAGCACCACACCTACAATCTACTTAGATACCTCCTTGAGAGATTAATGCGTTGGTTGGACCAATAATAATTTTTCCCCCTGTTACTTGCTGAAAGCAATTTGGCATGCAGCCACCACCTGACCAGTCCTTTTTCTTGGTCCAGGCCAATTCTTGTAGTTCTCCTGACCTCTAATGAGCTCCTTCAGTCTTTGTATGCATCTTGTTCTCACTAGGCACCACATGGCTGCTCCTGAGCTGGCTGTAAAATATCTCCCAGCACCAGTGGCCCTGGCTCCAGACTCCGGAAGAAGCATTTTGCCCTGCAGCAGGTACAATGTATTGGAAAGACAGCTCCTAGTGAGATGTCCACATCCCAGCTTTGGGTTACACAGTTCTGCTCTGCCCTGGGGAGTCTCTCAGTGAGCACTGCTGCAGCTCCACTTCAGTGGCTGCTGGTGGGGTTGGTCAGCCCAACCCTTGTGTCTGTGTTCAGCAGCAAACTGCAGATGTCAGGAGCCCGAAGGGCAAGCTTGAATCACAGCCCCTTCCCTGCCTCAAAGCAGCACCTCAACCAGTGCATGCCATATTCAGGCAGCTGTGGGACGGGCTGTCACTACCCTAAGGATCATCAGCCTGCAATACCCTATTGCTCCATCACCTCACCACAGTGGCCTTTTGCAGGTGATCTCTAACTTATGGCTCATCCTTTGAGATCTGGCTGTAATGAGTCACTGCAGATGAAAACAGTGGTGGTGCCAGTCCTCCATGGCTGAGGCAGCAATGCCCACACCCCTCCTCATGATGACAACCACACCAACCCCCAGGACTGCCTTCTTCTTCATCGCTGAAGGGCAGTTTCATGCGAGGTCATAGCAATGGATCTTGTCCATCCTGAGAGCATTGTCAGCACACTGACCAGTCCTCTGTGCTGCCTGCCTGAAACAAGGAAAAGAGGACCTGGCACTCTGCAATCCAGTCACAGGGTGCCATACTCCACAAGAGGCCCTGCAGGCTCCAAAGTGAGCATCTGAGAGATAAGATCCTGTCCAAAGTGAGGGATCATTGGTAGCTCAGAGATCCCAGGTGCCTTAAACCCAGACTGTTTAGGACATAAAAGGATGAGAAGCAATCCCAGAAAGAAGAATCCAGGGCAGGCCCAAGACCAAACAATTAAGAGCATGCCAGGACACCCATCAGAATTTCAGTTCTATGTGAAACAACAGCATGCTAAGATGGGCTGATTTTAGGCTGAACAATGCCTGGTGTTTTTCATCTTTGTGCTCAAATTCTGCTCTTCCTCCTAAAAGACTGATCAATTTTGCCTTTATAAACATTCTCAAAGGACACTGCTTCCCCTCCTTCTTCTCCAAAATAAGACCATTACTTACAGAGATATAATAATAAAGGTACAGAAAACTTGCAGGACTTTGTATGTTATTTATGAGATGGTGACTCAGCCTTAAAATGCTGTGGAAGCCAGAGTAAGTAGCTGTAACCTAGCAGAAGAGAAAGGTTCTGATAGCAAAAGCAAGTAACACAATCACTTGTACACCAGGACAGAACACTGAGCAAATATTTCTGGGCTGTGCTAATCATTCATGCTGCATCAGGCAAATCAAGCACATTTCCTCAAAAACAAAAAGGATTTTTCCTAGATGAGGGTGTACATTTACAACTAGTCTGATTAAAGCAGTTTTCCTAATTTCCAGACTAATCCTATCTGACCAGCAAGAAAGCAAAGAATGTATTTTTTTTTTGCCCTGTCAGATGCAGTGATACCATGGCGAACACTGTCATTCCAGATATCATATGGGTATCTATCTGCTCTGAATCCTGTCATAGGACTTTCATTCAGGATTTTAGTCCTCTTCCTTTCTAGGCAGCCATGCCATCCAGATGAGGCAGCAAAACCACCCAGGTGGGGCACCCAACTGTCCTTGCCTAAATTAGGTGCCACCCCCGCATCCCTCCAGCATTCTGAGTCACCTCCCTGTCCACTGCTTATCCCTGGAGATCTAAGAGGAGATGCCAAAGTCAACAGTGTGAGTAATTACTCAAGGTTTTAATCGAAGGAGTGTAAAAATAAAAAGTGATGATATAATGAAGTGAAAGATTCTTTCTTGATGAGTGTTAATTAAGTCATGGTCACATAGGCCCTGTGGGAGCTGGGACTAGATTATTGTCTTCAGGTGGGACAACAGACCCACCCTGGTCTGCTGAGCCTGTGGCTATTATGAGATTAATGGTCCCTGATGGGCAGTTACCACATCCACCCTTGCAGAGGGGATTACACCCTTCATCTGGTGTAAGGTATCACAGAATGGCTTGGGTTGGAAGGGACATTGAAGATCATCAAGTTCCAAAACCTCTGCCATGGGCAGGGAAACCTTCCACCAGACCAGGTTGCTCCAAGACCCTTCCAGCTTGGCATTGAACACTTCGAGGGATGGAGACATCCATAGCTTCCCTGGCCCAGTGCCTCACCACCCTCACCAACTCACTCATAAGAGATTCACTAAATATCTCTTCTAAATATCTCACCTAAACCTACCCTCTCTCTGTTTGAAGCCATTCTCACTTGTCCAATAATTACACTTCTGACAAAGAGTCCCTCTGTGGCTTCCCTATAGCCCCCCTTAAGACACTGGAAGGCTGCTTTGAGGTCTCCATGCAACCTTCTTTTCTCTGGGCTGAACAGCCCCAGCTTTCTCAGCCTGAATATCCAGGTGGGCCTCCACATCCCATTCCTGTTCTGCTTCACTGCTTGGCCAGAGAAAATCCACTCCATGTGCAGTGATCAGGCACACCTGGGGTTTCAAAACCACCACAGAGAATCACTAAGGAAAAACAATTGTTCCAAGAGGTTTTTCCAGAGACATTGCAGTAGACACATACATTGGCAACAGCAGCAACCCGGTCCCTGCGTCTGCACAGGCATAATGCATGTTCAAGGTTTGTCTTCTCTATTTCTTTACTTCCTGCAGTGCAGAATGACCTCTTCAGAAATCAGCACCCCAAAGGGACTTTTCCCCTTGTACACCAAAGATGTACTTCCCTGCTCACATGGGAAGCTTCACAACACAATTGTTAGCAGTAGCAGCACTGCTCAGGGGCTGTTGGGAGGACAGAAAGGGATGGGGAACTGGGACTTCATTACCCTTTTAAGGGCACAGCTCATCACTGAAACAGGTTCCAAAAATAAAAATGTAAAGGATTAAAACAGGGCTTGCATTATCTTCAAATAAAAAAATATTTATTTAAAAAAAAATATTCATCATGGGCAGATAGGGGCCAGCAAATATCACAGCCCAGCCCAGCTGAGTGTCCAGAAGCAACAATAAGCATAGCTAAGTCCACCAGTGTGTGCTTGTGTGCTGCTCTCACTCGCCTACATGGAGAAGCTCTGGTGCATTACACACTCAGCCATACAGCTGCCTGCACGTTTTGAGTACAGAGCCCTGAGTCCACTCCTGGATAATCTCCCATGGAGGTCTGTGCCCCTATACCTGCAAACTGAGTTGTCTAAGTCTGTGCCTGCAGCTAACAGAGGGGGACAAGTGTATTTACTACTAATTTTGCCGAGAATGAGAGATCTTTGCTATAGAAACCATTCCTCCTCTGTGTTCAGTTTTAGTGATGAGCAACTCAATGTCAGTTTTAGTTCTGAACTAATTTTAATGGTTGAACCATAAGCACTCCAGCAACAGGGTAATGGAAATTGTCACAAGCCTTATCTGCAGCCGCTCTGCCAGCTGCTGCTCTGATGCTGCTTCTGACTTCTGAATTTATTTTTTTTCTCAAAAGTCTTTGCCTGTTGCCTAGTTATCTGCAGGATGAGCAGAACAGGGATTGAGAAATGTGCAGTAAAATTGTTTCAGATCCATGGAGGCTCTGATAATGAATCACCAAAGCTTTCTCTGCCAGCAAACACAGTTTTAATCCCAAGCACAGCCAGAGCACTGCTTCTCCTTTAGCCTCATCCTCCCACCGCTCTCTCTTCAGGGCATCAAGAGCAGAAGAGAAGAGGGGTCCTGCCGTTCCCAGGAATCCCAGGTTCATCCTGTTCTCTGGCTGGCCCCCTCCCAACTCTTGAATCACACCTTCATTTCCAGGAGGGGCTGGGATAGTGCAGGGCACCTGACAGGGATGAAGTCTGCTCCTGATGAAGGTAACAGTGATGTTCCCACCTCGAAGTTTAACAAAATCAGCAGCCCATTGTGTACTACTCACTGTGGCAATCTGACTCCAGTGCTCATGATTAGCACTCACTGCAGATGACAGGGGAGTGAGCAATGTCCTCTGTATTAAACACGGAGCAAACAGAAACAATTAGCGCTCAATACACAAAAAAGGAATTGCTTCATCGGGCAAAGGATGTATGTAACTGCCACCAGGGGCCATAAACAACAGGTCTCTTCATCTGTTCCATTTGTCCCTGCAAATACAAGTCATCTCTCATCCACAGCATTTCTTAAAAGACTGCATTGTATTATAGGATTATACATCCTTTCAAAACAGATGAAATAAAAGCTTAGGAGGACAGTGATCTTATGGATATTTCATTCATGACTAACATTTTTCTGGCAAACTGTGTAAATAAAACTTCAGCTTGGGCTCAGGAGAGCAATGGGAGCTTCCAAGCATTCTGTCATCCTGGCTGGCTCAATGTCCTGCAGCCTGGCCTGCTGGGGAACAGCAGGGACCAAGCCACTGCCCAGAGGATTAGGACATGCATGTTTCACTGATATTCCAAAGAAACACAGATATCAGGAAGAGCCTGGAAATTTAAGTTTAAACAGCAAACTTTGCTGTGAGGATCTTAGCGCACATTTGAGTAGGGAGTGGGGAGAGGAAGGGAAAAGGAGGTTGTTTTAATATAATTGCTTGTTCAGCCCATTATAAAGAAAAGATTATGCAAACCTCAAACCTAGCACAGTGTAGGATTTGGGAACATGCATGTGTAAGCAGCCAGGAGGCTTTGTTTTGATTTTTTTCCTTGATATTGCTGTCTTCCTTGCTACAGTTGCTGAGGTCAGTATATAAAATGGAGACTGCAAGCAAAAAGGTGATAAATGCAACATTTCTCCTTGACAATGTCATGACTTCAGACTTTTTGGCCGTAAAATTTAGTGAGATTTGAACAACTCTGAATATTAAATAGATCTAATTAAATAGATCTAAAACCATCTAATTAATGTGCATAGGCACATTTGCTCACATACAAAATGCCTTTGGCTGATTCCCTCCATGCCACACAAACAAATTGGCATTATGGGCAACCCCTGTGACCAGCTACTCTGTTTTGAGCCTCTGACAGCAAAGAGATCCAGCAAAAAATTGACTGAACCTCTCAGTGGACAACCAAGGAACAGCTACAATATCCAAGCCTTGGCAAATGCTCCTGAAGGCTCACAAACTCCTCAGTGCTTCTGATTCATTCTAACAGAGCTGTTAGCAGCAGTCTCATTAGCGTTCTAAGTGTTTCCTTCACTCTCTTAATCCCTCTCTCCTGCCTCTTGACCTCGAGACTCTCTCTGGAAGGAATTTGCACGTGTTAATTATGCCGTGGGTAAAACAGAGTGTTATTACTCCACCACACACTCACTGCCTCTTAATTTTTCTGGGATACTCCCACGCTAGGAGAAGCACATAAAAATTTGGTGAGCTAACTTTTCTGGTTCACGTGCTAGTTACTGAGTGAAAAGGGCTGTGACAATCTCAGGCGGTTTCAGTGAGCTATTCCTTAATCTTTGAGTTTGATCTTTCCCATTACAGGAGCCTTCCTCCTCCTCTGTGACTTTAACCCCTGCTAATGAAGAAAATGCTTGGGAGAAGAGTCACACTGGGCCCTAGATGAGGTCACCCCTTTTCATCAAGGGACAAATCTTCATCAAGGGACAATATTGCACAATTTGCAATCATTCACAGAAGTGTTGACTGGAGTCGATCAGTCATGGCTAGACTTTAAGGAAAAAGCATTCATTATCAAGCTATGGAAAAGGAAAACAGAAGGTGACTCACAAGCTTTAACCATTTAGAAATCAAAACTGTCAGAGGGGGTTAATTACACCGGGAAAGTGGTGAAAACTTTCAGTGACTACCCTCCAACCTGCATGCAGCTCACACCCTGCCAGGTCACCAACACCTTGCAGAGAGAGGATTTTCTTTTCTGAGAATAACCCTTGCTGGATGTGAGACGAGAGGTTTTGCGGAAATGCCAACTCCAATGGCAGATGTAACATGCACCCAAGGGTTTCACGGTGCCACATGAAATATCAGCAGTCAGGTGGGTGTGCCAGAAAACACAAGCATTCTCTATGGACACTGCAAACCCCTCTGAAATTTGAGAGATTTCAAGAACAAGACTCCTTGGGCTGCAGAACACCTTCCTGCTGGTACAGTACTGCAGCTCCACAACCTCCAGAGCACATGCTATGCATGAATACAAATTCACAGGCAGGATATTGTGCTCTTGACTTTTCAGCTCTCATCTATACGACAAAATCAACCAGTTCGTTTTTGTTTTCCACTGAAGATACCTCTCTTTTGGCAGAAAAACAAAGGATTCCTAGGCTTTTTCCTTGCTGACTATCTTTTTCCAGGTTTTTTAGGCCCACAGAGGCAAATGGATACCAGAAAGCTGTTCTCACCAAGGGTGTAAAGCTGATATTCCAATGTCAGAGGAGCACAATAACCCGTCAGTGCTGCACACCCACCACACAGTAGGAACACCAGGGACAGTATTTCGTGGGACAGCTGTGGACAAATGTTGGCAAATGTCTCAGACCACTCCTTTCTGCACAGACATTGGGAGCTAAATATTACAGTGCATTTAAATGCCTTTTTACGTCTTAGTTCTCTTAGTGCATCATTTTACATAGCCCCGTGGAGAATTAAATCCAATTCTATATGGTTGCATACAAAATAGGAAGCACTATCAACTGCCTGAAAGTTGATACTACAAGGAGAGATGCCGTTTATAGTATATTCATATATAATACCCATCCTCCCCAGCACATACACTTTTCATAAATCAGTACATTAAAAATAAGATCTTATGTTAGCATAAGATATCGTGAACTGTGCAAGACTCATTCAACCCTGCTTAGTCACCACAAATATCCCATTTGAAAAAGTGGTGTGAGTAATTCTGAGTGGAAATCAGAAAAAATGAGTAACGAAGGCCAACGGTAGCAATGAGGCCAACATGCCCTGTCACTGGGCAGAATGGCTCCAGTGACACCAAGGCAGTTTTGCCTTTTTATGCCACTTGAGGCTCACGCCCTTATTTACAAAGGGATAATGAAAGCTATCTAGAAATCCCTTTAATAATCCCAAAGAAGGGCAGATATTTTGCCATTGCTGCCAGACCCATTAGTAACAACCTGCTGGGTGAAAGCTTCACTCCATATAAGCATATCCCTTGAGCCATTCTGATGGGCCAAATGTTTAACATTTTGTTGCCTCAGAGAAGCAAGTGGTGAACTCTTATATTGCTTCACTGTCCTGACACAATGACTCTGACCCCAGGGAAGAGTTTTCTTTCCCCTCCCCAGCTATTTCCACTGCAATGGATGGAGCAGATCTGCAGCAGCAGTGATGGCCGTAACAGCAGCACTGGTCTATCCAGGCTTTCCTGCTGAGGCTGATGGCAGAGCCATTGCCTCCAGCTTACATGCGAAGTTGATATATGGTCAGATTACCTGAATTCCGAGAAGAAAACCCCTGGGATATCATTACAAGGGTTATTTAATAGTTATTAATAAGTGGTGCCCAGCATTCAAGAATCTCTGTTCCAGGTCTGGCAGTGAAATCAGCATCCTGGCTCTACTGAAGGTGCCGCAGATTTACCTCCTGTCTCCAGCTGAATTATGAAGAGCTGAACATCACTCAAGAGCAAAGGCAAAAGGACAATTTTACTAGGTGGCACGCTGGGAGATTGCTATGTCAAAAGCCTGGCTCCAGTCCTGACTTTCAAGTGACACTTTTGTTAGCCCTAAGGTGTAGCCAGTGTTACGATTCTCCCCCACGTTGCTATGCCAGGAGAAGCAGTGTCCTGCTGAATGAAGAGAGATGGAGGACGGAGATGGCTGAACACCTTCTAAAATAACATACGGTGTGAATAAAATTGCCTACAAAGCTCAAGGATTTTCCCCACGCTTCCTCATACCTCATGCACCAAGCATGCAGGAGACGTGCAGCACTTGCTTCATGCAGGCTCTTGCCACATCATCCCCCTTCTACTCAGGGCCCCAGCTGCTGCAGAACCTCTGCTACTCCCACACATCTCCCCAGTGTGCTCATGGTCATGGGACACCCTGTGCCTGAGCTGCCCTGGCCTAAACAGTCACCTCCATCAGGGTTCACCTGTGCAGGGGAACAACCTCTGAGTGCATCAGATGTCCCTGCACCCATCCACCTTCTGCTGAAGATCTGGGCCCCTTTCTATCTATCCATATCAAGGCCTCTGTTTGCAGTCAGGGCATTTCTACAGCAGTGCTTCAGTCTCTCTCTTACCTAAGTAACTACCAGGAGCACATCAAAATAAGGGGGCAATTAAAGAAGAAATCTATGACAGAAGAGAAGAAAGAAAAAACCTTCTGAACCCAAAACACTAATATTTTCCTGCTATGTCCTGTGATACACAGGCCATGAAATGTGACCTACCCAAACAGATGCAGTGAGGACTATTCAAGGCTTCCGCTTTGGATCGTCCTTTTTGGAAAATCCCCAGTAGCTGCAGACAAACCTCGCCTCTGGAAATCCCCTGCTCACTGCACTACTGTCGTTTTTTGCCAAGGGACAAAACCCCAGCTGTGCATTTTACTCTCCTATGTGGGTAGTGGGAGGCCAGTCTTGCATGAACAACATTTGGACAGGAGGCAGAGGTTATTTTTGGCCACTCTGATAAGGAAAGAAGTCCAGGCTAAGAAAGATAAGGAAGAATTAGACATG
Source organism: Bombycilla garrulus (assembly GCA_013400315.1). Taxonomy (NCBI): domain Eukaryota; kingdom Metazoa; phylum Chordata; class Aves; order Passeriformes; family Bombycillidae; genus Bombycilla; species Bombycilla garrulus. Next base: position 1,248,403 of record VXBU01010831.1, on the reverse strand, counting down.
TCTCAGCTAGCATTTCCCTTACCAGGGGCAGGAGAAAGTTCAGCTGAAGAGGCAGCAAATGTAAGAGTCACGTGCATTGGAGCCAGGTCTTCCCCATGCTCCCAGCCCTTCTGCAGCCCAAACCAGGCAAAGGGGGCGTCTGCTGACCACTGGGACCACAATAAATGTTTCGCTATGGAGAATGGCCTTATCCAGCACAGTGCTGGCAGGATTGTTCCCTCATCCATCCTAATGGGCAAACTGGAAGGAGCAGCCCAGCACAACTCTGTGGCCCAGGGTGACCGAGTCCCTCCTGGGTGACCTGGAAGCTGCAGCCACCATGGTCATTCATGGACTGTAGCAACTTTGTAAACTACTGGCAAACCTCAGGGATAGCTGCAGTTCCCGACAAATACCCTTCTCTCCTGTGCCAAGGAGATCTTGGCACACACAAAAAAAAAAAGAGCTTGGCACAATAAACTGAGGGCTTCCCTTCAATGAAATCAATGCTGGCAGGCACAATGAGCATGTCGAGGGCAGACACGGGGCTGGCATCACACAGCAGTGATGTGTTGGACCTCAGCAGCGAGGGGAGCTGACACCTCCCTGCACAAAGGGTTAAAATGATGCCACCTCCTGCAGGAAGAGGGGGCCCAGCACGGTGCCAGAACTCAGCTCCCTGCTGCCAGCCTGGAGCTGTCCCACTAAGGGACCCAACTCCTGCTTGGCCAGGTTGCTACAGAAAGGGGCCTGCAGGAAGATACCCACCACAGCTCCTCATGGGACATATGGAGATGATTTTCACCTAGGACAACAGTGGTCATGACTCATCTGCCAAAACTGGAGGAGTAGTGACATTTCTGGGGTTCAGCACATGGAGCAGACCACCAGCACTTCTCTTGCTACCTCATCAGAAATGGAAATTGCAAAAACCTGAAATATTCCAAGAACTGCTGCCTTACAGTCAAATCCACACACCCACGGGCCTGCATATAGCTGCAGCCAGGCTGAGTTGTCCTCGAGATCCTGGGGAAGGGGATTGAGCAAGAAACCAAACTGCCATGACCTTCCCAGTGGCCTTGCTTTGTGATGAAGCAAATACAATCTCCTTGAGGACTGCACAATGCTGACACAGTTTGTGCTCTATCTGCCTCTTTCTAACTTCTTTCTAAACTTCAACTTCTTCAGCTGTTTAATACTTTGATAGCAGGCCAATAGAATCATTCCCACTTTCTAGAGGGAGAAAAGGGGATACAAACAGGAAGCATAAGTCCATGGCAATTAAAATGGATCTTAGCAGGACTGAGTTAGACCTTAGACCTGCCTTATCACCAAGTCCAGCTCTTCTCTTTTCCCTGCTGCTTCTTCCAGGTCTGAGCATGGAACTCTGAAGGCAGGTGAAAATGAAAGGAGGATGCCATTCTGTAACTCGAACAGAAAGAGGAAGTCAATAAAGTCGACAGAGTTTTAATAAATAAGCTCTAGGTCAGTCCAAATTCTGCATCTTGTGTGTGTTTGAATAAGATAATTTCCTTCAACAGAACGGTACGAGACATAACTGAACTCTGATTGTTTTACCTGACTGATGGGTGGGAAACACTAAGACTAAGCAGTGATCATTTGCTGGTCACTGAGCAACTAATTAGGATGCAGGTAAAAGGGTTAAATTCGTGCTGAAGCAATTCACAGGCAGGTGGATACACCTGCAGTCAGCCCTGCACTAGTGTGTATATCCTGAGGGACCTGACACCACACTCATACCACTGCAAACCCACTGACTTTGGTGATCCAGGTGGGATCTCTGGGGGTTACCTTGTGCAATCACCTGCTCACAACAGCGCTTGCCTCAAAGACATAGCTGACTTTGCAGCCAGATCCCACTGCTCAGCTTTTCTACAGTTTTAGTAATTATAGAGAGGAACAGGAGAAGAAGCAGGAAACAATTCCCAATCCAGCCATCAAACTTCAGAGACTTCCACGTAGTTGGTTCAGCACCCTGGAAGGGATGTGATGGAAGGTTCATGCTGCACCAGCCATTTCCTGCAGAGTTGCTGCCAGCACAGTCAGTGCTGCGAAAACCCCACCACCGTGTTGTTGCAAATCTGGGTCAGCATCTTGAGGCACCCTGTGGAAACAAATGTTCCTTCCCTCCCTTCCTCTGTCCTGGCTCTGGCCAGGGTGTGCACTAGCATCATCTTTTCCTTGTATCCCCTAATCTGACAAGGATTTCCATCCACTACCCTTCGCCCACGCAACACACCCATCCACCATTTTTTGGACACGTTCCCAAATTCATTCCAAGCCCCCAGCAGCCGCAGAGTGGACATTTTTAGCGGGTGAAATGCAAAGGAAATTTCACATGGAACAACATGCCTTGCAGCTGGCATCTCAAGTGAACAAAATCAGGGCGTGCTCCAGATTTTCTGCAACTGCCCTGAGAAAGGTTTTTCAAAAGCCGCTGTCGTGCGAGTGCTTCTGCTGCACTGCGGTCATTAAAGTCTCCTCCTAATCTCCAGTGAATATTTGCCCAAGGCCTTCAGCCCATGTCTTAAAATTGACATGAGACTGAAAGTCTCTGATAAAAGAAGACGCGAGACAGTGGCAGCCAGAGATATCAAAGGTCAAAGTTGAAATACATTGCAGATCCAAACAGATTTAGCCTGCTCATTTTTAGCTGCTTCCCATCAGCCCACCACACTTCCCCCTAAGTATTACAGGCAGAAAATAAGTGCAGGCTGCGCTGTCCATGTGGCGAGGTCCAGTGCAGAGAGGAGACTCCACTGCAGCCGCGCCTCTCCTGGAACAGCCTTGGGGAGGATGTGTCAGAGCATCCCAGTGGATCCACGGAGGCATCCCTACTCCCTTCCCTAGAGTTAAGAGTCTTGTGGCTCCATTGCAATGGAGCATTTTCTCCAAATAACGGCCTTTTCCTCGCTCAGAGGTCTGATGGATCATTTCTATCTAAACAATCTGAGAGTCAGCAAAAGACTTGAAATCTTTCTTCTAAACTTTCAGTGGGCTCATAGTTTAATTTTCAGGTCACAGCCCTTTCCATCTCTTGTATCCCTGCTCTGCATCAGAAACACCAGTTACACAGGCAACCACCTCCCTGCTGTTCCGGGCTGCATCCTTCCCAACTGGGAAACACAAATGGCCATCCCTTTGATCCTGCTGGGCTAATTAAGGCTAGATAGGAAGAGGACTGGGAAGCAATTCAAGGGAAAATTGTATCTTGTTCCCCACTGTCTCAGAAAAAAATGTCCTCCAAAGTCAGCATGTCAGATGAAAAAGGGGGAAAAAAGGGAGAGGCATTGAATAAACCTCCACTTAAATCAGGGTAGTGAGTAAAAGTTCAGAGAAGTTTCTTAGCAAGGTAGGAGCAGACAGAAACCAAGAGCTGTACACAAAGAGTGAATTTTTTTATTCTCTTTGGGTTCAGGGATGTAGCCTGTACCATGGTCAGCAACTCCATTCCCAGTTTCTCAGTCTCATGAAAGTGAGTCCCAAAGAATCTGAGTTGGGGTACTGGCTCCCAGGCAAAATAAATTCTTTAAATTAATTAGGCACAGCCTAATCTAGGGTTTGGATAAATTATTTGCCCCAAATCAAAACCTTTTTTAATGTTACATGAACTAAAACCTTCTTTTAAGGAGTATTTAATTTTATAGAAAATAGCGTCAGAAAAAACAGAAAACCAAAATCTGCACTAAATTTCTGCACAGCCTGCAAAGCCTCATTTCCTATTTCCTAACAAAAATGCTACCATGAAACAGTTTCAAATATTTAATACCCTGCAAAAGTGTTAACAGTTACTGGCCACATGCAATTCAAAAGAATCTCATCTGATAATACTGAGTCATCAAAACTGTAGCAAAAATCCTGCAAAAGCAGGCATTTTGCAAGACTATCATTATTCTGCCCCTTAAATAAACCTTATTAACAGGAAGAATCGAGGTGGCCCCACAATAGCCTGCTGCATGGAAGTTAATCAGAAGGAGCTAATTTCGGATCCAGTGTTCCTGAAACATTTTGCGGACTTGCTGGAAATTCTCATAAAGCCATTTAGAAAAGGCTTTTTTAAGGAGCCCCGTGTTAGTTTAACCCACATTTGAGATAATTATTTGCCAAGCTGAGGAGCAGAGCTAGCTTGCACACAGCAGAGGGCTAGTGGAGAGCTCCCATGCAAGACAAGTCCAGATGAGACTTCCAAATCAATTTAAAAGGCCTGCCTGAATATAATTTCCTCCTTTACTTGGGATCTGCTAAAAGACAATCAACAACTACATGGCCCTTTCTTTTGCTTTAAACAATTTGAGGGTGAGGAAAAACACTTTTCTTAGCACAAAAATCCATCCAAGCAGAACATGTTTGAAACAATCCCAAGCACTAAAACTATTTTTATTAACAAGTTGCAGCAATTCATTCTTCCTTTGTGCCTGTTGGATGACATTATCAAGACAGTAGCTCGTGGCAGGGCAGCAATCTAAGCCCCGTGGATGATTTAAAAACTTTCCCCTACTAGCAAAGCTGAGTAACTTTGTTACTTATGGCAAAAATTTTAAAAAGGCTTATGAGTGAATCAGAGAATAAAGTTCTCCTAAGATTTTTTGTCTGGAAATTTAATTGTTCCGATACTGGTATCTGGCACAGCTCAGAACAAGAAATTACGTAGTTTCAGGGACACACTCAACTCCAGCATTTCCAGTTCTGTGTCATGATAAACATAAAAAGTCCAATTTCTAACTTTTTCTGTTAGCTAGAAATTATAAAATAAATCAATTCAAAAGTGCAGAAATACCTCACTCCTACAATACCACAATACGAAGTGCTATTGCCTTTGTTGGGTTTTAATGTTAACATTCTCTTAAACTTAAATCGACCAAGTAAAAAGCAATAGGAGCACTGCTGGTTGAAACAAAATGCCTTCCTCTTGTCACATCAATCCAGTCTGGCACCATTCAGAACAAGCTGAAGATGCCCAAAGCAGCCATGTGTCCTCTCCTTCTACCCCCTGAATGCTGGTGTGAGCCCACAACACGTTATATTTTGACAGACTCCATTTTCCAATGCAAATGTGGTTGGGAGGAAAGCTCTGAGCCTTCTCTGGGGAAAACGGCTCCAAAGGCTCCGTGCCGAGGCACACAAACACACAGGCTGAGCTGAGCGCTCTGCTGTCAAAAAACAGGCACAAATTCAGTGCAAGGAGGCACAGAAGACATTTTACCAGGGGTGCAATGACCTCTTCCTTGCTTTTCATATCCTTGTGTAATGATTTCATACTCAGATTGCAAGGGCTTTTTTCCCCCCTTCTCTGTGCTCCGGGCCGTGCGGATTCTACCGCAATGTACACATTAAACAGTCGCTGGCAGGACTCTATAATCACCCAGGAATGCAATGGGTGTCACATGGGGCTTTGCTCAATACAGCTGTTCACTGGCCCAGCTGAACAATAAACATTTGAAGTATGGCAAATGTTCTTTGAGGGAGAAGGTTTGTTATTAATGTAAATACAAAAGGACTCTTGAAATGGCCCAACGACTTCAGCTGCACTTCAGGAGTGCCCAAAGTTATGAAGCTGGAGAATACAGAAGTTGAAAACCAAGATGTTATTTTCTTGTTATTCAAGCAGCGAGAATTCATTTAAAAATATCTGTATGACCTCAGGGGAGTCACAACCACAGAACCCAGAAGATTAAAGAAAATAAGCTTAAAATACCTTCCTCAAAGAGTCATGCATTTCTTTCCCGATTCTAAGAAGTGATGGGCAAACCAAAAAAGGTCCAGAGGTTTGGATACATCTCCAGAGCAGCTGATGCCTTCTTAAAATGCCCCTCAGGGAAGATTTTGCTCACTTATTTTCTCATTTATTCAGAACAGGAAAGCTGGTAAGGTTTGAGCTCATGCCTTTGCACTGCCAATCTGAGTCCTTCGCTACCTAGTACTACACAAACAATTGAGTCTCCAAATCCAACACCAGTAGCAACAATGTTGGCCAAACCACAGAAGAGGTAAGAAGCTACGAAGAGCCCATAGAAAGCTATTGGGATGGTATTTTCTGTGGGCAGGGAGTCCTGGGAGAGATTAAAACCATAGAGTCACAAAACAGAAGAAAATACAAGATGGAAGCTTTCTCAGAGAGTGCAGTTTTCCCCATCAGAAATACTCTTACTCTTATGCCAGACTACTCATAGCATTTGCACAGCAACCTGCCAGAAACTTTTTTTTATTATTTTTAATTTATATTTGTTCTGAATTACATGTTTTCTGGTGTCAGCTTTAGAGGTAGATAAAACCTAGCTGCAGCAACAGCTTTCAAATCAGCTATCATCTGTGCTTCAGTCAACAGAAACCTTTAATTAAAGCATTGAGTTACACGGGTTCTGGTTACCACATAACTAGCAACATCTTCAAATATTTGGATTGTAAACAATCTCCATAACTTGGAGACAGGCATCATCTTTCCTACTCCACAATGAAGGCTTTGCAGGCATTTTGTAGAGGTCTGGCAACAGGGAATGACAGAAGGAAGTGCTGATAAGGTGCTGCAGCTCGGCAATAAGGTAGTACAGGGAAAATACAGTAGATATGTAATGGTTTGTGATCTCTTCTTTTCTTTGCTTTGGGAAAAACTCTAGCCTCTTTGCATTTATATTATCCCAGACCTGGATTTGAAGGTTCACCAAGGCATGAAGCTCCCTAATGCTCTGGTTGAAAGTACAAAAGGATGCTGATTTTACAGTACTTACTAGCCAGCTGCTTTGAGTAGTATAGAGCTATTTCTTTATAAGTGATATTGTAAGCATCCTATTTTATCTTGCTCTTCACATTCAGGAGGAAGGACTTGCATATTAAAAAAGAGCACTGGACATTAGAAAGATTTATGGAGGAAAAGAACAACTGAAGAGATTCCTATTAGCTAGATGAAAAACATTAGATGTGCTAAATCAGTAGGTATTCTGATTAGCATGCAATAAGTATCTGCTCAATCTAAATAGGCTGAGCCTGCTAAAGCACTCCACAGACCAGATGTAAAATGATATTCAGATAGCCTAGTAAGAAAATTCTTACACAATTCAAAGAAATAGAATTTTGTTTATCTGTACCTTTCTGTGAGCATCGGTTACAAATGATATCTGCCCCATGTTCCTCTACCATCGATCAACAGTCTGTTGTCTACAATCCAATACTAAAACACATGTCAAGCAGGACCCCTCACAGAAGAACAGACAGCAGATGATGGTAGACATATGGCTATCTTTAGAAATCCTGCCCTTATCCAAAACTATGAAATCGCTATATTTACCTATTCCAAAAAGCACTCTGAGGTCTCTGGGTTTAGGTTTCACTTTAATGAAGCATTTCAGAAGAGGAGAAGCATCCAAGTGTAAAGCCATGACCCAAACCAGAGTCTGTACCTGCCACCAATCCCTGGAGGAGCATACATTTATGAGGTCCCTGTCAGATCACAAGCTCATCAGGCTCACCAGAAAGGCTCTGCATGATAACAGCTGCCCTAGAGGAGCCTGCTAATATCCACCCTAAGCCTCAGCTATAAACTTGATGCCTGCTCCATCTTTCACTTCTCTTGAGAGAGGAGTCCAGCAGGATCTCTCCCATGGTCATCAACTCCCAAAAAAATGACACTTTAGGGACGTTGCCTCCTCCCCTAGCCTTTGAGTATTAACTGCATTTTTATAGCAGCTGGCCTAGAAAGGAGGATTCAGCTCCTTTCTCAGCCCACCTCTTACCTTCTCACGGGGCACTGAATTGCCAAACAGATTAGAAAGAGTTGGTGAAGAACAAAACAGAGACAAGAACAGCTCTGCACCTCTCCCTCTGGAGTAAAAAATCCACTGTTCACCTGACTAGATAGAGAGATAGAGAAAACAAGCACTGAGGGGGCATCAGTCCAGAGCCTGGTCAGGCTGGACTGGTCCCTGCTTCTGAGGCTGTATTTGTGTTTTAATCAACAAGCACTCAGTGTTTAGTGTGTAAACAGCCACTGAAGGAGCTCCAATTTGGGCCAATGCCTAAGAGAGCAAGACATTGCCTCATTAAGAGCCACACAGCACAAAATGTCCTATTTTGCAGAGCTAAACATGAGACACCTTGTCTTGTCAGGCTTTTAAAGGGTTATGGTATCATATTCACCTCAGTGGGGAAGTTTCATCAAAGCAGGATCAGGTTGTTATGGCAATAGATCTTGATAAACACAGAGACACATCCCCGATTCTGGAGTGCCCAGCACAGTGCCATGCTTACCTTACTGCACGGGGCCACAGGACAGGTAAATGCTGGGCATATTGTTACTCTTCTGGCGTCCCAGAGCCACACGACCATGCCACTTAAAGCATTGCCCTTAGGCATTTCGCATTTATTTGCCTGTGTGCTCCCTACAACAGGTATACCTCTGTTTGGATTTTTTGCTGGGGTATTTTGTGGGCTGTGCTTCTAAATCCTTAATCTCTGCATTGGTTAAAGAAGCAACAATGTATTGTGCGTTCAAAGCAGAGTGTATATAGCTAGGAAGGCCCCCTCCTCTAATTAAAACCACCCATTTACTTCTTGTGTACAGAGAAACATAACACGGCAGGAAACAACTGTTATATCAAATACCACCTTATGGCAATTGTGGTTAAATACTGACTTTTTAATGGTAACATACTTATAAGGGTTTGGCAACAGATGCAAAAATAAGTAATCACTTTTTCTGGAGAGCTACCAAAATGGCAGGTTTCCCAAGTCAATCAGTTCTCCCAGGGACTGGGAATGTAGAAAGCAATTTAATGCTGCAAGGAATACGACAATCTATTTATAATGGCACAGTGTGAGAGGCTGAGAGGAGAAACTGCAGCTGTTGTATAAGGATTATAACTGACTGATTGTTTCTAACAAAATGTATTGCTATATCAGAAGGAAGTACAAGTTTAGCTGCCTGGCTGATTTTCTTTCCCTTGTACAGGTGTGGTGCCAGCCTGAATATAATCAGGTGCCAAGACTAAAAACGCTGCTTTGTGATCTCCCCCTTGACACTCTGGGGTAGCCTTTGTCAACTCTCTTAAAGTGAAGAGAAAGGCCAGCCCAGATTCAGAAGACCCCACAGGATCACCACGAGGGATAGAGAGCATCCCTGAGTGTTAAATAATTGTCCTCCTGCTTCTGTTCTTGAAAAAGCTTTGCTTCCTGTTTCATATTTACCTCTTTTCCAGCTTCCATATGTAATTCTATGGGCTGTTAAATAACAGTCCCTCCATCCTAAGGGAAGGCTGCTTGCCAGCGCAGAAAAGCAAATTATTCCTGCATTCTACATACAGCACACTACACATGCCAATTACTATTATGTTTAGGATCAAGGACACAAAAAACAGCAAACAGTAAAATTATCAGAGCACCTAAAGCCACCCACTTTGAAGAAACCATGATCCAGGAGCTGGCCCGCCCCCAAGTTCATACTGTGCTTTGCACCCTGGTTTGAAAGGGCCAAGGACTATAGCAGCAGCAGTACAAGACTTCTCTAGCAACGCCCAAGGCCCAACATTCTTTGTAAAAATCTGAAACAGAAAGCAGGCTTAGCAAAACATGCTTTTATCAAGTAGGATGCTAAGCATGATCTCGCTGTTAACATAAGCAAGGGGACTTTTTGCTCGTTGATGTGGTTAACCATAGTGCAGGGTGTAGTCCATCTCCAAAATCTGTGCTCATGCTTTCCCTGCAAGAAGATAATCCAAGTCCGATGATTTCTTTCCTACACCCTTATCTATTATATAGTCAGCTAAAATACGGGAGACAGAGAGATAAGAAACCTCCTGCATGTAAATCACTCTATTTTCTCTATTTTACATCCTTTACACCCTTGGAACATGCATTTTCCATGGCTGTTTGGTGGAAACAAACCTAGTCCTCAGTTTATGCATCCCACTACCCCAACTTCCTGAAAGCCAGATACCAGCAGATATTTAGGAACCCTTGATTTTTAAGGATGAAGGGCTGGTAAAGACACTCAGATAATTAACATGTCTCCCACTGCTTTGCCTTTCCGCACCACCTCAGGATCACTCTCTGGCACACGAAGGTCTGATGCACACACTCAGGCTGTTGCCAGAGTGGTTATTCCTGTGGGTTGTTTCCAGCTAGCGTGGTACATCTTGGATACGTGGCACTTCCAAATGCATTTTTGCCCATGTGGAAGAACCCCCTGATTATTTGGCAGGTTAGCTACAGTGCCAGCTAGTGACACCCAGAGATGCCACCACACCAGGCAGGGCTCACCTCAGCACTGAGACAAAGCCAGAGCAGACCACAGCACCTCACTAAGGACCAGATCAGGGACCCAGCTGCTGCAGTCCCACCCACCTCTAGCATGGCAAGTGACCTGTACACACAAACCCTACACCTGGAGCAGGTGGGGGTGGATTTTGTGCTGATTTTAAAGAGGTTTATTGCTCTTTAGATCACACAGACAGCTGGGGCAATATGACTCTACCTGCTCTCCCAGCCCAGCCCGGTGGCACAGAGGGAAAATCTTTTTTTGCTACATTCTAGATGGGCAGCTGGGGCATAGGAATAAGATATCTCTATAAATATACAGAGTTCTAGCATTTCTAAAGCACCTTTCATCAGGGATCTAAAAGCACTTTGAAATACCGAACATCACCAGACCCCTGCAAGGGCTGGGGTAGTGAAAGGAAACTGGGAGAGAGCTCCTACAATGCCTTGCTCCAGCAGGCTGCTGTAAGAAACCACGTAAGTAACCTGAGAAACAGTCTATGGGGCTTCAGGGGATTTTTGCTTCTAGAAAGTTTCCATTTGCATCTTTCAAAACTTTCTCTTTCAAAACATCAGTGAGAAGATAATTAAAGACATGTTCAGAGACAAAATCGTAATCCCATTGTGTGCTGGAAGCCTCAGGTCAGGCTCTATAGTTCTGCTGCATGCACTAAAGGTCTACAGCCATTGCTCAGTTTTGATAACATGCACACAGATGGTTTGAATATACCAAGCTGTGATATCAAGAAGCCAATGCAATTATTCTTCACTCTTCAACACTGAAAAATTAATTCAAGTAGTGCTTTAAAACTGAAACTAATTGGTGCCATTAAAAAATACCTTTTCCCCCTTTGTGATTAGTGCAATGAGGCCTTACTACAATTAAAATTAGACCTAATAGGCTTTCAGTAACTAAATAAAAGACCTCAATATTACCTACCCTTTGGCCTCATCTAAACTGCAAGACTTTGCTATATCACCCACCTGCAAGCTATAAGTGCCCAAGTACATAGGATTTTCTCTCCTTCACCCTCTCAACAGCTTAGTTTCTATTTGAAAGAAAATCAGAGGCAAAGGCAGCTGCAGCATGCTCCAGACAGGCTCACAGGGCACTTGCTGAGCATTTCTGCTCCCCTCTTCAGCCAAGGCCCTCTGAGTGGCTGTGCCAGAGCAGCTCACCTTGTCCAGTCCCTCACAAGATGTGGGAAGGTGGCATCGCTCAGGAGGGATCAGAAGCACAAGCACACAGCAGGTGGGGATTGTTGTAAGCAATCAAGGTGAATCCTGCCGTTTCTGGGAGCTAGGAGAGCACCCCCAAGCAATCCCTGCTCTGTGGTTCTCTCCCTAAATGGCACAAAACCCCACCCCTTCCCAAAGGCAGAAAGAAGGCCAACCTCCCTGAAAATTTTTCCTGTGTAAGCTACTACCTTCAGGTACAGAATCATAGCAAAAAGCTTCTGGCACAGCATCCTCCTCCTCCTTAAATCCAAGAGCTTTACCCCACAAGACATCCTAGATGCTCCTGAAAAGAGAAGCCAGCATGTAGAACCAACTCTTCCATTGGGGTGAGTGGGTGAAATGGAAGCACAGAAATGTTCAGCAACAGAGAGGTACTCCATGGATTGAGGTGTTCCTGGCAGCTCAAGGTATTGACAGCCACCTTACGTAGTCACAACCTGCAGCTGCACCTCAGCAGCAGCTAAACCAGGCAGAGAGGAGGAACTGCACTCCATCTTAAGAAACCTAGAAGCACTCTGATGAGGAATGCCCACACCAACATGAAGGTTACTTCATTTCAGTAGCTGGATTCTGCACATATCTCTTCAACTGCAGTCTTTTTATTAGTCTTATTTTCATAGTTGCCAAGAATCTAGCTACAAAGAACACCGTACAACTCGGGCATGGAAAAAGTTAGTTCTTTGTGGTACCGCATTTTAAATGAAAAACCACTTCCTCTCTTCCACAGCAAAGCAAGAGAGCGTAGGCTTCAGTTTTATCAGTCATTGCATCTGCGCCTTCTTACCAAATGTAAAGTCTGTGAGCTAAAAATGTATCTTTCCCTCTTTGACATTCATGTAAATTTGAAACATGTAAAAATTCATTGGAGTTTACAATGGTAAAAATGATGAATGCTGGAATTTTATTGTTTTTCATTCAACAAGAACAAATTGTTTCACAGAATAAAATGCTTTTTCTTGAGAAGACTCAGGAGTTACTTCTCAAGGTACACCAACAAACCACATGGATTTTCAACGTGCTGCTGCACATGGGTTCAGGGTGGGTTTCAGATGAGTTACCTGCTGTGGGATAACAGCATGGCTCTCTAGTGACAGGAGTGGCTGGGGAAAAGGAGGCACTCATTGTTGCTCACCACCCCTCTGGCTGATCCCTTCCAGTCACACCACAATCTGCTTTAACCATTTAAAGAACAAACCTTTTCCTCTTCTGGCATTTGTTCTTTTCTTCCACTTCTTGTCATTACAGCAGAAATCCAAAAGTATCTATTTTAAGGTTATCTCTACATCCTGAATTTTCACTAGGAGATTGAAAAAGGTTGGCAGTGGGGAGATGTATCTTGCTGTCCTTTGTCTCATGCCTAGCCATTCAGGTATCTTCAAGAGGGACATTACTTCTTTAGTGTCTTTCCACAGCTGAGCTAAGTGTAATTCTCAGTGTGTTTCTGTGGCTATCCATAACTTTTTTATCTGCCTCTCTGCTCAGCTAGCTGTCTGGTTTGATATTTCCGGTTTGCACTTAACCAGGCTGGATCTTCCCCCTTTGTCTTTCCCCATAGTCATATGCATCAATCAGAGCCTTTTTTATTCTTTCTGCAGCAGACAGGAAAGAAATATAAATGGAGCCATGTTCACCAATGCTTCCAAAGAAAAAATCCACAGCACACAAGAGGCTCTGTTTGTATCAACCTTGAGATGTGGTAATAATTTGAAATAGAATATAGGTCTACAAAGTATAAAAAAAAAACCACCCAAGTAATAACATCTTGTACTTAGGTAAGAAAAAATGTTGACCTCTTAGTAGGAACTACAGTATGGCTCACAACAATATGTGCCTGTGAGCTAAAGGCCTGGTTTTTACTATAGTCATTTAACTGATGAATAATTTCAGATGTAGAAAAGAAACTAATTTATACAGATATTCACCCATTTTAGTAGCAGAACAGGAAACACTGCCCAGGTGACCTTCTTTAAGGATGAGATTTTCACATTCCTAAGCTGTTAATAACTGCTGTAACTGTTAAGGCTATTTAATTCATTGGTTTTAATGAAGCATGACAATAGCTGATGAAAATTGCAGCAGAATGCCACTGCTATCACTTTCCCTCCGCACCTCAGCTTCCTGGTGTTCAGAAAACAGTTTCAGGATTCCCATCTGAGTTTTTCAGTAACAAATCTCAGATCTCTACCCAGTCTAGGATATTATATTACCAATCTTCCTCAGAAACATCATCATTCACACACTCTGCACCTACTGACTAAGTAGAAGGCAAAACCATCCATCACAGGAATTAGTCTCCCACACAGCTGTCACTTGTAAGAAACAGGGATGCAGTGCTTCTCTCCCAATCTCCAAATATTCCCATCTCTTGATACCTGACATGGAACACATTGTTGGATGATACCCTCCAACGCTCTTTGCTCCAGGATTTTGCCCGCACAAGCCTGATACAGCAAGATCCTTGGCCTGTTTCTATGATTACAGAACAGTCTCTTCACCATGCTGCTGGTTGTTCATACTTAGAGTTGTATTTTATAGCAATATTTTGTATGAAGTTATTTTATATAAAAGGTTGAGCTCTGGGGAAAGTTTAAGCTATACCCCTCCAGGAATTACTGAGTTTGTTGATGTGAGGAGGAAAAAAAAAAAACAAAAACCAAATTTTCAAACTTCTTAAAAACATTTTAAACAAGTACAACTAATTAAGAGTCTGATCAAAGCCAAATGAAGCCCTCTAGAGCAGCTACATTCCCTATATTTGTGAAAATCAGGCCATTTAGACAGTTATTTAAATAAGGAGTATTGGAACTAAGCCAAAGCCCTTTGAAATCAATGGGATTTTTTAATGACTTCAATGCAACTTGTATAATAGCTTTAGAAAATAACCTATTTTATTTTATTCATTGTTGTTGCTGACTGTCACAATATAGATTGAGATATTTTTTAGTTGCAAAATCAACACTGGGTGAATAAATTCACACAGAATTGCTTAAGTTGAAAGAGATCTCTTGAGACCATCTAGTCCAAGCCACACCTCAAGCAGGGCCAGCTACAGCAGATTGCCTGAGACTGTGTCCTTCAAGATATTCCAGTTGGGTCTGAAGTATCTTGAAGGATGGAGACACCACAACCCTTCTGGGCAACCTGTCCCAGTGTTTAAGTACTCTCACAGTTAAAAAATCCCAAACAAACCAAGCACATACTGCTTTCCCATTCACCAAGGTAGTAATAACCTTGTAGAAGGCAAAATGGCAGCTTGTCCCGGTTTTGAAAGACAGGTGGCTGCCAAGGAAGGCAGGAGCTTTGCTTGGATTAGAAAAAATGCAAACCCCCTCCCTCCAAA
>VXBU01010831.1:1194753-1233136 GCA_013400315.1 Bombycilla garrulus | reverse complement strand
ATATTTTTACACTGTAACCTAGGACACTGCTCAAGTGCAATTTCATCTTTTTAAATCAATCAATGCTGACAACTCCAAATGACCTTCTTGTCCCTTCATGTACTAGGAAATACATTCCAGAAAGTTTTTCTCCTTCACCTTCCCAGGCATCAAGGGGAGGATGATTAACCTGCAGTTTCTCAGAGGTCCTTCCTGCCTTTCTTGAAACAGAAGCTCTAAAGCATCTTCAGGAACCTCTTCCAGTGACAATGACCATTTGACATAGCCAAAGATAATCAATGGCCTTGCAATGACATCAGCCAGGTCCCTCAGCTCTCAGGGGTGCATGTTCAGTGTGGTTAAGTGCCCCCTAGCCTGATCCTTCTTCACCGAGTGCAAGTCCTCCTTGTTCCAGACTTTTCCTCTAGCCTCAGGGGCCTGGGATTCTCAAAGGCTAATTTTACTGGCCAAGTCTGAAGCAAAAACACCTGCTGCCCTTTGCTTATTTTCCTTCTTTTCAGAATAGTCCCTTCTTGGGTTTGGAGGAGGTGATCCTTGAATACGAGCCGGCTCTCCTGGACCCTTGACTCTCCAGGGCCCTGTCCTATGGGATTCTTCCAAGCAGCTCTCTTAGGCTGAAGTCTGCTATCCAGAAATCCAGGGCTACTTGTTGCCCTGCTCCCTCCTCTCAGAGTCCTGAACTCCACCATCTCATAGTTCTGCAGCCAACGCTGACTGTGACTTATGTCCCAGTCTAGCTCTTCCTTGTCAGTATCAGATCCAGGAAATCACCTTTCCCTGTTGGCGCCTTGACTCCTTATGCCAGAAACCGCATCAGGATACTCTATCCTGCTGTAGATATTCCATCAGCTATTGTGTGTGCCCCCATGAGGATGAGGGCCTATGAACATGAGGCTTTCTTCTTTTGTCTGCAGGCCTCATCTATTACATCTTCCTAATCAGGAGGTCCACAGCAGATACCCATTACAACATTACCCATACAAGACTGCCAACTCCTGGCCCATTCCAAGGCACAAGTTGTCTAAAATCTATTTACAAGTTTCTATAAGAAAGAACAATATTTTTCTAGTTATTTCTACTTAAAAAAGAAAAACAAATGAACAAACAAAAACATCACACACCAAAACCAAACCAAACCAAAAAAACTACCCCAAAAACCACAAACCTGCAACTCCACAACTGAGTGCACTCTTTCCCAATGAATGGAGGAGTTAATTGTGCCAGGTCAGGCTTCAGTTTTGGAATGTCATGCCTGGCAACACAAATGTGTGATTTCACACTCAAACACTGTTTAACTCAAAGTGAAGGTTTTCTATCTGGCCTTTGATGAAAATGAATTTAACAGTGATGCTAGAGGCCTGAACTAGATCCCACCAAAACACTTCCCTTTAGAAGTGGGAGGAGTTTTGGAGAGGTACAGATAAACTGGGAAGGAGCTCTGAGGACACCCAGTGTGAGCTGTGTGAGCACAAATGTTGGCAGGGCTGGTGATTCACAGTGAGTCCAGCATGTCCCACACTGTCACTGCTGTCCACGGCACAGTGCCAGAGCATCTTGTGCACACGGTGAGCCATGCATCCTCTGAGGCCAACAGGACAACAGGCCCGACAGCAACCACGCAGGAGCTGTAACCAGGGTCTGCAGAGAGTCCAGACCACCAAGTCAGTCCAGAGTGACAAGGCTGTTCTGAGGTCAAGCTGGAAAGTCGAGTCTAGGGGTGAGGACCCGGCCCTCAATCAATAGGGCACCTGGCCAGATGAAACAGCAGGCTATAGAGGAACTCCTGAGCAAAGGGAGTTGATGCCTCTAAGGATAGGGAACAAATCGATGCTCACCTGCCTGGAAAGGCCAGGGCCATCCGCCCCCAGGAGGAGGCAGGAAANACAGGCATCTGCCTTCTACTGGATTCCCAGAGGAGCAGCCTTCTCTCCCACTGGATTCCCAGAGAAAGGACCAGACCCTTCAACATCACCACTGGACCACTGGAGGAAAACTCTGCCCTTCTACAGGATCTCTGCTTCAGCAGAACCATCTGTCACTCCAGGAGCACTACTGGAGCCACCATTCCAACCGGACTGCTACCAACAGCCTGACTGAGAGGGTATCAGGTTGTATTCTAACTGTCAGGTTTTGGGGTTTTTTTTTGTTTAATACTGCATCTTGTTCTCATTTTCCTATAAGGATGCTGTTTGTTTGGGGTTTTGTTGTATTTTATTTTGTTTATACATATTAAAGAACTGTTATTCCTATCTTCATATCTTTTCCTGAGAGCCCCTTCAAATAATTTGGAGGGAGGGGGTTTGCATTTTTTCTAATCCAAGCGAAGCTCCTGCCTTCCTTGGCAGGCACCTGTCTTTCAAAACCAAGATGTCCAGAGACAACTGAATATAGGAGAGCCTTCCTATCTGGGAGGCAGCATTTGCAGAATAAAGTCATGGAATCATTTAGGCTGGAAAAGACCCCTGACATCACTGACTCCAACCATAAATCTAACACTGCCAAGTTTACCAGAAAAGCCTAAAAATATGCTTGTCACAAGGGAAATTTTGGTATTTTTCTTCAGTTTTGACACACTGAGATCCCTCTTAGGTCTTGTTTCTCTGCTTCTCAGCCTCTCCTTTACTTCACAAAGCTATTTTCTATTGCTCTAAGAATAGATCACGCTGTAATTCTCATGACTAACACATAATTATTGATGCAATCCAGGTCCTACCTCTGCTTGTCTGGAGTTCAATCTTGACTGTCTAGCAATTGCTGAAAATGAAACTCAGGCAGAAACTAAGCCATGCATGCCTGAGCACAGAATTTATTGTTCAACTCCTTGTTACTGTTATATATGGCTCAATTATCATGTCCTGCTTCTTTCAGGAATCTGGATATGCACAATGATAGATCTTACTGAGATCTCACAAGAAACAGGATCATCCTGTGTCTGAATCCAATGCTCTTCCTTTGTTTCTTGTTTCACTCCTGTGTGACAGCCCACTATTTTTTGCAAATCTGAATTACTTCAAGTCCCAGTTGGCTTCTTTCCCTAAATACTATTGCCTTAGTTAACGACCCACCATGGTACTACTCTACTGATAATTTGAATATAAAGGTTTCTTTGGCATACTATCTGAGACCTCAGTCTGCCCGTTTGACAAGCATTTTTAAAGACTTAAATGTTGTTTTACTGCATCTTTATTAGAACACGTGAGAGGTAAGAGCTCCACTGCTTTCTCCAGCCAGGAGGATGTGTGATTTGTGCAGTTCAGCAATTACACAACGACCTTTCAGCAGGTGGAAAAGAAAGGGCAAGTAGAAGGCTGCATCACAGCTGCATGCTTTTTATAAGGTCATATATATTATATAAAATCTGTCTACCCATTTACAGCTAATGTATAGTATGAAATATCAATACATACATAAAAATTGCATTGATTTCCCCCTCACCAGCCCTCCTGTTTATGTAAAGATTTCACAGGGACATCTGTATTTTTGGAAAGTGCTTTAAGGCATTTCTGGCAAATATGCTGCAAATATGGAAATTGATTGATTGATTGACCTCGTTGTGAGATTGGTGTTAATAAAACTCACTGGCAAGTTATCAAGAGGCATAAAACAATGCCATCTCTGTCCTTTCCCCAAGAGGCAGAAGCATTTTCCCTGACTATTTGCAGTAGATCATTTGCAAGTCTCAAGGTCATGGTGGGTAAACCTCCATCACCCATTGCTGTCTATCCTTGATGTCTCCGTGCCTGCTGTATAACCAGCAGTGGTGAAAGCAGGTGATCAGACTGTGGAGACTCACCAGCAAAAGCACATCTGGTGTGTACTGAGGCTGCACAAACACAAGGTGTGATCCCAATGCTTTGGCAGTGGCCCTTCCTGCCAGGCAGTTTCAGCTGCAGTGTCCATAAAATGGTGGAGTTCAAAATCCTTAGGGCAGCAAGAATGGTGCACAGCAAGCAGGACCTCAGACTTCAGGAGAGCAGACTTTGGCCGCATCAGGTAGAGAATCTTGGGGTAAACCCCATGGTAGAAAAAAAGGTTGGATGGAAAGTAGGTTGATATTCAACAATCACTTCCTCCAAGCTCAGGAGAAGCCCAAAAAAGAGGAAGTCAGGGAAAACCAACAAGGAGCTCCTGGACACATTCAAATGCAAAAAGGAAGCCTACAAAGGGTAGAAGCAAGGACAGACAGCTTGGGAGGAATACAGTGAAATTTTCTGAACAACTAGGTTAGGAAAGCTAAAGCCCTGATAGAATCAAATCTGGCCAGGGATGTCAAAGGCAACAAGAAAAACTTCTCCAGGTGCATCTGTGATAAAAGGAAGCCTAGGGAAAATGAAAGTCATCTCCAGAAGAAAACAGACCTGGTTATCCAGAACATGGAGAGGGCTGAGGTAACAACGTTTTTGCCTCAGCCTTCACCAGCAAGTACTCTAGCCACACCAGCCAAGTCACAGAAGGCAAAGATGGGGACTGCCAGAACAAAGAGCCACCCACTGGAGGAGAAGATCAGGTTCAAGAACATCTAAGGGATGTTAAGATGGATGGAGAAAGGAACACAAGTCCATGGAGTCTAATGAGACAAATCTGTGGGTCCTGCAGGAACTGGCAAATGAAGTGCCTAAGCCACCACTGATCGTAGTTGAGAAGTCCTGACAGTCCACTGAAGTTCCCCCTGACAAAAAGAGGAAACATAACTCCCATTTATAAAATGGAAAAAAAAAAAGGCCCAGGGAATTACAGGCCAGTCTCACCTCAGTGCCTAGCAAGCTCACAGAGCAGATCTTCCTAGAAAATCTTAATGCACATTGAAAATAGGGAAGTGTTTTGTGACAGCCAACAGAGCTTCGCTAAGGGCAATTTGTCCCTGAGAAATCTGGTGACTTTGTATTATGGAGCTACAGCATTGTTGGATAAGAGAATAGAAACTGACATCCTCCACCTGGACTTGTGAGACATGGATGTGATGGATGAACCATTCAGTGGAAAAGGAACAAGCTGGATGATCAGGCTCAGAGTTGGGATCAACAGCTTGATGTCCAAGTGGAGACCAGTGACAAGTGGTGCTCCTCAGGAGTCAGAATTGAAGCCTGCACTGTTTAACAATTCTATTGGTGACATGGAGAACAGGATCAAGGTCACCCTGAGTGGGTTTAATGACACCAGGCCATAGGGCGTGGTCAACACGTGGGAGGGAAGGGATGCCATCCAGAGGGATCTTGACAGCTGGGGAGGCGGGCCTGTGTGAGCCTCGTGACATCCAACAAGGGCCAGGACCAGATCCTGCACCTGGGTCAGGGTAATCCCGAGCACAAACACAGGCAGGGTGGAGAATGGATTGAGAGCAGCCCTCAGGAGGACTTGGGGGGGTTGGTTGGTGAGAAGCTCAGCAGGGCCTGGCAATGTGCGCTCACACCCAGAAAGCCAAACGTGTCCTGGGCTGCATCAAAAGAGCTGAGACCAGCAGGTCAAGGGAGGGGATTCTGTCCCTCTGCTGTGCTCTCGTGAGACCCCACCTGGAGTGCTGTGTCCAGCTCTGGGGCCATCAACATAAGAACAATGTAGAGCTATTGGAATGAGTCCAGAGTAGGATGATAAAGAAGCTCGGAGGTCTGAAGCACCTCTCCTGTGCAGACAGGCTGAGTTGGAGCTGCTCAGCCTGGAGCAGAGAAGGTTTCAGGGAGACCCTAGAGAGTCTTCCAGTACCTAAAGGAGCCTACGAGAAACCTGTAGAGGACCTTACAAGGGCAGGTAGTGATAGGACAAGGGGGAATGGCTTTAAATTGAAGGAGGGCAGGTTCAGATTAGATAGTTGGAGGAAACCCTTGACTATGAAGGTGTCAAGTTGTCCAGAGAAGCTGTGGAAGCCCCATTCCTGGAAGTGCTCAAGGCCAGCTTGGATGGGGCTCTGACCAACCACATCTAGAGGAAGATATCCCTACCAATGGCAGGGGATTGGAACTAGGTGATATTCAATCCTTTCCATCTCAACCCATTCTATGATCATAAATCACTGCTGTCTACTCTTTAATTTCCCTGTCTATATGCTCAAGAGCCTCGTTTGACTTTCTGCCACATTATCAGATTGGAGCTTGTGTTCACTTACCCCTTAATTCCTTTTAAGGGCTGCTACCTTCCACAATATTATTAGTAATTCTGTAAGGTTTGTCTGCATTTCTCTGTGTTCATTACTTTACAAATGGCTGCAAAATTATCCTTTGTTTCATTGGGGCACAATAAAAAGGTAATTCACACTACTCAGTGCAGCTGAAAAATCCTTCACATAATTCACCAGTACTAGTCAGGAAAAGAATGTTGAACTGGAATATGGAGTTTCCATAACTGAAATGTTTTGGGAAAACAGCTTGATTCCAACAAAGTTGTAACAGAAATCAGGCACAATATTGTGGAAATGGGAACCACAGGTCTTAGAGGGGTCTTCATCCCTGATTTCCTGCATGAGAAATGTAAAAAGTTATGAGTTTAATTTAAATTCAGAGTGTTCCAGCTGTAAGTATCTACAACAAATTTTGCTGTCCTGGTTCTCTGTGAAAAAGGATCACTTCTGTCCAGAGCTCCACCACTTGCCCCTCTACCAATCTTTGTGCCATCTACAGCCTCTCCCCAGCAAACTGGAAAAGCCATTGTTCATACAGAAACTAACATAAGGAATATCTCCAACATCTTTTTAATCTATTTTGAATGTAGTTTAGCAGCTGGTGACAAGGAGCTGACCCAGCTCAAGAAGCTCAGCCAACTCTGTAGACCATCAGCAAGTGTGGATGCTTGTTTCCAGAGTGAGAAATCCTACATTATTTGTTTCTGTTTACCCTTCTGGTTGTGCCTGCTCATTAAGATTCCTGAAAATGGTGTCAATTAGTCTTGTATTTCAGTGTAGCTGGAGTGATTATACTTAGAGTTATAAATTAGTCTATTGTTCACTGATGCTTAGCATCAGCCCTACCAGTATCTCAAGATTTAGGGAAGAATACAGCAGCTAACTTTTTATTTCAAATAAAATCCTAGTCAGAGTCATTCTGAATTCTCCTAGCTTGAAGAAAGATGCTAATCATGCATCTGTTTTGACACACATAACTGTATCACATAAGGATCAGACCAGGCCATGAATCCCTCATCATTGCTTCCAGCAAAAGTGCATTCTGTGGGGCAGGAAACCTGATTTTGTAAGGTGTTGTGGAACTCTTTTTCCTGTTCCTTTCTCTAGTCCCTATCAGCATATTTCCTCCCTTTTACCACTTGATCAACCTGGAGCAGAAAACAATCTGCTAAGGAGTACCGATGAGAAACCCTCCTCTACTCCACTTAGACAGACTAACACGAGCAGCACTCACTAGATGGTGGTTGTTCAGGATATGAGAGCCCAAACAGACCCCATGGAACGAGCTGTCACAAGCAGTAAGGCTGCCAAATTGCAAAAGAATCCTTCTTCAAATTGAAATGAGGCTCAGGATAACTATGGCTAACCACTATTCTGTCACAGACCTACATACACTGGTATCACTGTTCACTGTCAGACAGCAAAGGGTAACAGAATTTCCAGGGTTATGTGTTTCAAATATTGGCTCTTGGGGCTTCTGGTGGCCTTTCACTACACATTTATGTACGAGTGTACAGTGGAGCCACCAGCACATTCATGGATTTTCATCTATTTCACTGAGAGAGCATTTCAAAGTGAATCCACAATCAGCCAAAGGCAAAAGGACCCTGAAAGGGTCTTTCCAAGCAGGCCTCAATCAAGAAGATTAAAGAAACAATTCCCTAAGAATGAAAAAATGACACTACCATTTCTAATCCCTTTTGATCTGACAAGAAATATACTTAACATGGCTGTATTTGTGCACATATCTTACCCTTCTCTTTGAACTCCAAAGAGTCTTTAACAAAGCCCAAGATGCATGTAAGTTTTTATTCTGCTTTAAATTTGAGTAACACACCTCAACTCTGCCCACCTGAGAGCACTGGGCCAGTGCTCAGGTCCAGGGACCTTGAGGAGCAGCCAGGACTCAAGTCCTGAGCAAATGCTTCTTCAAGATACGTTGTTTTTGTTCACATAACACTTTGTGCTGGATGCAAAACTGCAGCCTTCTGCTCCCCTAAGTACCTCAACCAGTATTTTAAGCAGTGTTGCTCTCAGAGCTGCCCCCGGGATGGTTTATAGAGCTTCTTTGTAGAGGAGGGAAGAACCCCACAAACATGAGCAGAAGGTGGGAATGTGGCAGAAGGGAGACAAATATTTGTAAGCAGTTTCATTCATCAAAGTGCTCAAGGGAAACAGGAGCAATGAAACAGGAGCTATGCCAGTTCCTTCTTCACAAGTGTTTTCAAATAACACTTGTCTCACTCCTTGTCACCTCCCAGACCAGAAAGTATAAGAGTTAGCTCATCACTCTTTCACATCAGCTAAATCCATGCTCTGCAATAACACTGCCACTTCTCATATATTCCAAGACTGTGGGGTTTTTTCAGTAGTTAAACTTTAATCTCTTCTATTTCCCTTGAAAGACCAGCAGAAGGACTTGTCAGCAGCTCACTGTGCGAGAAAGAAGTGGACTGTTAACACCAAGAGCACTTGCTGTGCAGCTACACTTCACATAAGATGTGAGCTTTGAATGCAAAAACGTGGCTCTGGCTTCTACATCAGAGAGCTTCAAACCAGCCATTCAATGCATGACTGTGCAAAATGATGTCTGTAGTGCCCAGGTACCCGAGGCTGTTGCACAGAGCCAAGAGTATTAGGTCCTAAAGGGATTAATAGGCTCAAGAGTTCTAACCCAGCAGTTGTTACCCTTGGGAGGGTACAAGAGCTGGGAATGTGAGCAGCAGCCAAACTCTTATTCTCCCTAAGCAACCTCTCCTATTGCTGCTGTCAGAAACCAAATGCTGAGCTAGATGGTCAGCAAAGATATTTCTGCAGGATAAAACAAAAAAAAATACCTTAGTCTTAACTCAGAAATATCCAAATCTACACCTACTCCCTTTCAAAACCCGTGGCTCAGATCTGCAGTGTTGTGTCTAAAGTGATATTTGCTTAACTTGAGAAGAGAGAGGAAATCCCTAAATGTATTTCTAGCATTATTGGTCAGAAATTCATGAAGGAGAAATAAAGGACCCTGAAGAGTTATGACACATGCCACATACCTCCTAAGCTCTATTGATTTAAGCCCCAAGAGCTTTGCTTCACTTTGACCTCTGAGCCGTATTTGCATTTATTAAGCAATATGTGGCAAAGCAGTGCCATGAGATGACAGCATCATGTCACATACCTCAATGTGTGAGGTGCCAGCTACTCAGCCCCTCAGTGAAATCATCGGAGCAAATATGAAAACCAAAAAAAGTCACTTGACCAGTACAGTAGCTGCATGGTAAGAAAAAACCTGTGTGCGACTTAAAGAACAAGATATTGGTTAAGGTGGGGGAGAAAAGAAAGGAAAAGAACCTAAAACACTAAAGGCTGGAGAACAGAGAACAGGAGCACTTTGCTGCAAGTGAGCTACAACAGTGGTCATGGCACAAACACAGGGCAAGCATTAGTTTAAGCATATTTGTGGATATTTACTCTCCATCGGTGTTTTAAAGACTGGATTTGCAAAAGCAAAAGTGTCCCTTCCCCTCCACTGTTGAAATCCAGAGAGAGCTTCTGCTGTTGACGTCAGTAGGAACCACATTAGGCCAAAGCACATTATTTTCAAAAATCTCTCTGAAATATAGTCAACACGATCAAATAGTACAACTCCTACTGGCCTACTTATATTTACTCAGGAGTCAAACTAAATTTGCTATATGATCCATGAAATCATAAAAAGCAAAAAGCTATATGAAAAGAGAGTAAGCTTGAGCTCTCAAGTTCAACACACAATTTTACACCATTATTTTTTTAGCATGATGGCACTGCCATAAATATGTTCTCTTTTGTCTTCAAGAGCAGTTACACTTGCATAAGGCTAGCCCAGGAGCAACAGTTAAAGAAGTATGAGGGCTGCCCTATCATCTGGTTCCAGAATCCCCAATATCTGCTAGGGATCTATCCTTTCCCCTTTTCTCCCTGTCATATGAAGCGAAAGGATGGAGACTTTTTAATTTGTTCATTTGTTTTGGGAGGCGAGAGATGCCTGAGAAGACCTTACGAGAGGAACTTACTTGAGAGGCACCTCAAGAAACACCTCCCTGTGAAAAGCTGCTACCCAGTAAAGAACTGCCCAGGCGGAGAGGGCAGTGTTTGACTCAGTGTGGGATGGGTGCTTTCACAGATACTCTCACAAACCCCAAAAATATGTAAGATTACAGACCCTGAATTCACAGTATTTTCCATTGCCTTATTTTTTTTTTTTAATACAGACTATAAACAGATTTATACTACTTTTAGAAAAGGCAGTGCTGCTGGGAAAGTGACAGAGTGACATCTAGGAGATGAGCTCTATAGGAGGAGGAGGTCTGTGGGTTTCCCTCACCACCATATGCCCTGCCAGCCATGCCCCAGGCAAAATATGTGGTGAGCTATCCTGGGAGCTCTGCTGGGAGCATGGCCATGGTGGCCACAGGGACCACAGGGCTGGCTACAGCAGGGCAAAGAAAGTGCTGTGCCAAAAGGAACCTCAAGGTCCTGACAGCCAAATCTCCACCAGTCCCAACTGCCTGCACAGAGATCCCAGACATTTTACAAGGACACCAACCGCTCTCCTAAGCAAATCAGCCCAGAAGCAGAGAGATGATGATCCAGGATCCCTCTCCTGACTCACTGGGCAGGGTTGGGGTTACATCCTGGATGAGTGACCCAAAGCCTCCCTTTGAAGCTGCCTCCTGCAGCTACAACCCCATAAATGTGGAAGTTTTTAAGCACCTTCTTCAGCCTCTGAAAACCTACTTTATTTTCCCTTTGAGATGAAGGAGCAGGCTTGAAGAGCAAGTCTGAGAGAGTTTGGGTAACACATCAGTGACTTCAGCACTTTTCAAGCTCAAGATTACCTGCTTGATGCAAAGCCCAGCAAACAAGTGAAAACGTAAGTTACACTCAGACAGAGTGGGTACAAAACCCTGTCAACATCTATGCACTTCTTTTTATGTCCCTTTTATTAAAGTGTTTACATTTTCAGCTTAAGAACACAAATCTCTTAGCACATGTGCCATTTATGAGGCACATCCCCAAGTAATTGACTTTCAAGCTATAAATACAGCATCTCTCACCTACCACGCCTGTGATCACGAGCTAAAGAGAGCCTGCAGAGTGGGAAGATGGTCATTTGAATTTGTGAAACTCTCGTAGGATGCCTAACTAATTTTGGCTCATAACTTTCCCCACAGTAATGTATATCCCTGTCAGACTCTTCCTTTTATCTATCCACAGGCACTTTAATGCCCCAGGAGGGTTTGTAGCCAGTCCAAGACTCCTATGAAGGAGCTTTTAATGCTGCATGACAAACCAGGAGGTACGTAAGAGATGAGAGGTCAGCAGGTCGCTTATCGCAGCACTGCCCTCCCACGCCTTCTCACTGTGCCTTTGACAGACACCATGTATTCCCTTGGCTGTTTCCAACGGGCAGGCACAACTCATGGAGTAGTTCTTGGCCTGGCCACACTGTCCTAGGTTACAATGTAAAAATATGCCAGAAGGTCTGTATTCTATCTCCATCTTCATGAACTGTTAAAATCAGGAGGGGCAGTGTTTTTTCTTTGCCTCCTCCCCCGGACCATCTCCTGATAATGGGCCATTAACACCTTGCCCCATGAGTCATAGATAACTCCCTCCGGGAGCCATTTCCTGTTTAATGGGCCATTAAGGACCCACCCCATGACTCATAGAATGACATCAGCCCATTGTGAGATGCTCCACCCAGGGGGAGGAGCCAAGCATTCCCACCTGGATATAATCTGGGCATTTGGACAGAACAGGCATCTGCCTTCTACTGGATTCCCAGAGGAGCAGCCTTCTCTCCCACTGGATTCCCAGAGGAAGGACCAGACCCTTCAACATCACCACTGGACCATTGGAGGAAAACTCTGCCCTTCTACAGGATCTCTGCTTCAGCAGAACCATCTGTCACTCCAGGAGCACTACTGGAGCCACCATTCAAACCGGACTGCTACCAACACCCTGACTGACAGGGTGTCAGGTTGTATTCTAACTGTCAGGTTTTGTTTTTTTGTTTAATACTGCATCTTGTTCTAATTTTCCTATTAGGTTGTAGTTTGTTGGTTTTTGTTTTACTTTATTTTGTTTATACATATTAAAGAACTGTTATTCTTATCCTCATATCTTTGCCTGAGAGCCCCTTTAAATAATTTGGAGGGAGGGGGTTTGAATTTTCTATTCCAAGAGAAGCTCCTGCCATCCTTGGCACACACCTGTCTTTCAAAACTGAGACACAGACAAAAGACAACAATGAAAGGAAGGAATACAGTTTTGATTACAAGAAAAAGGGAAGTTATTTTTTCTTAGTTTTGATATTTTTCAAGTGTTATCTGGGGTTATTTCATTTTTAACAGCAACAGATGCCAGGTACAATCCCCAACATAAACACAGAATCATGGAATAGTTTGGATTGAAAAAGACCCTAAAGACTGTCTAGTTCCAAGGGTTCCAAGAAAGGTGTACAAGTCCATAAACACATTCCACTAGAGCAGGTTGCTCAAAGCCCCATCCAGTCTGGCCTTGAACACTTCCAAGGATGGGGCACCCACAGTTTCTCCAGGCAGCTTGTGCCAGTGCCTCACCACCTTCACAGTCAAGAATTTTTTCCCAATACCTAATCTAAACCCATTATCTTTATGTGTAAAGCCATTGCTCCTTGTCCTGTTCCTTCCTACCTTTGTAAAAAGTCCCTCTACAGCTTTCTCTAGCTACTGGAAGGTGCTATACGATCTCTTTGGGTAGATTTTGGCAGGTTTTACAGCAACTAAGAGCTGTGGGGCAGCTGGATACACAACAGACATTTTTCTTTTTGTTTTCATTTTGTTTGTTTTGCTCTTGAGCAGGTTTGATCTGGCAATCAGCTCTTGTAAAGCACTAGGATTATAACAGACTGAGTGGTTTATGCCCCATCCCACTCATGGCTTTTCATACAGCTCAGTTTCCTTTTCACTGGAGTTTACTTACGGGTACTGCAAATTCTCTACTAGAGAAGTGGGGGGTTTACACCCCTTCTTCCTCTGCATGACTGCATGTAGCCATGTTTTGCATGAGCACAGTTTAATTCATATCAGTTATGAAAAATCAAAGTTCCTCTATGACCAGTGAAAAATAGGAGGCCCCTGCTCCAAATCTCTTACACGATAAAAAAAGAAATTAGTTGTGAAAGAAATGGAGGGCAATAGGTTATGGCAATGACAAAATATGAGCATTTTGCCATGTCCCTGATGTTAAACAAAATCTGTTATGGAGTTTGCACACGCTACCTATGAATAATGATAACTTGGAAGTATGTTGGAAAAGAAAGCACATGAAAATCACGACTTTCAAGAAAGAATTGTGCCATCACCAAACATGAACATCCAGCCAGCCAGCACCAGGGTCCAGCTAATTCTGTCAATCTGAAGTGCACATCCCCTCCAACCCTCCTATCCATTACTTCTCTCTAGACACTTTGCTTTGTGCCTGTCTGGGTCTTAAAAGGAAAGGTTTCTGGAAGAATATATCCAAACCTCTTCCACATGAAAGACAAAAAATGCAGCATAAATGATAAAACCCTCTTCCTCTTAGAAGAGAAGAACAGGTTGCATCTTCCTCTGCCTCATTGTTGAGCACTGACAAGAGAATTAGTAGCAAGAGGAGTCTGTAAGCCACCTACTCACTGGTAATTCTGTCCATTTGTGCAGTCCTCAGGGGTGGGATTCAGCAGCCCCAAGGGAGCTATGAACAGAGCTTTCCTGTGACATCCTTCAGCAAGTCATTACATCAGCACAGACCAGCAGTCAGGACAGTGCCAGCCCACCCCTGCGGAGGAGACCAGACAGCCTAAATAAAGAACTTATGATGAAGCTTTTCCCTTCTCCCACTCCTGACGGCATTAAAAGGACCAAAACAGAACAGGATGTAGAGAAGCAAGCCATTTCATCCTAAAATCATATTACTTAATATTCCAAGTAGAAACACATAAAAGGATCCTCCCTGGCAAAACTAGTTACCCAAGCCAGTTTTGCTTAGAAAAATTCTTTAAAAGCTCATTTCTGTGCTTTGTCTCATTGCCCTCTTTGCCTGCCAACAGCAAAGTCTAACTTTCCAGTTTTTCACTGTTTTGCATGTGATGTCATTTTTCAAGTGCTCTGCAGCTTGCTACGGTATGTGAACTATTCAGGTTGGGATTAGTGTTTACCAGCACCACCACAATGTGCAGAGAACATTGCCTCAAAGCATCAGGCATCCCATCAGCATCCCCTCATGCCATCGGCACAAAGGCCAAGCATCCCATACCTGCTGAGCTCCCTAATGGCAGCTGGCAGGACATCAAATTCTGAAACTAGGAGCTGACCTCTGACTTTGTCCATGCACCCCCACTAGAGGATGAGCAGCTCAGCCTCCCTGGGTGGTCCACAAGCAAAGCCCCATGGCTACAGGTGCTTCTGCTTTTGAGGACCCTGGATGAGGGATCTACCTCTGTCCAGGACACAGCAGTACTGCAGGAACCTGATACAAAACTGGGCTGAGCAACACCCAGAGGGAAAAGCTGCAGTAGGCTAACAGTCAACGAAGGCTCGCTGATATTCTTTGTGTAACCAAATTTACACCAGCATAAGCTTATAAGGTCTTCAATGAAGCTAAATTATGAGAGAAACAACTTGAGCACACCACACTTTTCCTGAGAGACAGAAAGCAAGTGCTGATCTGCTTTGTACACACCAGCCAACAAAGAAGGTAGCACACATGGAGTACCACAATGGACATTCAGTGAAATCACTCCTTTCCTCTCCCCGAGGTGGTGATGCATCTCAGAAGTCTCCAACCATGCCATACAAAGCTAAACCAGGGATTAATTGTACTGAGGTAAGTAGCTGCAGTATCAGAGCTAAGACAGAGAGGCAGGATTTGAATGAGAATCCTAGAACCATATAAGTTGGAAAAAAACTCCAAGATCAAGTCCAACCATTAACCCAGCACTACCAAGCTATCAGTAAACCACGTCCCCAAGTACCAGATCTACACATCTTTTAAAAAACTCCAGGGATGGTGACTCAGCTTTCCATGATGAAATTTTTCCCAACATCCAATGTAAATGTCTCAGCTTGAGACTGTTTCCTCTTGTCCTATTGCTCATTACCTGGGAGAAGAACCCAACCCCCACCTGGCTACAAGCCCCTTTCAGGCAGTTGTAGAGAGTGAAAAGGGCCCCCTGAGCTTTCTTTTCTCCAGGCTGAGCCCCCCCCAGCTTCCTCAGCTGCTCCTCACAGAACTTGTGCTCCAGACCCTTCTCCAGCTCCACTGCCCTTCTCTGGACTCTCTCCAGCACCTCCATGTCTTTCCTGTAGTGAGGGGCCCAAAACTGAGCACAATACTCAAGGTGCAGCCTCGCCAGAGCCTACTGACTCCTTGAACTGACAATATTTAGCCACCACCAATTTAGTATTATGTCTTCAGTACTACAGTGTACTGATTATAAGAGAAGACAGCTCCACTAAATACTTTGAAATACATGTAGGGCTTTTGCTCAGACAGATGCCTTTTTGAAATATCGCCAGTTTACCCACAGTATTTGTCTATCATTTTAACAGGCAATGTTTCCTAAAGCCATTTGAAACCCACAGGTTGGTTGTTATTTGTTACTTTTTCTTCTAACGCAAATTCATGCTCTGTGCAAAACCCAAGTTTTTTCAGGTGCAGCCACCAGTTAACACACCAGTTGTCAGCACTGCAAAGCTCATCAACACAACTCTCACCTGAACATTTTGGGGAGTTTATTTTTTTTCTAGTAGTGAATTGACATATCCTAGCACAAAGGACACCAGGAACTTGGCTCCTCAGCTGCTGAGCCAAGGAGTTTTTCCTCTCATAGCTGAGAGAAAAACTCTCAGCTTTGGAAAGGGAGGGGGCACAGGCAAGGAGGCCTGACCTGGGTGCTGTAAGCAGTGAGAAGGAAGACTGCAGGGCTCTGTGCACAGTGACAAGCCAAAGTCAAGCCACAAGATATCCACATCACTTGGCATGCCAAGTGCCTGGACAAAAAATAACCATGGGTCCATCTGGGATTCAGGAGACAGCTGCCACAGATCGGCCATGTGACATTGGAGCACTTGGCTCATCCCATCATCTCTGAAGCACAGGGGTGCAATGCTTGCTCATCTTCGCCTGAAGAGCACCAGGCAGGGACCATTTCTGACCACATCTGTGACCAGCAGCAAGCCAAACAGCTAACAGGGGCTTGATGTGCACCCCTCAGTGCAGCTGTATCCCAAATCAACGTGTCAGAATAAGGAGCCCTTTCGTATTAACCAAAGCCCAGTCATTGTCATGCCATTATCGCTTTGAAAGCCACACAGGGAGCAAATTAAACAAGATAATCCAGCCAGCGTCGAGCACTGCCAACACACATCAAGGAAGATGACGGCAGGCTTTGCCCTTGGCTTTGCTTCTGCAAGACAGGCAATGAGCTTTTTGTTTGTCCTCCTGCAATACCAGGTATCAAATGTCAGGCAGGTGTCAAGTGTATAGGGGAAAAAAAGAAATCCATCCCTCCAAGGTCAGGTAATCCATTGCTCTTTGTGCCTGCAGGGAAAAGGCAGCCTTGCTCTCCCTGTGTTTATTCAGCCACAGGCTGAAGTAACAGTGACTGTGGTATTGCATGGCTGGAACACGGAGCTGTTTTATGTTCGCAGTAACACTGTTGGTATAATCAACTGACATGTACGTCTCTTCATTGTGATTCATGCTCTGTGCTAATTAAACAGCACATGACAAATGCATCCTTATTAGCAGCAGCTGGGGAGCCAGTAAATCTTGCAGCACTTGAACAGAGGAGCTGTGCAGTGTGACAGCATCCTCCAGGTGTTGAGACAGGGCTGATGAAGGATGCTGCATCCAGGCAAGGCATAAACACTTCTTGCCAAGTACCCTTAAAGTTGTCTCAGCCTCAACAGTGAAAGATAACCATGTGCTATGTACATAGACCACACAGATAACAACAAGCCCTTACGTAGCTGCTTCCCAGGTGCCAGACCTTTGCACAAGGGGAGCCTGGCTGAGGCCCTTTCCCAGCCTGCAGTCATGGAGACCCTCTTTGCATGCTGGATATTTTACTCTGCACCAGGATCCTGCTCCAGACCTGACACCCTGAGCTAGCAACACAACCTTTATTTCTATCCTCGGCCGAACACCCTCCCATCCTCAGTTTTCCCCTCTGGCTCTAATACATCATGGTGCAATGAAGTAGCCTGTGCCAATGTACATCATGGGAGGATAAAAGCAGATCTTCAGCATCCTAGAAAAAGGCAAAAGAAGCCAGAGTGATACGAAATACACTATCTTAGTTTAAAAGGCAGCCAAGAGTTAAAACTTCAGTGCATATGCTGTAAAGCTATTCTTTCCAGGGGGCAATTGCTCAACAGACTTTTAGAATCCTGTATAGTTACTGCTTTTCTCTACACAACATCTTTTTGTCTGTCTAAAAAAAAATACTATTGTCAGACTACATCATTCCTTCCTCTTTACTGTGATTTGTGATGATGTGGTGGAAGGATTCTTTAAGAATAAGTAGCAGCTGATGCACTTTTACAGCGAAAGCCTGCATTTTTCATCATTGTTGTCATGGGTTTATTTATACAGAGCAATTCATGTAGAAAACCTCCCCCCAGCACTGGGCAATCCAGGGCACAGCCACACTGAAAGTCACAGCCTATAACTGCAAAGTAAGCCTGTACACAAAAAAAACCCACAGAACCAAAAAAAAAAAAAAAGAAGAATTAAAACTAACAACCTTCAGGGATTTTACATCCTCAAAGGCTTGTGGGAAGAGAAGATGCTCCTGAAGCTCAGATGCTGGCCCAGAATGTGTTGGTGGTGACCCAGCGTGTCTCCGGCAAAGGAGGTTAAAGTTTGGATGGGCAGAAAGATTTTGATTCCTTGTTTAACTAGAGGGTGAGGATTTTGGTCTTGTTGCTGACAAATACATATAGTATGCAGTCACTCCTGCATTAGGGAGTTGTTTCAAGTGTGAGAGGAACACGCTCTTCATTTCAGTCCATCTTATACCTCCGCTGGTTCACGTGAACATTTTGGCACTCAGACCACTTGCAGGAGCTTCTTTCTAATGTTATTTCCTCTGTCTGAATACCTATACAGGGCACTTCCATGTCTATTTTTTTGCTTGACCTTCAAATGTCATCTGGGTTTAAAAGCACAGATGCAGGCAGCAAACCCAGCAAGTGCTCCCTGGCACCTTAATCCAAAGAATGTGACTGAGCTGTCACTGTCTGCTCCTAGATGTGATAATTGACCTCAGCAATGTCTCTTTCACCAGGCCACATCCCAGTTCTGGAGGAAGCCTTCCAAGCAAGTCAGCTAAACAAGCCCAACAGACACACGGAGAAAGGGAGAAGGAGCCAAGGGGATCAGCAGCACACGCTGCTGCTTCACTCCCAGCCCTGCTGCAACACATCCCCAGGGGCTCTCCAAGTCCCCCCTGCCATGACAGTGCTGAGGGCAGCCACGGTGCCCACCTGGCTGCCTGCCCCACGCAGCTGCAGGCCCAGCATACCTGTGCCCAGGCTGGTGCACCAGGGCCCGGCCCTTGTGCCACACGTCACAGCAGCACCCTTAGCCAACTCTTGTCCTTAGAGGCACTAGTTTTCCCAAATGCCCTTCTTTCACCAGGTCTAATCAATTCACCTCACCTGCATTTCCTGTGGCTGGGCAAGGCCTGCCAGCTCCAGCTCCACCTCCCTGCACCTTTCCTGAGGCTGTGCTTCTGTCAGTCAGGGCGCACATCATCACCCTTGTCCTGACCTCCTCCCATCCCTACCCATTCTCTGACTGCTCTCATCTCAGCCTTCCCTGATCCCCTGCCCTTGCCCTCTATATCCCCAAACTCTCACATCCCAAAGTTCCCCGTGGACAGCCACATCTGTGGGGTCACACAGTGGTAATGGGGCTGCTGGCTCTCCTGCACCATCACACACACTGACTGAGTCACTGTGGCTCCAAGCAAGCAGCTGGAGCAATGCTTTGCAAGTACAGGATGGTTCATGGCTGAGTATCCCAGCCCTCTCAAGCTGCAAAATCAGCTCTCCATCATGAGTCATCTGATTATCTAGTACCAGGGAACGAGCTGGACTAGAGGTGACACCACCCCCAGGGACACAGAGATCAGTGTTTTGAGACACTGCATCTGCACCAAGCTGGTGGGGAGCATCTGAAGCCAGTCACTGTTTTCACAGAAAACAAACCATAATGCTGCTGGTGAACTCACAGCATCTTTCCACCCTGCATCCGGCCAGAATGATGAGCACAAAGTCCTGTCATTCACTCTGAAACTCATCTCCAGGGCAGCAGAGACAACTCCCAGGACAGAGGCAGAGGAGGGCAAGCACAGATGTGGCAGAGGTGGCCAGGACCCTTTGTCAGGGGCTGAGCAAGTGCCACAGCAGCAAACCCCAGGGAGCAGCCTCAGCTCCTGAGCCAGTTGGTCATGCTGGTTGTGACCACCTCGGGCACACAGACAGCAGCGTGAGGCTGCAGGACCTGCTCTGGGGCAAGGAGGCCATGTCAGCATGCAGAACACTTACTGCCTCTGACAGACCTTCGAGCAGGAGGTCAGTCATCGTGCTACAGGCAACACAGATCAATTTGTCCAGCACAAATAACATTTTTTGTTACCATTATCCCGTGACTCAGCACTCTGCATTTTTCATTTACTCCCATTACAAAAGAGCCAGCACAAAAAGTGGGGCAGGCAGATGCGAGCCTCTCCAAAGGGATGTTGGAAAAGTATGCCAAGGAGCTGGTACTGCTGGCACAGCACAAGAGCTCTGTGACAGCTGGAAGAGGAACAAGTGATGTGCAGCCAAGCAGTGTGAACCCATGATGTGTGCAAGGGAAATCTCTCTGCATCTGCCAGCATGAAGTGCATCACAGCTCAGATCCAGAGACGAATCTCACATCCACTGAAGTACCTGGTTAAGGCTCCCGAGGACCAGGACATGCTCCTTAATCTGTAGGTAAGCACCAGGATCCTCACACAACTTGTTTGCTCTCTGACGTCATGAGAAACCAAACTCCCTTGCTCAGAAAATAAACCAGAATGAGCTTTAGCAAGCTGTTAAGGGAGCTGGCTGGTGAACAAGAAGCTTATGGGGCCAGGCAGCATTTTACATCCCTGACACAGCATGTCCTCTGTCACATGAGGGAAACTGCAGGTCTCTGGGTCTCACACCCAGGGTCAGAGCTGCTCCACAGTGGCATCCCCTGAGGTCAGACACATTTGGTCACCCCAGGAAAAGGGGGGCTTGGGTCATCCCTGTCCCCATGAGGTAAAAAAGCTAACATATGTCTTGTGCTGGCTCAGGTAGCAGCCACTCTGGGTTTGGGCCAGGAGCAATGGATTACAGTGGGCAAGGGCCAGTTTATCCCAGCAAGCCTGCCCTCACCTGGGTGCTTCTGCGGGTCAGGCATCCTGCCAGCCCAGGCTTCTTTCTAACCTGTCAAAGTGTCAGCATTCTCAAAACTAAATCAGTAGCTGTCCCAGGTTGCTACAGACATAATTAAAGGACACTGACTGGCATTTTAATATCCGTTGCTGTTGAATCAGTAATGGGGTTTCTGAAAAGATGTCTTGGTCTTAAGCTTCAAAAGACAAGCCCATCAGAGATCACACAGTGGCTCTGACCAGTACTCAGACTCCCATTATAAACTAAAATTAATGCAGTTCAGAGTTAGGCTGCAGCTTAACTGAGCCAGCGAGCAGGAATATTCTGGGCTCCAGTAGGGTGTGAAGAAATGTTCTGGGCTCTAGTAGGGTGTGAAGAAAAGGAAGCTGAGTAACTCCTACTTTCTTTCTATACATAGCAAATAGGCCAAATTCTGACCCTTTCTATATTGCTGTAAAGCCAACTGCAATTGCTGCTGGTGGAAAGTGTCCAAGGGAAATCTGCAGATATACTAAGAAGTCCAAAAAGGCCTGGAGGAGGGGAAATACCAGCTAAGCATGTCTCAAAAGGTATCTTCAGAGGGTCCTGGCTGCACTACATGCCAGCATGATAGCCATCAGGTTCACTCCAGACAAGCAAATCCAGTCCTAGTGACAGATAGGGCGATGGGAGGCTGCACCTCTGGAGCTCCCCCAGATCCCACGTCACGGAGCAGTGGCTGCTGGCTTTGTGGTTCTTGGCCCCACAGGGATTCCCCACACAACAAACCTTTGCCCTCTCCTCCAGGACAGCACCCAACTTCCAAATAAATCACCACAAGACACAACAGGGCCAAATTAAATCATGAGGACTGCACCTCCACTCCCTCCGAGGAGTGCAACATTCCAGCAATATTCCACAGAGCATATTAATAGCTTCACAGCAAGACAAGATAGGCTTCTCAAGACCAGCTACAATGAGGATCTATTAAATCAATCACAATCAAAACCTAGCCTGCCTTCAAGTGAGTTCCAATTAGGATGCAGAAACATTATTAAAGCGCTCAGACAGTCAAATTAAAAAGTTACACTCAGGAGGAATTGCTTCCCAGCGGGCTAATCTTCATCATCCTCAAAAATAAAAGCCTCCAGAAGTTCATATTTCTGATTTTTTAAAAGCCCAGAAAAAAAATATATAATCTAATTAAAAGTCTTGCTAACATTATGTACTGTTGAGTTTTCCCCTTTTGGATACCTTTTTTTTCCTACCCAGCTGCCACCAAACCAAAAGGATAAAATCATGAAACATCTCCTTCACATCTGAATACCCATGTTTCACCTGAAGCCTTGATATAGAAAAAGACATAACGACTAGAAAAAAATTAATTGCAGCTTTGTTGAACAGTTTATATTCTTAGCAGGGGAACAAAGAGAGGAAGCCTGCTTGATCATTCAAAGAATCAGAAGCCAGTCCAAAACAGAGTGATGAGCTCGGATTAAGGGGCCAGAATAGAAAGTGGAATTTTGCAAATCAAATTCAAAAATTCAAGAGCAAAGAGGACAATATCCATTTATCTGTTTATTGATCTGAGGAGTAACCACCTCAGTAACTCCTGAAACTCTCTGAAATGTATTCAAAATGAACCAAAGGCAAAAGTAGTAGTTTCCCATGCCTTGGAGGGGAACTTTTTATGTTTTAAAAATATTGATTTTATTACTGTATTAATGAAATAACCTATAAATTAGTAATAATTGTATTTCAGCATGCTATGCCTATATGATTTTGTATAATACACACACACACGCACATATACATATGTATACACACAAACTAAAGTTACCTGCCCATCAACATCAATACTTGCCCAGCCTGAACACCTAACCAAGAGCCTGGAAAAGTCATGTTTTATATCACATCAGAGACTTCAGAGATCGGAGGCAGGCGGTGGAAGATTCATCTCCAAAAAACTACAGGAAGAAACATCCATCATCTTCCATGCTGGAGGTCAGGTGAAGCCCTAGCATAATTCAAGAATATCACAGACCATCATTTTCCTCTGACAAACACTTGTACACCAAACTGCACCTGCAAACCAAGACTTTTACAGTCATG
Source organism: Bombycilla garrulus (assembly GCA_013400315.1). Lineage (NCBI taxonomy): Eukaryota > Metazoa > Chordata > Aves > Passeriformes > Bombycillidae > Bombycilla > Bombycilla garrulus. Next base: position 1,210,465 of record VXBU01010831.1, on the reverse strand, counting down.
TAAAACAAGACATTTTCCAGTTTGGTGAAGGATCCAGAAAACAAAACCAAAAGCAACAACTTCTTTAGGGAAGGCCCCAGTTTCCACGACTCCTGACCTCAATTGTCATTGCCCTCGCCAATCCACCCCTGCCTCTCACACTTGTCTTCCAGTTCAGCATTTGCTTTCATTTACCTCCATACACATGAGACATTTGTCTTCTTTCTATTTTTTTTTCTTTTCTTAAAATTATAATTGCAACTAGTTCAACACCTGAACAAAATCCACTGAGAAACAAAGTGATCTGTCTAACCTGAAATTGCTTTCCACTACCCTCAGTTTGTTCGGGTTGGGTTATGTCTTGCCCTTAGGTTGTTGTGTTGTGGATTTTTCCCCCTTGTTTTTGCTCTGTTATTTTTCTTTTTATATATACCTAGTGACACAAAAATGCCACCCAGTCAATATTTTGGTCCCCATCCCTAGGGGGATAAGCATATAGTCACTATACATATATTTCTATACCAGGGGGAACTCCACTGTCTGGAACCTCATCCCTGTTCTATGAGGTATAAACTGCATCTGAAAGAACATGGGAAACTTAACTCCACCTGGCAGTGGAGTTTAACACCTTCCCCATCTACTTTTTATTGTAGCTTCTAACAGATTAGCTCAGATGAAATGGCAGGACTGGATGGCAGTTATCAGGAAGTGACAGAAAGTATCAAAACAGAAAGGGCAAGAAAACACAACCAAGAGGTCTGGGTCTACTTTCCAACTGTGTGACCATGGAGGAAGCCAGCTCCTCTCCTCCACACTCCAGCCTCTCCATCTATCTAGTGGGGTGGAAATTATTCCCCACCTCTTAGGGATCTTCTTTCACAATGCATGCTCAGCTGAAGAAAAAGAAGTTTGAACAGAAATCTTTCTCCATAGCAAAGAAATTTTATACTAAAAGGTTATTATTTCCAATTGGATTCAGCAATTAAACAAACCTGTGCCTTGCATATGCCTTCATTGTGTCTGTGCACAGAAGCACAGTTTGTTTTTGTTGATTTGAGGTTTCTTTTAATTTTTGGTTGTGTTCTTTCTAAGAACACCTGAGTTATCTTTGAGGCTGTGCAGGAGCCCAGTCACAAGGTCACACTTTGTGCTGCTTTTTCTGTTTTGTGTAATCCCAATCCTCACTGTTAAACCAGAGAAGGGCCTTCAGGTTCTCACACTGGGCTGCAGGAAATACCTACACAAAATCATACAACGCTCTTGTTAGCAGAATGACAAAAAAGTCCAGCAGCTGCTAAGTTCCTGCCTCCCTTTCTACTTTCCCAGGCCAAATATGGCATGGTGCAGGACAACCATAATTCCCAGCAAGGCGGTAGCTGGTTTATTCCATTGCTTCCCAGGCCAACAACCAAGGTGGGTGCTGATTTATCTCAGCAGAGCATTTGGCTCCATAGCACAGGACTGAACAAAAACAATATTGTGGACTAAATTAGCACTGGATTATCTCCACTGACAGCAAAAGACAACAAATGAATTTGGCAGCATTAAACAGATGAAGGAGATATGGATGCCGAGGCAGACAGTACAGGATCATGTACTTTGTCTGAGAGCTCTTATGTTTATGCCTTTAAAATGCATGCCAAGTTCTTTCTCTAGAAGCACATATCTTTAAACTAAAATATGCCTTAAAGCCTAAAACTGCACCTGCAGGCACAAGGTCAAAAAGTGCTTTTTCTGTGTAGAAGTATTTTTAAGCGTCATCATATATGGGATTACCATACTTTCTATGAATAGCAAGTCTGGCAACTACACCTTCCCCTTGCTCCAGGCACCAGGCGTGGCTTGTGTTGGAGGTGAGATACTATACTGCACATCACAGCTCCGACATCTGGTGTAAGCTGTGCTACAAAATGATCCTCATGGCTTGGCTTCTTCTTCACACATAGCCCTTAGGTAGCTCCCCCAGCAGCTGCCAGCTAAGGCAGCTGGTTTTTCCTGTAGCATTTTGCTGATGGTGTTTATCCTCAGTGCAGTGCCCAGCACCTTGGAACCACAATCCTCAAATACAAGCAAAAACACTGCTGCAAGTTCAGTTGTAAGCACACAACCCAAGGTCACAGAGGTTCTGCTACTTCTACAGAAGTAAAAATTAATTTGTGAAGTCAAAGCATCCTCCATTCATATAAAACAAAGCAGTGCAAGCCAGAATAATTTTGAAGGTAAGAGGATCCTTATGTGAAAAGTAAATTTTGTTTCTACTTCCAAGCTCTCACAAACTTTCCCACCTCAGCCTTTTCTTTCAAAGCCTTTATTACTTCTCCTCTCTGAAGGGCATCATTCTCTTCCTGGCCAGCCTCACACAGCAGCAGTTTGTCACTCCCAGATGCTCTCAGTGAATGTTTGCAGTGCTATAGAGCTGCTCTGCTGGAAGGGTGTGAAAGACCCAAAAATGTTTGCTCAAGAAGCCCTCATTGCAGAGGCTTGACAAGATCTGGGAAGATGATGATGAGTGGTAGGAGAGGGGTAACATTTCTGCAGCCAGGGAAATAGTCTGGAGCAGAAGGGGCAGGTGCATGTGATGATTCCCTGCTGGGGTATCAATCTTTTGCATTAGAGATGCCCCTGTCCAATTCACTGCCATTCATACAGCTCACCAAGACAGACCAAAGCTTTGATATTCCCAGGGAGTGGCACCAGCTGACAAGGATTTATCCTCTGTTTGGCACCTGCCTTAGGAAAACACTTCAGACAGCCAGCACACAGTCTTGTCACACACAACTCTGCAGCTCCTACCTCTACCCCTGGTGCCCTTCTCAGCACCACATTCTCTTGCCTGCATTTGGAGAGAGGGAGGAGGGTGCAAAGCAGCTGAGGCTAGGGCAGAGCACAGACAACAGCATTCAGAAGGACACGTGAGCAGAAGAAGCTGTGAACAGACTGGGTTAAACTTGCAGCAGTGGCCTTGAGAACAAAGCAGCTGTGGTCAGGCAAAGCCTGCGTCACAAGCACAGCCCAGAGTCGGGCACATCCCTTTTCATCTCCCGCCGGCTGCACACGCTGCTCTGCTCACTGCACCCAGCACTCCCTACAGATCAGCTCCCTTGGAGGGAGCTGAAACAAGGCCAGGTTTGGAGGAGAACCCAACCTCCAGGACTTCAGTCTAGAGCCATGACTTGAAGAGAACTTACAAATGTCACAGAGCCCAAAGGGACCAGTTTTCTCCTGGCGAGCAAAGAGTGCAGTGAGCGATCAGGGCTTTGTGTAGGCTTCTGCTGTCTTTAGCATTCTCCAAAGAAATGCAGAATAACCAGCTAAAAGATGTATTCCCTCCAACAGTATAGGAAGCCAATAAAAGAACATAATTCTGACACTCATGGCATGGCAGTGGCTAAGCTCCTTCTCCAGGAGTTGGAGCAATGAGATACAGGTCACCCAAGCTTTAGCTCCTGCTGGCATCCTGTGCAGTGAGAAGGGACAGTCCCAAAGTCATGCAAAATGAGAAGGGACAGTCACAAAGTCATGCAAAACTCCAAAAGCAAAGAGCATCCCTTTTTTTTATTTCTTTGGTCACTAGAATTCTCCAAGGAGTGTCGCCTGCAACAGGCTGCCCTGACATCAGGTCTGAGCAGCCTCTCACTGACTACACACACTATTGTAGGAGAATAATTAGGAAAAACAGCCCCACAGCAGAGATGCTGTACTTGGGCCACCACTATCCTGTAAGAAAGGGGCAGGGGGAGAGGGGTGGTGTGCCAGCAGAGGCAATCCACCTTTGCTTCCATTTCTTCCAGCTGCTATTGAAGCCAGGAAGAGGACAGCAAGTCCAGTTTTGCTGCAGCACTGGAATGCAAGTGCTCTGCCAGTGCTCTGCCCAGCCCCTGGACAGGGATCTGCATGACCAGATTTGATTAGATACTCTTGGCACCATCCTTGACTGCTGGGCTGAGCTCCCCTATCATAAGCAGCAGTAAATGAAACAGGAATTATGCAACGTGAAGGGCTGAGTGATGGAATAGTGACTGGAATGGGAACAACTGCCCTTCAAACCAATGATTTGCAGACACACCACATCATTTACTATCATTGCCCTGTAACCTTTCTACATGAGGAGAAACAACACTATGGAGCACAGGGCTCTGTCTCTGGTATAAAGCTAAAAGCTCCTGCAAGGAGCAGACTGCTTGGCTACAAGATGCTTTCACAACCACACCCCATGAAATAGGACACTCCCCTTCTAGTTCAAAGTCACCACTGGATACAAGTCATTAAATTTCTTTTAAGTCCTCATGTACTTTCACAACCCAAGACAAAAAAAACCCAAAACTTTTACTTCTTTTCCTTTTCTTTTTTTTTTTTTTTTTTTTTTAAGTTTTTTGGTTTTTTGTTTTCCACTAATAAAAACNTTTTTTTTTTTTTTTTTAAGTATGTTGGCTTTCTGTTCCCCAGTAGTAGATACCCACTTGAATTCACGTGAAGCAGCAGGCACTCACAATGCCTGTTGCTAGTGCAAAGTTGCTTGTGTCTCTCCTCTCCACCCACCTCCTGGTCTGATTTGCTGCACCCCTCAACTTTTTTTCCAAATTTCTGGAGGGGTCAGGGAAGGCAAACACCCAAGGAACCTCCCCACACGTTGTCTCAGCCAACAAGCCGCCCAGGGAAACATTACACTGAAGTTTGGTATCTGCATTGCAGAAGACAAACACCTTGGCAAAACAGGTCAAGCAATACCCAAGGACAAATCTCCACTTCAAGGGAGGTGAACTCGGAGCAGGACCAAGGGGAGTGTAAGCAGAGAAAAAAAACACAAAGCACAAAGGACTGGAAGCAGAAGAAAGATAGCATGAAAACTGAGAAACAGGATAACACAAAAGTCTCCACCACAAATACATTCATACTGTGGAGGGACACTACTATCAGGGCTGGCTGCTGCCTCTCCAAAGTTTTCCATAAGTGGTGTGGGGGGATTTTAACCAACCAGCACATGTGCAAAGGGCGCAACGGTGTTCAACACAAGCCTCTTCCTTTACAACTGTGACTTTTACTCATCTGAACAGAAGCAATCCTACTACACTTTCAACTTTTTGCTAAGCAACTTGCCACTTCCTTAGCTTGCTCTTTAAAGTATTTTCAAGGGCCTTTTGGTGAGCGTTGCAGGGGCTTTTTGCCCCATAATATCCTGCTTCATTCACCCCACACCACAGAGGGACCCAAATGGGGAACCCACATGGGGAACTTACTCTGACTCATCCCCAGAGCACCATTCGCCCGGTCGCTCGAGACAAAAGTCAGAATGCACATCCTGAAAGGAACTCTCACTGCACAGAGCATTCCAGAGCTGATCTCTAGCCATGACAATTATGGATTTGAGCCTCAAAATGTTATAGCCACTGACAAAGCTGCTTCAGTCAGCCTGGTGTTTTTGCCACCTCCAAGCTGCTTGAGACCCAGGGCACGCCTTTTACCAAAAGTACTGAATGGGGATGGGTGCAACCACAAATGGATAGCTTTCAGAGTAGGACACAAAGACTGTGACTTAGGAGATAAACCTGTCAGGCAAATGAAAACACAGGTACAGCAACAAAGAAGTTTTCTTCCAGCTTTATGATGTGATCTTAAAGAGAGTTGATGACTATGGCCTTGATGCAAAAAAATCACCCCTTCGAACCCTGCTCAAAAGAACTGAATAACAGAAAACACTTACTCAGCGTACATCACTGGCACTTAATACAGTTAACTACCAAAAATGAAGTTATCAATTGCATTGTTTTAGTGGATGTGCACATGCCTCAGAGACACAGCTAAGTGGGGAGAGGAAGAGAGAATAGTAAGTACCTGGTCTACACTGTCGCCCCACACTCATCTTACTGTTTCCACTGTGGTTTGGTTGTGCTCGCTAGCATGCTCTGTGTGAAACAACCGGACAGAAATGACTTGCCAGCAAGCAAGACCTTCTTGCTCTTTTATGAATGATCTCCCTCCTTCCTGTCAACCCCTTTGCACAGCGGGGAGCCCAGGTTGCTAAATACTCTGCCTGCTGTGGTTTGCCACCGGCTGCTGCCACCCTTCTTTTAATGACGTGTTTTTCCACCCAGCAGAGCTACCAGCCTCTTGTAACTTCTAGCAGTGCATTAGCGCCTCGTTACACAATACACCGAGGCACTGACTGAAACACAAAGGACAGAGAGCTCCGGCAGGAACCTGGTAGCAAAGGATGGATCCATCACCCAGCCCTTTGCCCTTATTTTAAACTGTGAAGCTTCTCATTTTGATTTAAGGTCAGGCTGTGCTTACAGCTGTTCTTCACCATACCGGGAAGGACAGCCCGAGGCCAGGGATTTCTGGGCAGCTAATGGCCTGTGGAGGAGTGATGGACAGATTCCCAGGCTGATCACTCAATAGCACTGATGCCAGGTCCCCACGGAGGGCAGCTCCTCAGCACGCAGATGGGAGCAAGGTTCAAGGGGGTAACAACACAGTACAGCACAGGACAGATCATTCTGGGGAAAGACTGTACACTCAGTTTATTTGCTTCAATATTTTACAACCTAATTTGATTCCTCTTGACCAAGGGCAAACTCCCTCCTGCCAGCCACGGCTTGCCAGCATGGCTGTTTCTAACCACGGTCTCCACTGGCACCGTCTTTTATTTCACCACCTGCCACCATCTGAAATCAGGACTGCAGGAGGTTTATTGTGGACAGTATCCTCACTGACAAAGCCCACACTGAGCAAGGGAACTGTAACAACAGGAGGAGGATATTTTATCTGAAGCCAGAGCTTAATGCACACAGACCCTTTTCTCCAGGGCTACAGCTCACCTACAAGCCCTGCCTTTTCTCAGTCCTGCCTGAAGGGCAGCCAACATTGCCAAAGGCCACGGGATGCTCCCTGTTCAAATCCACCCAGGGTTTCAAACTGACTTGATCTACTCTGCTGCTGCCATGACCAAGGGTCATAATCAAACCAACCTTTGCTACTCTAAGAGCAGCCTATTGAGTCTCAATCATCACAGGTGGCACAAAAGCCATTTGAATCCAACACCACAAACTCCATTCTCTACATAAATCAGCTTTCCTGCCAAACTACTCTTAAAAAGCCAGGAATAATAGACCTTAATTGCCTTCTTTATGTTTTTTCCAGATTGTGTAGCATGACAGACTTTGGTCTACTCCAAGATGTTCTTTATCATCTCTTTTCTTATTAAACTAGGGGGAAGAAAGATGGTACAATTCAAATATACCCATCTGAGAGCACAGCATATCAGTACATGGACCATATTTCATCCCAGTTTTGTGAAAATGCAACAAAGCCCTGCAAAGGAACTTTTCAGCACTTCGGAATCAAAAGTAGCCTATGCCAAGACGAATATCCTTCTTATCAGGTCCTTTCTCCAGTAATAGTTTTATTTTTTGGAAAAGAAAAAAAGCCTTAAGAAATTGTTTGAAGAAATTGCCAGCAATTAAAATGACAACTGGACATAAAGCAGTTCAAAAATCTGATTTCTCCATTTTCAAGTTCCAGATACACTCCCCTAAAACAATAGTTTAATCCTTTTTGCAGATAAAGCTATTAAAACAGAAAATCCGAACCTCCAGATGAAATGAAAGGTTTACAAAACACCAAAAGGAAACTGGAACAAGTTAATTCTTTTAAATTGCAGCAAACATGTATTTTCAAAGCAAGAAAAACAAAACTAGAAATCCTTTGCAAACATTAACATGTTTTCAATTTTCCCATTTTTCTTTTGGGAAGAGAAGCAAGAACTACATGATGAATTGACCTGAGTGTTTGTGCTTCTCTGGTCTACATCTTCCTCCAGACATAAGGACTTTCAGATGCAAAACACTCTCAAAAATCTGCATTGTTCTAATTGAAAATTTTATCATAAGGCTACAAGCTTGTAATTCATAAATACAGATTTTTGGCAGACTGTATTGATGAGCTAAACCTTCATTTGCTGCCAGTACAAAAGGTATTATCCTGCAAAAGCAGCCAGATTTAAAAACACATCAGTGTTTTTTGCTGTGGAAGACATCCCACTGGGTGGCCCATTAACATCCTGCTACCATGCAGCAGACTCTGGAGTAACTGCAGCCACCAGTTACTGTGTTCTGCAAAGGGCAGAATGCAGGAGACATGTTATTATGGAATAACTGCCTGTCATAATCCAGCTGTGCTATCAGCTCGTGGCATTTACCTCAAGCCTATAAAAAATTCTCAGACTTCACCAACAGATATGCTGATTTTGATCTCCAAAGACAGATTAAGCTAAAATTCGTCCTCTGGCTAGGCAGGTACTCACAATTTGAGAGCAAGATAAAATGTCCACAATTTCCATGTAAGCTGATCCCAGTGGCCAACTGCTTTCTTATCTCTTTGTGCCCAATGTCCACTCTGCTGAATTCTGCTTCCAGGTACTGGCCCCTCTTCTACCTTCTCACTGCTTTACCCCAGTTACCATCCACCACTGTCCTCAGAACTCCCCTCCACCTCTGATCCCTTTGTCAGGGCTGCGTTCCTGGATTTCACCACAAGAAAGCATCTTCTCTAACCCCAGTCCTGGGTTTGTGGCCCTCTTCCAAAACGTTACAAGTTTATTTCATGTTTTTTGGTTAAACCTCACACAGATCCATTGCATGTCTATGCCCACTGCTCAGTGAGGACTAACGGGATTCACGACTTGACAAGAGCTCCAAAACATCTAACAAAAATTAACTTAAAGGAGATTTATCTGCAGAGTCTTCACCCTTGTTACACACTCATCACAGGGGCCAACAGCAGCAGATCCAGCTCCTCACTAGAGAAGCTGTATTTCTGCTGGGACTACTGCAATGCAAAAGTACAAATGACCATCAGATATCACCTCCCACTGGTACACAATAGCACCTCAATGTAATTTTTAGTGTTTCTTACTTCCCATATTTTCCATTCTTCCATATTTTCACTGACTTTTGAAGACATTTCTTGTTGTCAGCAGTCAGTCTTGAATCTGTCAAATATTTATAAACAAGTGAAATGCTCCCAGAAATACCAACCCTCTACAGCTTCCATTAAAAAACAAACAAACAAACAAAAAATGAACACCAAAAAAACCTACCTATATTGCAGAGAGGGAAGAACAAAAGGAATACTCAGCCTTCATTGAACCAAAGGCAGAGCAAGATCAACCTTCATCAGACCCCAGATAAATCCACCAGGTACCGTCCCAGTCAAGGAAACACTACATCTGGCATCCATGCCCAGCCAGATACCAGAGAACAAATCCACAAGGCCCAAACACCAGATTTAGTCCATTAGTCCATTACACTGTCAGCTTTCAGAAGAGCTTTTTGTTTTTTGTTGGGTTTTTTTTGTTGTTGTTGTTGTTGTTTTGTTTTTGTTTGATTGTTTTTAATTAATATTTATTATTATTCAAATAAGGGTTGGATCATGGAGGAACCACAATCTTGGGACCCTCAGAAAAGCCTCTACTGCCATCAGGGCCCCTCCAACTCTCACAGGTGGCAGCAAAAAACTCTGGTTGGTACAGATAATTTTTTTAAATTATTGGTAGCATCTCTCTCTAACTAACTTTAAAATCAGGCAATTACTAGTCCCAGGAAAACCTGGCAGATTGGTCAACCCCAATCCTACACGGACTGGGTTGCTTGCACTACACCCAAGGTGACTTTGGCTTGCTAATTAAACAAGACAGAAGCATTACAGAGCAAGGAAAGCAAAGGAAAATCTGTTCAGCAGAAGTAAATGACCACAGCTCACACATAACACACTCAAATGCATTAGTTTGGCACTGCTGAAAGAAAACAAAGCAGATTTGGCTGCACATGCCCCAGCAGTTTACACTAAACATCTGAAAGAGAGGCTCAGCAGGTGAAGCCTCTGCAGATGTAATTTTTCCCCAAGTTTTCTAAGACATTAACCATGTATCCAGTTAAACGTAATAGCAAAAGCTTTAAGTCTTTAAAGCTTTAAGCCTTTAGAAACTATAATGCAAGGAGAAAATGGTTGGCAATGGGGCCTTGTATCACAAAGCCGTCACACACAGTAACTGTTCCCACATCACAGTGCCAGTCCCAGCTTCACTCTCCAGGCCCAAATGGACTGCAGGAACCAACCCCTTCCCAACACCCCTCACTGCCCTCCCACAGCCAGGCCAGCTTTCAAGGACCTCTCTGGCTGCGGAGGTAAAGCCAGGACAAAATTAGCAGAGTTTGGTTTGAGATAACCACTGCAGAAGACAGAGGCCTTTCACCAGGGTTTGTTTTTTTTCTGCTGGGATAAAAGAGCATGGATACACCAGCAAGCTTGAAAACATCAGGATCATAATAAGCCCATAACATCAAAAAAATCTTACTTTGTGCCAGCAGTAAGTTTCACTCAGATCAGACTGCTCACTGCCCTCAGTCACCAGCCCCAACACTGAATACTGCAAATAGTCAAGGATGAGTGACCCCGTGTTTTCCAGCCCTGCTGGCCTGAAACACCTTGGCTCATCACAGCTGTGACAGGGATGGGTAATGAACCTTCATTTCCCTGCCAGCCTCATGTGGCTAGTGATTCCAGGGTTCAGGTGGCTGCCATTAAGCTGCAGATAGTGCCACTGCCTTCCAGCTCTTGCTTGGTTATAGGAACTCAAATCTATCAAGGAAATGACCCCTTCTACATTGCAGTCTAATAAATTTTGCTGCAGCCTGTCTCACTTCATAAAGGAGATTAATCCAACACAAACAGTGGGATTCTGTTCTGGAAGAGCTCAGTGCTGAGGAGAGAAGGGGGAAAAAGGCTTAAAAATCCAAATCGAGCACAGCTGGTTAGAGAAGGCTGAACACAAGTGCATAAAGCTGAGCCTGTAGGCTGGTGATGATGAAATTAGCTGCTCTCTCCACACAGTCTTGTTGGTCTTCATGTGCAGTTTCCTTCAAGTTCCCAACACTCTGACTTAGAAAGTAAAAAAGAAGAAAAGGTCTGTCACCGCTATAACTGTAGAAAACATAACTCAATGGCATTTTTTAACTTAGTCCACAAAAGAAATATTCCTATCCAACAGCATTGGCCAGCACCTCGACCTGCACTGGCACAGCCAGCAGTGACCCAGCTCTGACACTGGTGGTGCTCAGCGAGTCCTTCCAGCCTCACACCACATTTATTCTGTTCTGCTAAGCTGCTTTCGTGCTTCTCCACAGGAGGAAGCAGGCAGTGCTGCAAGGGGCAGGGGTGCCGCAGGAGCGCTGCAGGGGTGGCAGGTGTCTCTCAAGATTCCACACAATCCCTCACCAGGGATCCTTAATCCTGTCAGAGGTAATTTGTTGTCAATTTTCCACAGTGCTCAAGTACCAATTTATCACAGGAAACACTTCCTCTCCAAAGTTTTAATTACTTCCATATATGCTGGTAGGTGTGAAATGTGTGCAGGAGTGATTTACAGGAAGGAGAGCTGGAGAAAGGGAAGAACAGTGCAGGAATGAGTACAGATCCTCTCCAGCACAAGACATGACTGCTCCTTACAAATCCTGGTAGTGATTCATGCCATTTGGTTTCCCCCAGATGGTAAAGCTGCACTTCAGCATAACCACGTTAATTCCTCTGCCTGTTCTTCTGTCAGGGAGCCTCCTGTGCACAGAGAGGGCAGAGAGTCTCTTCTCCCAGGCAACCAGAGACAGGACAGGAGGACACAGTCTAAAGTTGCACCAAGGGAGGTTTAGGCTGGACATTGGGAAGAAGGTCTGCACAGAAAGAGTGATTGGGAATTGGAATGGGCTGCCCAGGGAGGTGGTGGAATCACCATCCTTGGAGGTGTTTAAGAAAAGACTGGATGTGGGACTCAGTGCCCTGGTCTATTGACAAGGTGGTGATTGGTCATAGGTTGGAAGCGATGATCTCTAAGGGCTTTTCTGACCTAGTTAATTCTGTGATTCTGTGAATCTTGGACCAACTGCCACGTCTTGGACCACAGAGATTAACTTTACTTCTTTGCATTAATTCATCACACCAATCTGGCCACCTTGAGGTGTCTTGATTTCCAGAATCAACTGTTTCCAGAACCCAGGTCACTAATACCGGGCAGCAAATGTACTGATCTATGGTATAGCTGCAAGGACATTTACATACTGCCTCTTGCAGCAGAGTTACAATGTTGCAATTACTGTTGGTAAGACTTGAGCAATCCCTGCAGAGAAGAAATTTCTGATTTCCCTGCCATCATCAAAACTTGCCATGCCCCTTCTTCATTGCAGCGTTTGGATGCTGTTTGTCACAGTAAGACTTGATCACATTCTCCCAGCTTCTAGCTTCAGCATTAATTTCTCCTCAAAACCAGAAACGGAGAAAAGGAGTCACACCAAAAGAGCCAGATCAGTTTCCGAACCACTGGGCTGGTGGATATTCTGGGTGGTCTCTTGTCCTCTTCAGTGAAAAGTGCTTAAATGTTTGAGTGTTAAAACCAGATGTCATAACTTTGGAAAGCGTGAGAAAAAGAGAACCTCATCACTCAACATGTTCTGCCTGGACTGCAAGTTCACCAGGAGTCCATGAGAGCTTCTGAGACTCAGCATTTGAAAAATCAAGTTTCATCCTGGATTTCTAAGAAAAGCCCCAAACTGGACATGCACTTGGGGCAAACAGGCATCGCCTCCAAAGCACGGGAGACATCTGAGAGAACTTGGTTTCTGGCAATTCAGCATTGCTCTTACTTTTCCTACACAGTCCATACTAACTCACAAATGATTTTGTACTGACTTAGAGGGGTTTATCAGCCACTGCAATAGAGCTGATAAAACTTCCTCTTTCAAGGCATTACTTCAAATCTGAACAAATTACTTTAAAGCTGGTATCATTTCTGTAAAGAGACTGTTGTAAAATCGTCTGGAGAAGAATGAATTTCCTACACACTAGTACAGTGAAATTTACCCTCTAGTAAATAACAAAATGGTCGGAAAGGACACAGAGTCATGGGTGGTCCAGCTGCCCCATGGCTTCATGTGGTCAACAGATCCAGGCTTTAGGAAGAATGACACCAGCTACAACATCCTAGAGGAATTCATTTTTGCTCAAAGTGCTTTAATGAATGCCCAAACAGTGTTAGAAATGAGTGCAGGGCTTGTCTGCACTCTCCAGCTTCTCCATGAACATCCCCAGTACATTGTTAATCTGGTGTTTTATCCTGCCTGGAGGCTAAGGAATATCTGAAATATTCTTGACTCCTCCCTGTTCAAAATAGAAATCAGAGGCTCTCAGTTGCTACCCTGAAATTTGCATAGGAATTTCTTTAATAAGCATAAGTAAATAATAATTTTCCTATGGAAAATTCAATATATGGAAAATCTAGACCACTCTGCCATGTAAGCAAAGAAGGAAATAAAACAAAACCCAAGCATTCACCAGGAGATGCCTCATTAAAATAAGCAAAACCAAGATTACTGTAAGTAATAGATGATTTAGAAGGTTTCTAAGTAAGAGATTCCAGGACTGGGCATAGATTTGCCTCCTTCATTACGAAAAACACTTAGAAAAACAGTGCTTCTTTCAACATCATTATCTTGAATTAATTATTGCGTCCACTTAAGACTCTTTCAATTACATTTTTCCTTCACTCAGGCTGAAAAAACCCAATTTTTCATAATCTACTTCAGGATTCTTCCTCCTCCTCGGAGCAACTCAGCATTCCATGCTTCCAAAATGAAGCAAGCAATTGTTCTGCAATGTCGTGTCCCTCTTGGTAATGGTGATATAAATAAGGAGAAATAAACCCTGGGGCAAAAGATTCTATTAGTTGTTCTCATATCTTTACTGGCAGAATAATTGGCTGCACTGTAAGCCTGACCCTACTTGGTTTTGCTATCTGTCACTTCTGTGGCAGGTTACAATTACTTTCTCCTTTTTCTTCTCTCCGTCCCCTTGTCCTACAAGGTTTTCCTTCCACCTGGGCTTCTGCCATCACCTCTTCCTACCAAAGTCTGGTGCCATGCTGCCAAAATTCACTTCTTTAGTCACCTTGTCTCCTCTCTTACTCTACCATATAATAAAATACCATGGGATGAGGGATTTGGGGAGGGAGAGGCAACAGCCAGAATATCTGATGGCAAATGAAGTCACAATGGCACAGTGCACAAGGAGGGAGGCAGGAAGGAAGGACAGCGCCACTGATGCAGAAGGATCAGCCAGGTGCTGTGGGAAAGCTGAACAACAGTGATGTGACTTAGCACATTCCAGAGGGCAATTAAACGTTGCAAGAAGAAATAGTCTAGCCTACTTCCAAACTTCTCATCTCCTCCACCTGCACTCCTAACGAGCACGGAGCTGGAATTGTTTTAACTTGGAGGTGAGAAAGAGGATTTTAGAGAAGGAGCTGAGCAGCAGCCAAGTTCAGGGTGCCATTTGCCTGCTGGACCCTGATAACAACAAGCTAAGCCTCTGAAGCACAGCTGCAGGGATCAGCTTGGTTGACATCACAGTCAAGGTCTGTGTGTGCAGCAGAACTCGTGGCATTGAGCTCCTTGCCTGCTTTAATATCATTAGGACTTTCAGGGCAGGGAAAGTGAATTTTTTTGTGAGGGAAAGAAAAATTTTAAAATACACAGGGGTTAGTTCCCCACAGCTGAAAACAGGAATCTGTAGGAGGAAACAGAGAAGGAGGTTTTGGTTCTGGCTCTGAAGGGGTTGTCAGGTTTCAGAGCTGCCAAGTGAACAAACTGAACTCCCACATCCCGACAACCTGAATGTGAGCAAAACTGGTTCTGAGATGGAAGGCTGCAGAGGAAGGAGAAAGAGGCCGAATTAGCATCACTCCACTGAGCCCAGTGGAGAAGAACAGGAGTGGATACTGCTGTATTCTGTGACCTGTACTTTCACTGTCCTTTTATTTATTAACAGCCTGCCAAAAATAAATTCTGCAGAGCAACAATATGGGCCCTTTGAAATTTGCCTGCATTTTGGACTCACCAGTACAGCACTCATGACACAAACACACTCCCAGAGACAGGACGGGAGGCAAATCAGTAACCACCATGGTGTGGCCCATGCTTGAAGTCTCCCCAGGATATCTGGGAAAATTTTCCAGGAGAGGAGATATGTGGGAGCTGACTTTAATCCACAGAAGAGAATCATTTGGTGGATTAAGCACAGCCTCTGCAAGAATGATATTTCTTGCCTGTACATTTTTATTCCTCTCAAGGTAGACTCACTCAGTCCCTAATAAGATACATGAGCCAACATCCCTCTATTTACTTTCTGAAGCATAGAATCAAGGTATCAAGTGTATCAAGGCTCCTGGAATAGATAACAGCAGTTTGCACTCATCTGGATTTGCTCCAGAGTGACTCCAGAGTGAAAAGAAGTGGATAATCACAGTGATTCACGGAGTCCCAGGGACTCAGGTTCACCCCTGTGAGCAGGCTTCTGGTCCCACTGACAACAGGAGTGCTGCCAGTGAAGACTAAGGCCCTCTGTGCTGTAAATAGTTACTCTGTTCTCCTTGTCCATATATCTAAACAGTGGCCTGCTGTCAAACCGAAATATTCAGAATCTTTAATTAAGGTCTCCATCTTTTTAGAGTAAAGGGATCGATAACTGGCCCAGCTGTTGGGAGAAGGCAAAAGACCAAGCCCTGACCATGGCAGCAAGCCAGTCCCTCAATACTGGCTCTGCAGGGACACCAAAGACAACAGCCAGGAGCTTTGAACCAAAAATGAGTGATTATCTAAAGATACACACTTCAGGGAGGCAGAAAGAGGGAAGG
>VXBU01010831.1:1163582-1194707 GCA_013400315.1 Bombycilla garrulus | reverse complement strand
AAGGGAAGGGAAGGGAAGGGAAGGGAAGGGAAGGGAAGGGAAGGGAAGGACTTTGTGCCTTTCAGGTGGTTTGATCATCTGGGAAAATGGGAAAGAAATATGGCCTTTTCTAGCAGCTCTGTACCTGTCTACATCAGATGACTCACAAACCCCTTGGCAGGGAAAATTCTTGTCAAACTGGGACAATGTGTTACTCATGTCACTATCCACAGCTCTCAGCCCTGTGCCTGCACAGCTCAGGCACACCTTGGCAGGGAATATCCCCTTGGGTGGGTGACACAGTCTGGGCTCCCCTAGGCTGAAACACAAGGTATAATTTTAGTACACTGCAAATGATCCATATACATTTACCACTTCCTGTGGTTCTCCGACCCACTCAGGCAGGGAACAGTCACCAGCAGACTCTGCTGTAGTTGTGAGAGGTGGGTGGAAACATAGTTTAAGTCTCTTCTAGTCCCAGGGAGTGAGCAGTGCCCAAATACACCAGTACCATTATGATAGCCTCATTTCCTTGGCTGTTTCTCGTTGGTGAGGTCACATTGCTGTTATCCTCTGGTGTTGTCTGACTCAGGAACTGAGGAAGGAAATTACAACACAAAATTCAAATCAGGGGATTTTTTTAAGAACTCGAAGTAGCACATAATAAAATGCTAATAATACATTGCAATCCAGTTCTCCTCCAGTCAGATGGTTTTGTACCGAGGAAGTTGTTGCAGATGCCCTGCAACCTGGTTAGTGTAATATCTGGACATGAGAGGACATCCCAGAACAAACTGTTCTGCAATGACTTCCCTAGAGAACGAATAACACAGCCTTTTGGGCTGGGAGGATTTAATAATTCAAACCATGTTCCTGCATTTTCATCTGTTTCTGGTCTTCCCTTTGCTAGTCCTTGGTGTGAGGTGTGGGAATCAGGGTGAAGAACAGACCCAAACCGGTGGACAGACACGATCCACATTTTTTAAACAGCTCCCAGTCCTCACTCACCACATTGCTCTCCACTGCAGTGGCTGTGACGAGAGGCTGGTGACTGGTACGAGTGACCTTCAGGAGGATTAGCCAGAGATGTGTGACTGCCAGTGAATAACTCTATTCATTTATTATGCGTGACGAACACTAAATCATTCTAGTAAGATTCTTTCCCATTCATTCGTTGCTTGAGAATGATTAGCAGCAAATAGCTCACAGAAGCTTTTCCAGTGGAGCTGAGCAAAACACGCACAGGGAGAGCCAAAAACTTTGTCCCGTTCTTGTGGTCAGCTCCCATTAATAAAGTTGGTCAAATATTGGAGGAGATGGTGGATCAGTGCCTATCTGTGTGATACACAGGTATCTTTACATCCTAATCTTATATCTTCCAGTCTCCTGACCAACCCCATGCTGCTGCAGCTGGAGACATTTGCCAGTTTTTGTTCAGATGGAGCAATGGTTACTATTCGAACCACAGAGTTTCTCTGTAGACTAACACAGCTATGGATAAAATGGAGCATTTCTCTTCTCCAGACAGTCAGTGGATGACTCTACACCTGTATATCACTGTGCACACCAATGACGTTTCGAAACTAGCAGGATTAAGATGCTGATTAAGACATGAAGCTGCCATTTCCAAACACCCAGAGGTGTAAATACCATACCAGAGTAAAAATGAAAGAAATCAGGGAAGATGAATCAAAGTGGAAAGCAAAATCCCGTGTTATGTCCCCATGTGTTGTTCCCCTTTCCCCCACACGTATCTAAAATATTCCTGTGTCATGCTGACCAGTGTGGTACAAATGCACCACGGGGTTGGGGCACGGCTAAACTGGATAATACCCAGTGTGTCCCAACACTGCTGTGTGGAATGCTGCCCTGACATGTGTGAAACTCCATCTCAAGTCCCTGCCACATGATTTGGAGCAGAAGCTGACCTTCACAGTCTAAGAGATCCCACGGACTGGCTCCAGAACAGGTGAACCACATCTTAAGAAGGCATGACGGCCTAGCAGCTCTCCCAGCAGGCACAGCTCTGGAGACCTTGCTTGTCTCACCTCTTCCCTATGACCTTGAGCAGCTCTATCTCCCCACTTCTTCCCACTCAACTTGACCATTACTTCAACTTTACTTTTTGAGTAGTGACTGCTACCAGATTTATCCCAAAGGGACTCTTCTCTCTCTCTCTCTCTCTCTCTGTAGGGATGACTGAAATTCAAATAATAGCAAATGGATTTCTTTTTTCAACTTACACTTCTAAGTCAAAAGAGGTCATGTGTGTACATACACAAATAGAAAACCAGTGGGGCTATTTGCTTCAGATGATAATGCTGTATTTCACAGCCCCATTTTCCAGCAGCAAAATTGTTGGCTTTTTGCTCAACATCATATGACTCTTGAGCAGTGAAGACTCTATGCATCTCCACGTGGATTTAACAAAATAATTAACTGTTATTCAGCACAAAGAGAAAGTCACAAGACTGCAAAGAGCAGTGCTAAGAATGCAGCTCCATGGCAGAAGAAGAGCATTTCTCTCTGAGCTGATGATGAACTGCCCGTGTAGCCCAAGCCCTGGCTGCAGCACTGTATCATTTTCTGTCTATTCACAGCTGCTCTTGGCCAGTAAGAATGGGAATGAAGCACAGCTCTGGATTAGCTCATGCTCATGCAGAGCTAACAATTACCTTTGGTTTTGCCTGCTGCAGGGAGCTCCAATAGCTTCCTTCCTGATCCGCACTCAGATTTTCCAACTCTCAAAATTCTCATGTGCATAGGGAAATAAATTCCCAGTGTGAAGGAGTAGGTAAAAAATCTTGTATTTTATGGGTGGGAGGGATTTCTTTGAGTAATGCAATTTTCCTAACTTACATCTTTTCTCTGTGTGACCTTACCATTCCTCCTTCATTCTCCTGTACTCTATGCCGCACATTTTTTTCCCAACAGCCATAGCATTTACGAATTCTTCACAAGATGTAGCCATCAGGAACGACTAATGTTTCATCTTCAAATAAGGGCTTACAGTGCCATCCCTGCAAATGCACACTGGATGTGGGGCTCCCAAGGCTTCCCCAGTACCATTGATGGCGCTCCAAATGGCACTTTGTCCTTTCCTGAAGGCCACAGGGCCTCCGTCAAGACTCCTTTGCAAAGATAACCAGTAACAACCTCAGGGTTTTCTGCTGGGTCCTCCCACACAGCACCAACTAGGAATTCCCACCGAAAATAATCTGACGACTCATGTGAGTAATAATGTATTAATGTGAGAGAAAGGGGACATGTAGTCATTCAAAGCAGGAGCAGCCACAGCCTTCTAATTAAGGAGGCAGTTTGTTTTCTTCTCACAGTCTCCTGAGCAGACAGATCTCTCAGAGACTAACTGGTCTTATCTGTGGTTCAGCACTGGAAAAGCACAAGAAAAATGCATTCCAGTCTGGATACCATAACAAATAAATCTGGTTTATGAGCAGAGTAACCACAAATGGTACGTGATTGATTGATTACATGTCGTCATCCAAAAAGCCCACAGCTAATGAAGTATAATGCTGAATAGATGAACATGAAATGAACACCATTAAATAGCCTATAATAAACATTTTTCTAGACTCTTTTAAAAGCCAAAAAAAAAAAATCACAGTAATATTTAATACCTAGACTGCTACAACACAGCTAATGAACTCTCAGAAACTTCATAAAAAAATGTTCCAGTAAAAAGAAAAAAAGTACTTTGGTTATCCACTACGAAAAGTTGTACAAGACCATCCCGCTGTGGCTAAGTCAGAAACTCCCTCCTGGGGCAGGGAGAGCAGTGCCAGCCCCCAGTGGCTCCAGCCTCCTCTCAGGAGGTTTCCACCTCACTGACGACAACACAAACAGCCATTTCCAAGTGGCTGAAGTAAATGGCTCAGCTGGCAAATGATCCACTTCAAAACCTGCAAGGAGTTAAACATGGCAGTAGAGAACACAGTGCAGGGAGGAGATGGGAACGCCCAACGCTGTGGCTGTGGAAGTTGGGACATCACAGATTCTGGGAGCAGCTGCTGTGTGCCAAGCCATGTGGGTTTCCTTGAGCTGGAAACCCAAGTGCCAGCTGTCTGCTGTCCTCACTTGGATGCTGTATGCTACCTCTGTCTCTGTGGTATCTACAAGGATCATTTTCATGTATCATTTCCCCTCTTGGCACAAAACTACCATTTCCTCAACGCCAGCCAAATGTTTTTCAAATTCAAACCATGTAATCACAAATTTCTGAAGGCAGGTAAATTATCAAGTCTGAAAAAAACACTACCATTTTAAGCAGTGACAGACTCCCAGGATCAAGATAACAGTGAAGCAAGAACACCCATGGGCATATTACAGGAGTGAAAAAGAAAAATCAAAGTACTTTCCTCTTTTGCAGCATCTCACATCCTGAGGTATCACAGCAACTTTACAACCCAGTGATCTTCACAATGCATCCACAGGGTTTGCAAATACTGTGTCAGTCTGAGAGATGGAAGAGCTGAGAAACGCAAAGAGGTGTTTCTGCCTTTAGAAATTACTTCTCTCAACAACCATGGGTGAATATGTTATTTGGAGTCCTGAAATTGAAAGGATGAAGAAATGCTCACCCAAACTATCATTTTCCACAGATAAGGTAAAAATGCTTCCAACAGCTGAACTTTATGATGCCTCTAAGGGATGATGGTGGTCCCACATAACACATTTGCAGGATTAGGCATTTCAGGCAGAGGTAACCTTTTTGTTTTCCTTTCAAAAATGTTCCTCTTTTTTTTTGGCTGTTGTTTTTGTCTATGTTGGAGTGACTATTTTTGCAGGTGATCAAACAGAAAGCATCTCCCTTGACTCTCCCAGCTTTTGAAAATCTAGGTAACAATTATAAAGAACTGAATGGAAAAAGGAAGCTATTTTTCTTTCTCTAGCCAGTGAGAATCTCAACAGGTGTCCTTGGCATATGGTCCCTGCAGGAAATGGGCAGCTGGACCTCTAAGGACTTCAGCTTGCCCAACCTCCTTTTGCACCCCCAACTCCTTCCTGCCACATCACCAGAAGACCCACCTTCATCCCTCTGAAATTAGCAAGTGTGGAAGGAAGTAAATTAACACACGAAAATTTGGACATCTGATTGACAGCAATCCATTCATCTCCCTCCAGCAGCTGCTATTAGAAAGCACAGTGGTGTCAAAGAAATAACTGCTTTTGGAGTTCCCTGTTCATACCAGGTGTCGTGGGCCGTGCTGAGGTAAACATCAACACCTCTGATGGCATGGCACCATCAAACCTGACAAAACTCACTCCTATGGAGAGTCTTGTCTACCATAGAATGGTGGAGGCTAGAAAATTATTTCTCTTACCCTGAAGCTTCTCAACATTGCAATTTTGATAGAGCCAGTCAGTCAGTGCGTTCCTTCCGTTATTACCTTAATAAAAGAACATGAGATCATTATCTCCCAGCAACTGTGCTGACTCTGTAACAGTGGGTTGGGATGGCTGAGCGTGATGGGAAGTTACTCTGGAAATCTTGCATGACTTTTCAACTCCTGGCACAAAGAACACCCTCCCTGCTCACCTCTGCTTATGCCGATCACGTCATATGGCAGCATTTCCACCAGAGAGGATAGCTAGGAAAAAAGAAAGGCACACAGAAAAAGAGGAAGGAAAAATGTGTTTCCATACATATCTGTTCTTCCAAGGATGACAATCCTGAGATTCAGAAACAGAGTGAAAAATTACATTTCTGCTATAATTTACAATATCTATTTACCATAGCCCACCTGAAATAATTCCAGCTACATTTTAAACTGTAGGAGTCAGGTTAAAATACTTTAGCTGGACTGGCTTTATTATAAGCTTATGAATTAAATTGAGAAAGAATGTTTTAGCAGAGGTTTTCTGGCATCAAAGAACTAGCTGCAATAAGCTTTCTTGGACTAAGCTGAATTATTAATGTTGATTATATAAGAGTACTATTCACCTTTCAAATGCTGAGGGTAATTAAGAATCACTCAGAATAGCTGGGGAGAAATCACTCAAACAACTTTCTTATGCAGCTCCCTTGAAAGAAAAAGAAAATTAAAACCCTAAAAGAAAGGCCGCTTAAAGACAAAAAAAAAAAAAAAAGGGGAAGAAAAAAGAATTATTTTCTCACAAATTACATTTGCAGTTAAACATTCGCTTTTAAGATGGGATGTGTTCTCAACACCACAGCATTAGAAAGGAAGTAGAGACCTTGCTCTGAAAATTTAACAATATGCTGAGCTGCTCTCTTTTAGTAAAATCTCATTTCACTACCATCATTCTGCTGAGAAAGATGTGTTGAATAACACCAGAGAGCACCGAGCCAGCGCCACGGTATTACATCATCACTATTAAATATTCCTCTTTGTGCATTCACGGCATGCTTCCACACATTTGATGCATGAGAAGTGAAAATGGCAGTGAGCTAAAGCACCTCAGTGTTCCCTTCAGCATTAATCAAGCTTCCAGGATGTTAAATGCCTGCAGGGTTACATCCCTGACCCTGCCACAGCTCTGCCACCAAACTTTATCTCATGCAGGCAGGAGGTATCGCCGAGTGAGTACCTGATGCGGGCAGTTCGTGCAGCAGTCACGCACAGGGCTGATTTTAGGTGTGCTTTCTTCCCAGACTATGTTTCTCCTAATCTCTGAAGGATGAAAAAGGACAGCAATAGAATGCATGGATTAAAGAACTGCTTGCCTCTAAATCTCCCAAACGAGCAGTGCCCCAAATAGAACAGAAACCAGGGCCTGACTCCATTCTCACTGCTGATACTGAGCCTGCCTCACTCCACCAGTGCTTGTTCCTGGGATGGGATGAGCCCCAGAAGCCAGCCCCACACCTTCTACCCACAGTCTTCCATCTTCCTGTTTCTTCCCAGCCCATGGACCTTTCTCCCCTCAATACCGAACTATCCTTGCCCTTCAGCTGAGCCCCAACATCCTCCCTCTGATTCCCAACATCTCGCTCCCTTCTCACTCCAGTCCCTGAACATCAGGAGAACACATTAATCAGTTGCATGCAAACACTCAAGTTATCCCATATATGAAGAGAGACTGAAAGGAGTAAAACCTCTGAAGAACTTGGAGACAATATGCAGTGCCCTGCTTCCCTGTGCACCTGAGGAAATCTGTTGCCAAAAGCTATTTTTAGCAGGCTTCTTTGTTTCTTGGCATCAATGCTTCATAGCTGTTTCTGCTACTTTTCCTGATGTTTCTGTTCTCACTCTTTTCTCTCCCCTCCAAGCACACCCCAGACCAAAACCTAGCAAAGCCTTCTTCCTGGAACAAAAGGTCTTTGGGTTTGTTTCTGCTACCCTTCTGTTCACCTTTCTCCTTAGGGGCCTCTGCATCTGCCTCCTGCTACAGAAGGTTTGCAGCTACTTTCACCAACGGGCAAAGGCTGCCTCACCATAGAATCATTTAGATTGAACAGCATCTTTAAGAGCCTTGAATCACTGCTAAGCCAGCACTGCCAAGTCCACCACTAAACCATGGCCCCAAGTGCCACACAGTGGGGAATAGGTCTCCCAGGTACCTCCAGATGAAGGGTACAGTAGCAATAGACAGCCTGGAGGAGGCAAAGGAAGGAGAATGAGGCAGGGCCTTGTCCCAGATTTTAAAGATTTTTAGGAAAATATTTATTTAGATTTTTTAAGGAAACTTTGTTTCAAGTTTTTTTGTTTTGGTTTTTTTTTTTTTTTTTTAATTTAGACATTCCTTAGGAAAAAGGAGCACAGTGTTATTTATTTGGTCACTCTCCTGTTTCCCCTGCCTTGACAAAATTCTGCTTTTTCAGGCAATTGTTTCTGCCAGGAGAAACAGACCACTGAGCTCAGGGTCTTTAAACGGGGTGAAACTTGACTGTGGCTGCTGTTGCTGCCAGTCATGCCTTGGCAGAAGGGTTACATACACAGGTAACTGATCCCTCGGGACTTCATCTGCTGGCTCCCTCACCAGCACAACAGCCAGACACATAATACACATTTGCCATGTGATACTTTAACAAATCTTTTACTGTCTACATCTTCATAGGCTTCATCTCAGCCACCTGGGTTCATGTGTGTGAGAGGGACAACACAGGCTCCCCTGCATTGAATGTATGATTTCTCTGCAAATCAGTGGGATCTGAGCAACAGAACACTGTCCTTTTCCCTACAATACAAAGCTCGTATTCCTGTTTCCTTTGCAGGATAAAAAAACACACCTGCACTTACCAGGTTGCTGTCACCCTAGAGGGACAGACCAGATCCTGGGCCAAAACTCTGGACCTAAGCTTCAGTCACACTAAAGAAACAGGCCTCGTTCCTGTCCTGATTCAGGGATTCTGAATCAGGAATTTCATCTCTTTAATGAAGCAAAATAGATCCCCATTCAAACTACTTCTAAATGCTGAGGCAGTTCATTCTCCCTCTGGTTTGAAAGGAGGGAGTTCAGGAGTGTTTTTGAGGAAGCAGAAGAAGCAGCTTGTTTCTCAGATTTGAGGGAGGAGAAGGGTATTGCTTGTCCAGAGAAAGAGCAAGCAAACAAAACCCAGCCTGTACTTCAGATCACGTAGACTGTGAGGTTAATAAAAAGAAAGCACAAGAACAGTGCTCCACAGGGACACCTAGGCTGGCACTCAGCGATGTGACAGGCCTGGAAAGTCTGTCTGTCCTCTCTGCAGCCCCAGCAGCCTTGAGGAGACGTGCAGCACACAGAAAGCAGCTGCCTGGTTATCAGGCAGTTAAGCCAGTCACATACAGCAGCCAGAACATACAGCTCCACCTGAGCTCCTTAACTTGAGCTTGGCTGCAGGACTAAGGACACACAGCCTACCTGGTGATGCTGTGCTCTCACAGTGATGTCCTTGTGATTCGATGAGCAGGTAATAAATAAGGGGACGTGCTAAGGGGACATGCATACAGGGAATAACTTCATGGTTGGTAACATCAGGGATGGCTCTGCCAGGTGAGCAATGTCTTCACTGTGGAGACTGACTGTATACCATTTACTACAGGGTAGGAAAAACATTAAGAGAAGTTCTCCGAGCCTTTACAGCACAGGATTGCCTGCAGGGAGCAAGTTTCACTTTCCTTAGTGCACCACACAAATTTATTGCCTTCCTCAGGGGGAACACTCAGGCTGATGGCATCAAGCAGTAGGAAAGTGATCAGGAGGGGCACAGCTCCAGGTGTGAGCTCAGCCAGGGAAGGTTGGAAATGCCCTGCCTCTCTCATAAAAGCCTTCTAGTCGTTCACATCCTCCCCTCCATGCACTAGAAATTGCAGCTGTGCAGGGGAAAGGGAATTTGGGGCCTTGATTCATCAGTTTATATTAGAAGCATTTTCCACCAATTTGTTTTAAAATGTTGCTCTCTATAGAATCATAGGATCATATCCTAGACTCATAAAGTGGCTTGATTTGGAAAGGAACCAACCCCTGCCATGGGAAAGGACACCTAACACTAGATCAGGTGCCTCAGAGACCCATCTAACCTGGCCTTGAACATTTCCAGGAATGGGGCAAAAACTTCTCTGGGCAATCCATGGCAGTGCCCCACCACATCACAGTACACAACTAATACGGATGGGAACATGTCTCTCTGGCCCTATCCACTCTCAGAATACTGTTGAAACCCCTTTTTGGCCCCACACATTACAGCATGGTGAAGAGGAGTGCAGGGGGGCAGCTCTGGGTCCCACCCAGGCTCTGGGGGCTAGGAAGGGCTGGAAGCCCTGGTGCCAGTTCCAGATGGCAGAAGCAGGACTGCCTGAGGCTGGGCTCCAAGCAGGACATCCCTGTGATTTCTCTGTGGGTCAGCTTTTTCCAAAGAGGATGAGGTAATCAGAGTGCCCATGTTCACTTTGTCTAAGCACTCAGATAAGCCAGTTTGGAGTATGGCATATCCAATTCCTTGTTCCCCTGCAAAGGTCACACGCACATATCTGATCATCACCAGTATGCACATATAACAAGAACTGTCCGAGCAGGCAAGAATTTACAGTGCATTTGTAATACCAAGACTGTAGAAAAATATGATTGCACTTTGCAAAACATAAGTTAATCTGTTCCATTTTACCTTGGGCAGGCCAATGGTATGTGTTTAATCTTGATAAGGAAACCCTGATCTCATCTGGGACATTGTTTTTCTAACGTATCCCTAGTAATGATGATGACAAATCTAGTCAACAAATAATTGGTATTATTGGGTGAATGTAGCACTTGATGTCCTTAGATCTTTCCATAGATAGACATACATGCTGTAGATGAATCAGACTGCACTGATCACTCACAGCTCACTGTTATCCTTCTCAGGGTCAGTACTTTTCCTGTCTTCAGCTCCTCCTTGTGTACAACCGCAACATGTTCTAAAAATCAAGTGCTGGCTGTGAAACCTCCAAGTTGAAACTGTTTTCTCTGCCTCCCTTGCTAAAAAAAAAAATTGCCCCAGTGTTTCCATGGTTTGTTGCAAACTCTTTGTGAATCCTAAGAGAGGAATGGTATCCAAATTCGTATTCTTTTGGTTTTCCTGTTCCAAGCTGAGACACAGATTTGCCAAAGCACTCCTTTCCCACAGAAGGTAAATCTGAAGTGTGAGCTGTATGCTCCCAAGTGGTTATTAATAAATTTAATCAGCAATAATTGTCCAAAATAGACACTTGCAAGGATCAGATTACTTTTGGCTTCATCTCCCTGCCTAAGAATACTCTTTTATAACAGGCAGTTGCAGTGGTTTTCTACAGTTGCTGTCCAAGACATACCTGGTAAGTCAATGCTAGTGGTTAGGTGAGAGAATGCTCACATGATTCTCACTGCTGGGTGATTGAATCAATGTATAATTGCCTCACTGCACAAATCTGCACCCCAGTAAGTAACAGCATGAATGCCAACACACCCCTTCTCTCTCTCTCACTCACTCACTCACTCACTCACTCACTCACTCACTCACTCACTCACTCACTCACAATGTCTTTCGAGAAAGAGATTCTGATACTTTTGCAGGCAAGAGTGGATTTAGGCTTGTCCTCGAAATAACTAAGATGGTAAATACATTCTCTCACTTATTTTGGCTGAGTTTGGGGAACAAAAGATTTAAAGACTTCCTTCTGGAGCATGGTATCCTTGCCTCCACTCCCCCCACTCCGGCTCAGCCCTTTGGCTGAGTGCACCCTTGTGTGTTGCAGCTTGTTCTGGGCATTCACCTGAGATCTCTGCATTTCTGCCTGTACTTATTCCCATTCAGTCTTTCCTCTCCCTTGTCTCCCAGTGAGGATTTCCCTGTTTTAAGGAGAACAGCATCAGAGAGAGAAAGCAAAGTGTCTGCTTCACAGCCCCATCACCCGGCAGTCAGTGGCAGGTTGACCACAACTGCTGAACCACTTAATCTTCCAGAAGGTTTTGGGCTCTCATCTCCTCCCAGGAATGAATTGTATTGATGGATTCTGATGGCCAAGCACCTTTCCCATTTTCCATCACAGTCCCTGATGGCACAGAAACCTCAGTGAACATGAGGCAGGTAAGCAGCCAGGAAAATGAATGAAACAATTAAAGGAGATTATGGATTAAGGAGCCTGGATTAACTTGGCATGGTAGAAGCTCACAAAGCTCTTGTTTAAGGGGAACCAGAGCTATTATTCCCTTCATCTTCATGGCATTTTATCTCCTGAAAATCAATGGGAAAGTTGGTTCTGGAAATACGAAACAGGTTCACTACAAAATGAAGAAGCTGTACTTGTCAATGAAGCTTTGCAAGCAATAAGGAACAAATGTTTATAATTCCTGAAAACCAAGATGAAACATGGATCATGGCCTGTAAAAAGGAACAGAGTAAAACACATTGTTCAAAGTGCAACCTTATTTTTCCACAATGCCTCTGAGTGAAGGATGCATTGTTTGATTTCTGATTTCAGTATCTAAGGACCCCTGCAACCAAGATCTTGATCAGTCTGGAAGGAGAACATTAAATGAGTATCTGCCTTCACCATCACAGTTACAAGACAGATACCAAGTCATCTGTTTTCTGCAGAAGAAATAAAATATTTTCCACAACTGACTCCCACCTAGCCTTCATAACCTAGAATTAATAGAGAAATTTCCTGGAGTTTCAAAACTCTTCCCATGGAAATTTAGGGTATCTTGGATATTTGAATTTCTTCTTTAATGAACCTGTTGGTTCAAATTCATGTCTCTGCATTAATTTACTTAGAGGATGACAGTGCCTTTCCCAGCATCTTTTCCCATCCTCAGTCTTCAAATGCAACTCTCAAACTGTTTTTATCAAAAATTCTCCTCTTTTTATCCTGCTTCCCAGAGAAGCAGAAACCACTAAAAGCAAAATCTCGCTGACTTCCTCACATCACCTTGTTGGCACAGTGGCATTCTCAATACCTCTAATGAAACATTTGCCAGTGTGCATCCTTGCAAGGATCCAACAAGTATGTGCTTCTGCTTACCAGCACACTGGGACTACCTAATCCCACAGTTCCACACAAAAACCTGGTGGTCAATACCTTTGATTTGTGCCTCTGTCTGATTCCAAGATGGGGTTGTTGCCCCTCTGCCCAGGTGAGTGAGACACCATTTGAAATCATAACCAGTCTGAGTAAGGTGACCTACCAAAAGCAGTTGGCACAATGTGAGCCTCCAAACGTGGAATATTAAAGCCCCATCAGATTATGTGGGTGGTACAAAGCTTCCACAGGTTAAAGGAAAGTCTTGTTATCCTTTAAAACCCATCACTTGAGTAGGATCTGGAGCCCACAAGACAATCTCTGTGAAAGAACACCCATCAGTTGTCATTAGTGTTTCTGACAGCTTAACGGACACAGAAGTGACAGGCACTGAATAAAAGCATTTCTAAATACATATCTTCTGCTTTAGTCAAGATTTATTGCAGAGATTATACATGATTGCTCCAGTTTTCCTTTAGAGAACCATCACTATGAATCAGCATCCAGGAGCTCCCTGCATACCCAGTGTGGAGATTGCAAGAGTTAATAATTGAATGAAATCATTTCTATATTTAAGAAGGGAGCATATAAATCTTCAGACAGATAGTGGACAGGGTGACTCACTGTGCTATTTCTCCTCCTTCCCTAACCCCTCTCCCTTCCTTTTCTTGGTTCATATACTTGGTTACTCACAGCCTATAGCTGGTGAAAGAAAAAAAGCCATTAAAAATAAGGGGATTTGCTCCCATTTATCTTCCTCCATTGGGGTAAAGACTGCCTAAGCAAAAAACAAAGCTGAGGACTGAAAGGAGCCTGAATCCCAGTCTGTGTGGAGGGCATGACCCAGCTGAATCTTCAAATCTCTGTGCTGGAAGATGACTGCCAATGTACACAAGAAACAGGAGGAGGATGACCTTGTACCTTCACAGTCTGCTTTCTCCCATGCCACAGGAAAAAGTGCCTATAAATATAATTTCAAAGAGTGCAACCTATTGGCTGTAGAAGATGTTTTCTGGGTACAGAGCCATTCAGAGATGTCAGATCTCCTGTTCTATCTAAATCATATCTGCAATTTTATTTGCACCATAGTATGCTAGAGAAACCTGAAAACATAGACACTCTTTAACAGAACTAATACTTTAACATTTCTTTTTTGTTCTTCTCACCATATAAACTTCAAATAATTCTACACAAAACATTTAAGATGGCCTATTAAGACAAAGAATGCAATTTACTTTAGTGAATCTTCAATAAGGCCTGGTCAATGGAACACAATATTATTGTTAACTTACATAAAACACACTTTTCAATATTATTATGGAAGACTGATTCCATAATCACAACTATATGTCACCCCAAACTTATACTTTATATCTTTCATTGGCCTGTGTTCTTGGGATTCCAAGTCTGGGCCATGCTGAAGACAATTTTATGTTTCAAGGATAAAATTCTTCTAATTGATATTCTCACTCAGGTCTGTTCAAAGCAGTGGAACAATTAGCTTCACCTAACCAGTTGTGCTCACTGGCCATATCTCACCTTTACACTTTAGCTTAAAATATTTTTCTTGCATTCCAGCTCTCATTCTAAAAGTGATAAATTCACTTTTTATAGGGTGCTTATTAATACAACTATACTGTCTGAAATTGGTAGGATAATTTTTATTCTCTCTAAAATCTTCACCACAGTAAAATCCAGAGCAGTTCTGATTTTGGACTGTCATTTCCTGAACATATATTGGTAGGAAGAGTAAATGAATCATGAAGAACCATGTGTTAATTGTGTCAGAAATCAATATGCTCAACTTGAATATCCCAAAGCAAAGACTGTCCTTTGCTGTGTCAAACCACAGATATTTTGTGCTCTCTTGCTTTTTCCCCAGCTCTGAGTACACCACAGACTTATTGCCCTCCTATTCCATTTGTGGTTATGATCAGAGTGTCCTGAAAGCTTAGATGCAATAAATATTGGGGTAAATGGACCCACTGGCACTGGAAGAGTTTGTGTATTAGTCTTACGAATCAGCTACTTTAGCTCCAGACATGGGAATTAATTATTTTTAAACAGTGCTTTTTAACTGCAGGAGACTGAAAGCCTTACTTCTTCAGCCAGCTGTTACAGCACTCCCCAGGCAGTGCTGCACACAATACCTGCTGTGGGGCTTTTATTCCTGTTGTACTGTTCTTCCCCCCTGCAAAGGCACTTGCCATTTTAAGTTCAAGCAGAACAAATGCCAACATTTTGGGGCTCTGAAACAGCATGTCCCCTTGTACCTTCACCAGAAGAGGTAATTTTCACCAAAGTCAGTATGCAACGTATGCCTGGTTTAAGACCCAGCCAGACACTGAATTAAACTGACTTTTTTAAAGTCACAATGATATAATCAACATCCCTGGGTTATTTCTTGCTCCTCCATGAAGGCCGAATGCCTTTTCCTTAGAAAGTCTCTGTCAACTTTGAAACCATTTACTTTTCCAAATGTTTCTTTACAGAACAATTCACTAGACACAAGCTCCTCATCCAAATAATCTCAGGAAAATTGTTATTCCCTTTGGTCACAGGTGGCACATACTGCCAGCTCCAAGCATTTGCTTTGGAGGTCACATTACAGGACAGCTACTCAGGTATTGCTCCCCTCTCCCGGACACCAGGCTTTTGGATAACATTCATTTTGCTGTTCTTCCAATGAAATAATCAAGGCCATCTCCTGGAAGCGATGCACCTGCCCATGGCCACTGTAGGACATGGATATCATCTGCTTTCCTGCGCTTGCCAGCTGGCCAGGAGGAGATCGTCTCGCCGCTGAAAGAAACCACAAAGTTCCTTGCTCCCCGCGGCGCACACGGCTCCTGTTCTGCCACGCCGTGTCCATAGCTACACCAAATCACTTCATCACAGTGGGCAGCTGAGCAAATGACAGCCACCCCAGGGGCTTTGTCCGACAGCCGCTTCACTTGTGCACTTGACCAAATTACAAAGACTTCCTGGCCATTACTGGGATGAGCCAAAGAGAGGGCTCATATCAAATTATTTTAATCTACGTGTACAGGAATAAAAACTATGTGATCCGCTGTTAAGCGCAGGAGAACATTTATCATGCCATAACTGTAAATGCCATGTTGGTTTTGTATCACTGTGCCTCTCATTATTGGAGCAAATGAGGCTTGGGTGACATCGGCTGCCACATTCCAGCTGCTTTTTGAAGCGCTTCCACCTGTTGTTTTGCCCTTCTTGGACCACAAGCAGTTACATTTAATGAATCCTTGTCATACCAGAGGAAGATCATTGTTGAACAGATTCTGTCACACAGACAACGCTCTCGGGATTTACATAATTTTCACTCAACAGCTTCCAGGGATGGGCTGAAAGAAGCCTGCCCTCCCCAGGGTTCCTGTGTGGCAACCAAAAATGAGTAAATAAATAGAAGAGGAAGAGAAGAGAGACCCGGCTTTCTCAGAGTCCAAAATAACATCAAGAATGCATCCTGAATTACTCCACCCTCTACCCTCAAGTGGAAGAGGAAGACCCATGCTCTCTCCCTCCTCTACCCGAAACTGTTGCTCCCTCCCCTACCCGAAACATTTGCTCCACACTTCCTGGCTATAGCTGTCAGGAAAGTGCTTTCTGTCCTTGGAAGACAAGCAGTGACCACAGGCATTGCCCCACAGGGTGTTAGATGCTGGCAGCACAGCCTGCCTGCCCTTCAGGGCACCACTCTCTAATGCAGAGCAAGATGGCACCTCCCTGGAGCTGATCTGTGGAGTATGTGCAGGGACACAGAAATGGGCATCTCCCTCTAGGTCACTTGTACAGGAACGTGTCAAGGACTCCTTGGCCAAAAGGATTTGTCTTCAAAGATGTGGGTCTTTGAAGGTGGAGCTAGAAAAAATAAGTGTTGCAACCTTTCATTAAGTTTTACCCATTTCATCCTCCATCTGCCCCAGCTGTAACATATTTCTGTTTCTCCTTCACCTCTCTGCTATTGTTTTGTTACCACGTCTGTCACTGCAGGTTTCGACAGATGCTGTTGCAATCTTCTTGCTGTTGAGTCCCATTAACTTCAGCAATAACTTAAATAAATAACTTATTTCCTTTAAGATGCTCTAAGGTCCGTCTTTGGTCATTTTCTTTGTTGCTTAAATTCATCATTAGAATTTATTGCAAAACATCTGGACATTCCCTCATCTCATTTCTTTCCTGCACGGTTTGTTTTACTTTTACTTCATACTGTAGCTCTTCCGTACCCTTTATTTATTTATTTGCAATTTTGGCTAAATGTCTGTTCGGTTTTCCAACAAAACAAATGCCATAAATTCACAGAAATGTCAGTTAGAGGGGAATTTTGGTGGTCTCCAGCCCAGCCCAACAACTGAAGCAGCACTACCACCAGAGCTGGAGCAGGCCACCCACAACTTTGTCTGGTCACGCCATGAAAATGTCTCCAGAGGCTTTCCATGTGATCTTGACTAATGGGATGCAGTGCTGCACATTCCTCCTGGCCTCCTCATCCCTCTGTGGGGGGAAAAGATACTCCTCAGCAGGAATGGGGCTGGCACAAGAGAGTCATCACTGGCAATCAGGGAATTTCACAGCCATCCAGCTGGTTGTTTTTACTTCAACTGATCACAGGTCCACCAGGATTCCAGGGAAAGAAAAAGGGAAGACTGGGAAAGGTACACTCCCAAATGCCCTCTGGACCCAAGCACACATGCCTTAAATACTGCACTCCTTTTGATATGAGGAAAAAAATGGACAAAGCATAGGCAGGCAAGCCAAAGTCTGCAGTGGGAAAGGACTCGGGAGCAGCACTGCAAACCAAAGTTCTGTCTATTCTTTCATATGGCCAGAACAAGAAAAACAATTTCCCATATATATTAACAGAAGGTATGGAAATGTTTCTACACATTAGTGCTCAGGCAGGTGATCCACAGAATATATGCACCATTCCAAGAGAGCCAGTTAGGAAAAAAATGCACTGGGGAAAGATTTGGCCCTGTTGAAGCGTTTACATTAACAATGCAAATGTTTTGATTAATAGCTCAGAGAAACATGTCAAAAAGGGAGACACAAATTAACTCCAAAAGGTGGAATATCTCTTTTACAAAAGGAGATACCTATTGCTAACCTTAAGAAATCAAATTTAGGGTGATTTCAAAACATTATGTGAATCCTCAATACATCTCAGCCTCCACTGTCATGTAATTGAAACTACATTAGCTTAATGTGAATCATTCTGGATTTATGCTGATGTAAATAAGAGATGTTCAGATATAGCAGATAAAGAATTAAGCTATACAGTGAAGAAGGATAGGATAAGTTTCTTTCTAATCTCAAAAATGGAGATAGGTTGATTAACACCCTTTTATGAAACATTTTAGCCTGCTGGAGATGCCTAGGTCAGCTTAACCTTACAGAGGCAAACTGCCTGCTGAGATGCAATCCAAATGGAAGCTGTTTATATATCCCTTTATATCCCTTTATATATCCCTTTCTGGTTCTAACCTAAAATTCAGAGGCTCTAAAGCAGGTTTCATAAAAGTGAGTTGTGCTGGGAAAATAAGAAGGAAAAGATTTCTTGGAAGCTTCTAAAAACAGATAAATTTATTAAGTGTTTTTACGTGATAGTGATCCACACTAATTATTTCAGTGGTGCTTTATGGAGTTTATAAAGCTGTTACACAACTACAAGCACAGTTACTATTATGGATAGAGGGATCTACAAACAAATCTAAGGGAAGGGGGTCACGTGAATCCTGTGACATTAATCTGGGCTGGGACAGGAATGCCTTTTGCTTCTTGGGATTCCCCAACCACTTCTCCGAGATAAAACGGGAAACACTTTCTACAGCTAAGCCGTCATGACTGCCATCATCCCTTCCCTTGTTCATTCTTAAAACATCACTGGAAGAGCTCTGAGTAACAAAGCACAGTGGATTCTAAACTCAAAATAATAGGATGTGATTTACCATGAAATGCAGACACCTTCAGCTAACACAAATTGCTTTCAAAGGCTTGGATTTTGGAGGCTGGAGAAATTCATGCCAGGAGGTGCAGAGCAGAGCTTCCACTGGGGTTTCTTCCTGTAAGACTCTTGTTTGCACTCAGAGAACTGTTCTGTGACCCAAACCAGCACACCAGAGAGTGGGGGATTTGCTTCCCTGCTGCACCAGTGCTCCAAAGGGACTCACTACTGTCAGCTCAGCTGGGGAACACCTCTGGCTCAGGGCTGTGGTGAAACACTGCCTGGGGCTGAGCACTGTCAGTAAGGAGGGTATTGCACTACTGCTGAATCAAAGTTGGAGAAGCAGACCCCACTCTTCCACAATATTCAACTGACAGCCGGCTTTGGAGGGACTGCTCCAAGACAATTCCTGGGCATTCTCCAGATGATAGTTCACTCCAAAGGCTGCTTCCCCAAGAGCAAGATGGACCATGTGACATCAGCAACCATCTTTTTCCTTACAGTGTACCCCAAAACACTCCCAGAAAAGGTGGAGCCCTCAGGCATTCCCAGCATTCCTCATGCCACATCCACCTCATCCACCTCCCATGTGCTGCTGGAAGCACATCACTTGGAGTGGGGGAACAGGACATGCACTATTTCTGACTATTTGACCTGAACACACAGAGAATGATAATTGTGACCCAGGGTCACACAGACAGAAACCAACCTTGGAGATGGCACGATCTCTACCCAGCATTTTCCAGAGTTTTGTGGTAATCCCATGTGTTTCACCAGTTACTGAAATTTGCCTTCATTTTGGTTTAAAATAGCCACTAACTAGAAAAGCCCAGCATTTTGAAATTTCCAGCAAAGGATAAATAGTGGTTCTGGAGTCACCTGTGATCTGCTGCTCCATAGCCAAGGACTCTGGAGCTGGGTGCCTCTGCCTGGGAAGCTGGTAGGCTGGGAGCCTGCAGCCCTGATGGCAGATGGCAGACACCCCCTTTAGTTTTTCCAGACCCATTTTCTGTGATGGACCGCTTTGTGGAAAGTTTTTATTTTAATTAATTGCCCTTTCTAATGTGGAAAAAAAAGCAAAAGTGGTGCCAAGCTTCTGGATCAATTCCAGTGCTGAAAGAAATTGCAAGCCTCAAACTATCAGTTTGTCTTTGAAAAGTATCACCATTAAAAAACAAACAAGCAAAGAAACCCCACCCCACTGATAAGGTTACCTTGATACAGGGTGAGGGATAACCCCCCTCATGGTCTCTGTGGGGTCTGTAATGCAGAAAAGTCAGAGCCACTCTGCCACTGTATGGTGAGAAATACTTGTTACTTGTGCCATTACCAATTGCTCAGACTGGGGCAAAAGAAAATTTAAAAAATTCTGCTTCAGGATTTATTATTAGTTTTCTTTTGAATTCCCTCCACCATGTTACTGCCAATTCCATTATTTTTTATGAACTACATTACTTTCAAAACGTGCATTCCTCAAAACTACACAAAGCATCTTCTCTTTCAGGCACCACAAATTCACTTATGTCCACAACTCCCTCCCCTCAGACAAGCAGCTGAATGTCCCAGTTCTGCCAAAAGCAAGGAATGGGTCAAGCAAAATATGGCAGAGGTGCCAAGGAGAAGAAATTTGCTGAGTGCCCTCAGGAAACCCAGAACAGGTGGATGCAGCATGGCCCAGATGAGACCATGCTGAAAGGGCAGCATGGAGACACGGCAGCAGAACAGGTGGTGCTGGAAGCCAGGCCAAAGCACAGACCCATTTTATTTTAAAGAGGAACAAAAGTGTCTCTCTCTGAATGGGGTTTTAGGACTTTTGTCTCCCTTGCATGTGATAAAGGAGAAATGTAAACCTGCAGAAGTTAGACACAGTTTAAAAGGGCCCAAAAATGACAAAGGATGTATCAGTATAAAGGTCAGTTTAGACAGAAAAATATTATTCTCAATTTAGCTGCAAAGTTTTCCACTCAAAAAGCACACCTTAAAGCCTCCCACCTAACCTTTCTCTATTAAAAAATTGGGTTGGAATCCTTTGTCTGCAAGCCAAGCAAAACAAACTCCAAGAGATGATTTTTTTTCATAAATCATGACAGCATCACTCTGCAGAAAAGAAAAGCAGATTGGGAATTTCAGGGTTCACCGAAACAACTGCGTCCAGGGCTCAGTCCTGGAGAGAGAGACACAAAAGCCCAACCCAGCTCCGCAAACAGAGGTGATGAGAGATTCCCAGCCATTAATCTTTGACAACAAAGCATCATCCTTGAAATGAGAAGCAATTTCAGCCACTATCTCAGGTTCACCTCACCCCTTAAACTGTAAATTGCACAGATCAATCTTATGAGGAATCCAGAGGACAGAGTGTCTGATTTCAGTTTTATACATGCTTTATACAGGGTTGACCAGATAAGTCAAAGCCAATTTCTACAGTGAACTTAATACTGTTTCTGTACACCAAGTGTATATTTCTAGAGTTTATGGACACAGCCACAGCAATAGCAGATTTCTTAGTTTATGAAAGATTTGACAAAATGGGATTTTAGCTCCAAGTAGAAGAAGTCTGTCTGTGTTTTAAAGAAGAAGTTTAAGAGAACCATATTTAAGATCAAACAGGTTTTCATTCCAGCCATTGAAAAGTATTTTTAATATCTGAGTTACACTGAAGAATATTGCAAACCAAAACACGTCCAACAAAAAAATCCAAGTGTTTTATTTTGAAACTCTAGGGGGATTCCTTTCCTTGAATACTTACAAAAGTTTTTTTCCAAACAAAACACCCAAAACACTTAGCAAATGCACGTATCTGAGCATTATTGAATCTGCTCTTCACCTTTTCTCCTCCAGAAACTTTCTTAAGGATTTGACTCCTACAATATCTGAGCACCTTGCTGCAAAGAGCACCCAGCATTTCTCTTTTACAGGAGCAGGAAATGAAAGAGGAGGCCCAATTACATGGAAGTAATTTGCTCAAGATAACCAGCAAAAGCAAAACAGAGAGTAGCAACTAATCTGCTCCATGTTAAGAAGCATTAGATCCCACTGATCAAAACATTTTGCCTGCAATATGCAAAGCTTTGGAAAAGCTCTGTATTTTCTTTTGTATTTCTTTCTGTTTATTATTCTCTGTATTTCCTTCTTCTATTTGATGAACTTCCCGTCATGCGTGCCAGTAGAGATCAGGCAGATAGGCTGGGAGTCTGTACACTGGACAACGTGGTGGCTAGGGATTTCCAGAGGACTCTGCAACCCAAGCAGGGCCAGGAAATAAAGAGCAGTTGAGACCTAGGCACCAAAATTTATTTTCTTGAGCCTTCTGAAAAGGGTGCACAGCAGGGTCCAAACCCTTTACAAACATGCCTGTGAAGATATGAGGGAGTGGAAGTGTTTTGGAACACTTAACCATATCCATGTGCTTCAACCAGGAGCTTGAAAACATGACCACAAGGATCTTCCTGCAAATACCTGTCCCATTTGTGTAAAATTTGCAACTATGGACACAAGGGCTGAAATCAGAGCCAATGACTTTTATGACTGGCTTCCTCTCACCACTATTTTTGTGATTTTTTTATTTCAAAGCAGCTATTAAAAAAAAAGTCAGTAAAATAAATGAACTGATACCATAAGTCTTGAGTATTTAAGCACTTCTGAAGGTTTGTGGCAGAGTTCACACAGGATTGGTTCAGTTCTCCCATTGCTTGGCTGCAATTTTTAGAAGTTTCATGGGCTGAGCACAGACTTAAGGGCAGGGCTTGATCGCAAGGCTCCAGCAGGAGGAGGGCTGATGTAAAGTGCTGGTCAGGGTGCAGGGCTGGGAGCTGCCAGCTGTATTTGCTGGAACAGCCATGGAACAGGAACAAGCCATGATGCAAACAGCTGAACTCTTTTTTTTTTCTTTTTTTTTATTTGAGCTCATTTTCAGGCTGCTTTGAAAAACTATTCCCTGCTCATTCCATTACAAAATGTGAAGTTTACTCCAGAATGACTCACTCTGTCACCAAGGGAGAAGGTATGATCTGCCACATGTGTCAGAAAAGGCCTATGAGGTAATTTTCATTCTCTCAACATATGAAAACTATTATTTCCTCACATAATGAAAATGCAAGGATGTAGGTGGCAATCCCCAGACGGACACAAAAATTGAAAAAAAAAAAACTCTGATGAATTGCTAATCACATTTTGAAGAAAAACAAATGCATTTCAATCATAACGAATATTTCCGTGCATGGGAAGAAGGTTTTTCTCATATGCAGCATCCACATAGCATTTAGCAATAAC
Organism: Bombycilla garrulus; assembly: GCA_013400315.1. Lineage (NCBI taxonomy): Eukaryota > Metazoa > Chordata > Aves > Passeriformes > Bombycillidae > Bombycilla > Bombycilla garrulus. Next base: position 1,172,060 of record VXBU01010831.1, on the reverse strand, counting down.
AGCGTAATCCAGAACTCATCTGTGAGTGTATCTCATTTCTGATGCTCACATTTCATGATGAGTTGAGCTACCCAGGAAATTCAGGTGCCATAAAGGGTAAGTATCCACATAGAGCATATCTTTTGCTTCCTCTGCAGTTTCATTACTCTTTGGTACACTTCCAGATCATATGAAATACAATCTCACTCACCAAGTTTTCTGGACCCTCAGCACTTGAATTAAGCACTCACAGATGTTCCCTTTGCTCTCCTTTAAGCATGATGGATACCCTCACTGCAGGCTCTCTGCTGAGGTACAGTTGTTGTCTCACTTTGAAAGGAATTTCAGAAAACATTTCAGTTCATCTGTGGAATTTTCCATCTGAGTGTTGTTATTTATTTGCATTGTCACCACGCACCAGAGGCCAGCCACTTGCAAGGGCCCTTCTCTAAAAGGTAGTGATGAAACTTATATGTCCCCACTGCAAGTTTCCCAGAGGAGCATGACAAAGCAAAGCCCGGCATTTTTATATTTTTAATTACCTCAAGCTAAAAAGAGGGAGGGAAAAAGGAAGTTTTCAGGGAAAGGAAGCAGGACTGAGGATTTGTCTGGTGAATCAATAAGGTCAATGCTGTAAGTGTACTGCCTGTGAAAGAGACAGACAGCTGAGGAGCCGAGCAATCAAGTTCTCAAACCGGTGAATTTTTCAAGCAGCATTTCACAACATTCAGATTTGGAGCATTTCTTTCCCAAGATGGAAAAAGATCTCCTGATTTTAGTCTTCAGAAACACACACAGCAGAACAAACAATGTGAATATTTCATGTGTGCTGAGACTTGCCTTGAGTGGGAGGTCATATACCCAGACAGGACTTGGTGGGCAGAGGTAGATCTCACCTCCTTTTGTGCTGAGGGGGGACACTCACACTGCAAACCAGCTGTGTGCACTCCAGCACTGAAGGGTTTCTTGCCCTTTGGAAGGCTGCTGGGGCTCTGATGGCCCCTGTCAAACCCTCAGGGCTCAGTTCAAAGCCCTTGGTGAAGCAGGAGAAATTCTGCTATTTCAGCAGCTCACACCAGATAAGAGTTACACAGACCATAAGGCTGGGTGGCCACCATCAGACCCGTATGCTGAGAAACATTGAGTCATTCTGGAAAGTGTGGGCTGCTGCACAGAAACCCATGGAGAAATAATCTCATGGCTTGTGTGCATACACCAGCCTGCCTTGGAGGGCAAGCAAGATTAGAGACACAGCTGGAAGAGGAGCCCCATCCTCAGCAGCAGGGCTCAATTTCACAGCAATAGGCAATCAACTCATTTAGTTTCCATGCCAGCACTGACTGAGGTGCCACAGCTGGCAGAGCCCAGGTTTGCTGCTTTCCTGGGTTAAAGGATCCCACGAGGAGACACAAGCAGGGCCCCAATGGAACAGAGCCTCCCGCTGTGAACCTTGAACAATTGCTGTAGAGGCACAGCTGCCCGGACAGCCATCATCATCATCACCACCATCCTACCACCTGCCCAGGCCAGAGCTGCTCAACAACTCCTTTACCACCCTGAATCTAAATCCAATTCTGGGCTCAAAGAAGCAGCAGAGACCACCACCAGAAGCCAGTGCTACAGGCCAGAACTCCTCTCTTGCCTCTCAGACCAGCAGAACTCCCCTCCAGCTCGCAGCCTCAGTGCAAAGCATCTGCAAACCCTGCCGTGGGAGCAAGCAAAGTCTGTTCCACAAGCTGGGACCTTGCACAGCAGCTCAGTGTCAGGGACCCAGAAGAGGCCGTCCTCCAGCTTCCCTCAGCAACAGCAGCAGTGATGTCCACACAGCTATGGGAAACAGCAGAGGAATACAATTCCTGGGCTGGTTTTCATATACGTTTCACTTCTCTCTGGCAGATGGGTTTGAACTTTGACTTCAAACCTACACCTTCAGGTGTTCTGAGGGGTGACAGCACACCAGGCCCCATGAAGGAGCAGCCAGAGCATGGCTGGATGGCTGGCATGGAGCATGGACTCAGTGACTGTAGCAGCAGAGTCACAACAAGTTGTGCTGCTTGTGGGGATTTGGGGATGCAGGTAATCAGCCAGATTTAAGAAAGTTTTGCAGAGACAGCAAAAGACATGTCACCCCTGCAGGGTTTTAAAAAAAAGTGTTTAGGCACCTGTTCCAAGTGGGAAAGTGTTCCTACAGGAAATATTTTTCAGAAGAGATTAAAAAGATTTTGACAACTCAACCTATTTTCTTCCAGCTCTTGGATATTTACTAGCTCACTAACTTTTTCCCCACCCCTGAGAATTCACATGGCCAAGGCAGAAAGCCAGTGCAAATACTCAATCTGACTATTCCAACTGAAAAATGCAACGAAAAGAGGAACTTTTGGGGGGTACACTCAGCTCGTCTGCAATGGTGGCTTTTATTCAAAATGGGCTCAAGCCAAATTTCCTTGCTCTCTCCTCTCTCCTTTCAGGACTGCGCTGTCATGGGAGCCTGAGACTCCACACGGAGTTTCTGCAGCAGCCCTGTTTTAGGAGGTGAAGCACCTCCTAGGTGCAGCTTCACCTTGCCTCAAGTGGTGGTCAAACAAGAACCTTAGGGGCCCAATTGCCCTTGTATTTGTGCCCATTCTCTGTGAACTGACGTCAAACGTGCTGCACATTTGTGCTGGCATAAATAGCAAGGGAGGAGAATCAATTCCTGCTCAGCAAAACACAGGTCACTTCCATCCTCTGGCCAAAAGTACTCTCAGGATAGCATACAATTTGGTCCATTGATTTTAATATATTGGCATTTCCTCCCTCTTACTGTGTGAACACATTGTTTACAATTTCAGTAAGCCACTTTGGAAAACACTGTTATAAATCAGGATACATAAAAGCTTGTCCTGCTTGCCTCCAGTGTCAGACATTGCTAGTGTGGGAGGTAGGTCAATTTGGGATAAAAAAAAACCACCTCAAGCCTTCTTCACTAATTCCTTAGTGTTTCAGGTAGGTTTCTGAAATTCCTTAGTGCTTCTGGACTGTAAATCTGTTGAGCATTACAAAAATCACCCAAGAGGAGTCTTGTTCAGTGGAGATATTTTAATCTATTAATTTATTAAAGTATCCCTTTAAAGTGGCCATCGCTCATGCACTGAATCTTTTGGCAGGGAGGCCTTGCTCATTTGCTGCTTGTGTGTTACTTTAAACCAAAAAGTAAAGGGATAATCTGGATCCAACTTGTGTTCCGAATTGGTTTGGCTCTGTTGCAAAGGGTAAGCACGGAGCTTCTCTTCAATTAGCAGAAGAGAAAGCAAAGCTGGAATTGCTCTATGAATTGCCTATAGTATTTGATGAGACAGCGGAGGATATGGCTGTGCTTTCCAGACCAAAATGAGTCACCTGTTGTCTGCAGGAGCTCAAGCCAAGAATGGTCAGTTTTGAGCTCCAGGGAGTGCTTTTCCAGAGGACTTCAGCCAACAGCTGTTTCCCTTCAGCTGGATTGTGCTAAAATCTAGCCTCAAGTTAAAGCATGAAAAGAAAAAGTGCTGCTAGATGCCAAAAGAAGTGTGAAGGCCAAATTTCCTGATAAAGTGGAAACATGGATTGTGTGAATTATCTACCCTACTTTTCTGCTCACACACTGTCACCAGTCCATGGTGACCCCGTCAGGCAACCAAACTACCAACGGAGAGCACTGGAAAGTTCCTGCTTCTTCAGGAACAGATCAGAGGATGAGTCTCACTAATACATATCTTCAACTTGATTCAGATGTTCAAGCAGTTTTAAAGTCCAGGGATTTTTTGGGAGAGGCAATTTCCACAGTGACCAGTGAGAAGGCTAAAGTAAGGATGAGCGTGTGTTAGGTCAGTGTCCTGCTGCATCACAGACTACCTCTGGCATATTGCTTATTGCTGACCTCCTCATAGTATTAGAGATGCCTGACCAGCCCAGTCAGCTTTGGTGGGAGCTTGGTGCTCTGAACCTTCATGGATCTGGAACTGGTCAGTTTAGTCACCTTTTAGTGAAATTGTGAGAAATGCTTTCCTCCTCCATATAGGAATTGCAGTGAGAATTGCTGAGGAGCAGAGCTCCTCCCCACTTAAGGCCACAGCAGTCAACTGTCTTCCTTGGGCAGCCTGCAGCAATTTTAGCACCCGTGATAAAATCCCAGCCAGAGCCCAGACTGTGCTCTCTAAATGGCAAGTCACTGCAGAGAAACAGCACTTGAAATCCTTTCCATCACCACCTCACAAACATAAGCTAGTTTTGTGCAGGATCTAAAAGGAAAAACCTAATCTTTTCCACGGCAATTATCACCAGAAGCCTTCAGATGGTCAATGTAGGATGCAAGAGTCAATCTCCTGCCTAGCAGCTAAAACACTTGGCCAGATTCTGCAGAGATTACAGCAACCGAGTGTGGACAGCCTGCTCTTACTCCCTGCCCCTGCCCTTTCCAGAGGTACACAACTCCCGCACCTGTCATGCTTTTCAACATCTTCACCTCTTTGCAAGGGAGCCAGAGTGGCTTACATCTCATTTCAAGAAGCCTCCTCAGCCTGTCTCTGAGACACCGGTGATTCCCAACAGAAAGTGACTCTAAAATTTCTGTGTAAAGACTGAAACAATTTGCAAAGACTGAATTATTTTAAAAAATTATCTCTGATTCAAAAGAAAGATACCTTTTCAAAAGACTTTAAAACAGGAAGGATCACTGATAAGTCAGACTTCTAGTAAAACACAGGTCAATCATTTCATTCAGTGAAGCCTGTGTCCTGCCCATTCATGCAAAATGAGCCTCCCAATTAGTACTGGTTAGAGCCTTCCAGTGCAGTATCAGGAAGTGCTATTTCATTGGAAGTGAAATGTGTCAGCTTCAATTACCATTTCATTTTGAAAAAAATATCAGTCTACAGTTTTCCAGGACAGGCCAAATGTAAAATTCTTTTTCCATTTTGTGATGGCTTTTTTGTGTAATTTCTTGGAGCAATATAGAACCATCAAAAATAAAATGTTTTGATGAATATTCAGCTTTCACACGAAAATTAAATAAGTAAATTAAATAAGTACATTTACCCTTCTCTTCAGAAAAAAGGGAAAACCTCATTCTCACAGCGGCATCAACAAACCAAATACAAGATCATACACAGACAGTAATGGGATTAGCAGATATATGGCAACATTTGCACTTCCTTTTATGCAGTTAACACCATGTTTACACCCACATGAGTAAAGGCAGTAAGGACAAAAGCCAGTTATGAGTCCCTCAAAATCTCTTTGAAAGAAGCCCTTTGGCTAAAACACGTGTGTGATGTTCAGCCACAAAAATATTTTCTTCCCTGTATTCATGTTTCCTGTATTCATACTGATGGGAAAGAAATGTCATTCTCGAGACATAAAAGACTACTTAATCATTGAAATTGTTAATGAATTTTCGCACCCTATGTCACAAAGCCTTGCTTACAGACATCAAATGATCTTCTAATTATTGAAACCTTCTTGAATTCAAGTTGCTTTGAGGCTTTCCCAGAGTGCTCAGAGCTTCCTTCTAAAGAAACTTCAAATTCTAACATAGCTGACTAAATGAACTCACATGTGCTACTCTTGCTTTTGGGTGTCTGCGAAAATCATAAGAAAGCTTCACAATGCAGTGCATTTTCAAGCATAATACATACCAAAGATTTCCTCCTTTGTCCATTTTCTTATTTTCCCCCTTGCAGTTTATATCACCATAATTTTCCCCACAGAAAATTCAAAGAATTTTAATTTAAAGAGGGATTTTCAGGGGGGAAGTTACTGTGCTTCTGTGGTCTTCCCTACCTCTGATATAAAAAATGTAAATAACCAAAAATCAAAACAAAATCAAACAAGCTTAGACATTAGGACTAGACAGGAAGGGTGGGGGGAAATGTACAATTTTGAACTGGGTTCCAATTTTGAAACCAGAATCGTGCATTAGGTGTCAATTTTGCTTTTCTGCTGTGTATCAGTTCAAAGTTCTCATCTGGTCACTTTCAGGAGTAGTGAGCCTGCCCCTACAAGAACTCCACAAAGCTTTCCTTCCTGAATAGTAACTTGCTAGGAAGCTGAGCTCAAGCACAAGGAGGCTGTCCAGCAGTGACACCACACAGGAGCAAGTGCTGCTGCTGATCCCACGGACAAAGCTCATGGAGCACCAAAGGGACTCGAGCATTGCTGAGTGCACTCAACTTTGAAACACACTCTCTCTCTTGGTATGGGCCCAAATTTCCATCACTACAGTATCCTTCAATATTTATAGATTTCAGGGGTTTGGTACCATATCAGGAGACAGGATAATCTGAGCAACCTGCAGTGTATTCCTCAGATGGGTGAAGCAACTTGAAGGGCATACAGGGTGGTGGAACAGACCACATCAAGACTGATCCCCAACCCTACATAAACCAAAGCTGAACCAGCTCTGTAAACACCTATGCATGGTGCAGGCACTGCCTGGAGGCTATGGTGTACCGCCCTGTGGAGATACCAGTGGACTGGATGTCTTTTAGACACCCTGAAAGTCTCAGCATGGAAGAGATAAGTTCACAGACATGAATAAAAGCCCAAAGCTTCTTTGTCTGGAAGAGTAATTATCTGTCTGACTTCAGAATTTATGCTGGTACTCATTACTAGAGTATCTGAGAACATTCCAGTTTAAATCAGAGGAAACAGAAAAATCTCTGGTGATGGTACTTTTTGAATCTCCCTGTTTAAAAGCTGAACAAACACGTACCTTGCATCCATATTTTTTATTTCATCTGAGAGTAGGCAACTGTGCTTTGTTAATGTTTGCAAGGACATTAAGGTCACTCAGGTCAAAACCTGTGCTTGTATTAAGCTGAAGTAGCAATGATATAACATCAATTAATTTGACAGCACAGGGAATGAGCCACAGAGGGCCTACAAATGCACAATGCACCAGTTTTAAACATCCATTCCTGTTGCCACATTTGCAGCCACCAGACATGCACTGAGTTCACCTTGATGTTGCAAGGAAGTAAGACAGAAAGTCCTTGCAAATGGTTATGAGGGAAATAGGAAAGGGCAAACAATGAACTATGTCAGAAAAAAGCAGCATTGCTACATCTGAGCTCAGCAGTAACCACTGAAAACCACCCTGGGCTACCTGTGGCTGTTCACCTAGAAAAGCAGGGAGTTATAAAAAGGGGGTAGGCTGACACCTTCACCCGCATTTTGTTTGGCAGTCTCTCTAGATTTAAGACATCCGCATCCTAATTTCCAATCCAGCTACAAAGAGATCTCTAAACACCCCTCATTCAGAGAGCTTAGAAATTCAGCAACTCGTACCCTACTGCACCAAACACAGCTGTGATCAGCGCCAAATACAGCTCTTAGCAACACCAAGAGTCAAACCACTTGTTGTCCCACACTCCATCCTCATTAAGCTTGTCCACCTACGGGGAGTGACAACGGAAGGGCAACTGTGGCAGAGGTAGGCATCCAATTGAAAACATCAAGCTCTTACCACAAGGAGACATAAGCACAATTTGCAGTGATCCCTCAGGAATGCTTTACTGTGGGGGATCCTTGGAAACTCACAGTGGAATGGGACAGTTTTTTTTCCTGCTTGAGCTTCCCTGTGACTTGCTTAGATGCAGAAACACCTCCTATCCAGGAAAACCTGTTGCAGGAAGTGCAAAATGGGTAATTTTGTTAAACTGAATGTTTTCTGCTTTCCTGGCCACTTGTCACCATGGAAAATGCAGTGAGAGACAGGAAACACCTCAGACTTGTGGGAACAACACCTCTAAAGTTAACTCAGGGACTTTTCTAAAAACCACAGAGCCAGAACCTTGTTCTACTCTCAGTTACATCTGTGTAACCCATTTGACATTTCTTCTACATTCACCTCTGACACAGTGAGGCAGCTAACGATGTCATTAAGTGCTGGACTCTCACTTGGCACTGAAAAATAAGTAAACAGATTGAAATAGGCAGTTTACTACACCAGGTGAGATCCTGAGACAAGATATGTATTAAACACATCCTCTGAGAAGAGCACGGAAATTTTCTCAGGTTCTGGGGTGGAAAACCCTTTGTATGTTTTCTTGTGCTGCTTTTCTACCAGGAAGACACACTGTACTCCAGAGATAATGCAGGTACTCCAGAGAGGCTGCATTCATGCAAAGACAAATGGATGAATTAGATAAAACCATTTTCAGCCTTTCACATAAGAAATGTGGGCTTGATTGCAAGTGTCAGGCTCATTAGTGTGTTAGGAACCTGACAGTAAGAAATATAGACTATATATATATATATGTGTCTTGGTTTTGAAAGACAGGTGCCTGCCAAGGAAGGCAGGAGCTTCTCTTAGAATAGAAGAAATGCAAACCCCCCCCTCCAAATTATTTAAAGGGGCTCTCAGGCAAAGATATGAGGATAAGAATAACAGTTCTTTAATATGTATAAACAAAATAAAGTAAAACAAAAACCAACAAACTACAACCTAATAGGAAAATTAGAACAAGATGCAGTATTAAACAA
>VXBU01010831.1:1142864-1163218 GCA_013400315.1 Bombycilla garrulus | reverse complement strand
ATACATATATATATATACACACATATATACATATATATATATATATAAAAAGAGCCAGTCCTCAATGAGGCCCAATGGTGAAATTAAAATGAAGATGCAATAAAGTGTACAGGGTACAGGTTCTCCTTAAATCAGCCCCACCTAGTTGAGATTGAGATGCTGTGGGTTATCAGGTGAGGAAGCTTATGTCATCTCCACCTCTGACTGACAGATTAAACATTTCTGAGAATCAACTCAAACCTTTTTACATGGAATCACTGAGCAACTTCTTTTTAGCAGCTGTACTGCTACACTTACACCCCACTAACGTGGGTAGTGAAGCAATAATCTGATGCCAACTCCACTGGAGTCAGTTAGAAACAGAATGAGAGTGTTGGTTCAGCCTTGTTGGAATAAATACATATTAACTTTTTTGTGAGTATTACTGTCATCACTGATTAATTGGAATAATGAGCCATGACAGTGAGATAGCAGAGGTTTTTAAAGATGAAAGGTACATCGTACCACAGAGAGAAAACCACTAGCCCTTACAAAATACATTCACTGTCTCTAGGGAAAATAGAAGTACAATTAGAGGCATAGAGTAGACATTATCCCCTCCCAGATTATAGTTTTGGAGTATGAAAAAGTGATATTTCACCCAGAGATTATGAAACATTCAGTTCTGACACAGCGGAGATCATTTTCAGCAGCCTTCATCTGGTATTGTATTTAATATGACATAGGGACTTAAGGGCACTTAAACACTATCTGTGGGGTACATGGACAGAAATTTAGTCATACTCACACATGAGGGCATGTAGAAGTATAAATACTCTTTTGCAGTCTCATGGCCCTGCCTCCTCCTAGCCAAAGGGAAAAAAAATACAAACCAGAAGCACATACCTGCTGCACAAGTTTCTCTCTGGGCTCTGTTCTTCATTTGTGATGTTATATTCATACCAAATTCTACAACCAAAAGAATAAATAAAACAAGTAAAATTTACATGAACAATCTTGTTCCCCAGCAGCATGTGATGTTCAAATACACTCAGAAACACAGACATCAGACTCATGGCTTTCCTTTACAGCTGGGCTGCATAATTCCTCTAGGGCTCAACCATAAAATTCCCTTCCTTCCCTGAACCCCGATGAATTCCTGTGTTTCACAAGGGAATCACGTCTTTTGTGAAAGAAAATATTTCCTTCTGCTGCTTCTACATTTGCAGCTTTCAAATCTCAGAGTGTTTGAGGAGGAAAGATAAATAAGAGCATGCAATTTATTTTCCTTAGCTAGACAGAAAGTGTGGTCTGAATGAAAGATTAGGGCTCCAGATGCTCTTCAAAATCATCAGTCACTGCTTTCAATGGACATACCATTCTTTTTAAAAAATTGACTGTTTAAAGGGACAAAGTCCTTTAGCTGAGGGCCAGACTTTGAAAGTTTAACCTTAAATGTGAGCATCTTCTCAAAACTTCCCCTTAGCCTTTACAGTGGGTTTGACACTCTCCATCCCCCTCACTTGCCCTCTTTGCTGACTTCTGCTGCTGGGTGTAACTTAGTTTTTCAGGAACACCTGGTTCTGGTCAGAGAGAATACACAGTCTGCTGGCACTCCTTAGGGAAGGCTTGCAAAGCAGAAGTGTCCCAGACACTCCCCCTGAATGCTGATAGTAGCTATACATCAACCCACACCTTTCTGTTTCTGGCAGTACTATCTGCACCCATCAATTAAAACTGCTGAGTTTTGTGCCAGAAGTCCAAGCCTGGGAGGAAGACCCTGAGAGGTACCAAAGATAAAGAAATCTTGAAAGCTGAGTGCTACCTACCTTGTCTTTATCTAATTGTATCAAGGAAGGTTTCATAAAGAGAGCCTGACTCACTTCTCACACTTGTTAATTACAGCAGTAATTCAGTGTTAATACTCCTCCCTTACAATGTTATGTATGGCTTTTTTAAGTGAAGGCCTTTGTAAGAGAACTTACTGAGAATAGAGAATACCACCCAGGATTGGACAGAGTTACATTCTGACGCACAAAGAATGGCCAAAACCAAGGATGGTTTCTTCTCAGATCAGCCCACAGCCTGGCACATTAACACATAGCCGGTCCTGAGGCACTCAGGTCAGATGTTCAGTTTGGGCTCCTGAGGGCATAGACTGCAGCCTTGTTCTTCTCCACCTCCAGCAGCTGCCAGCTCCATTGCTTGATGGGTTTGTTATGGATGGCCTCATGGTTGCTGTAGGGGGAATAGAACACAAAAAGTCTCAGGTTAACCCCAGAGCGAAATGAGAATTATAACCCAAAATATTTGAATGAGATGGAGAACCATTTCCTGTAAGGTCCTGGGTAAGACACAGGACTATTTTGAGCAGCCAAGTGTTGAGGAGACAAAGGACACAATTACTGTGCCTCTGAAAGGTCGTTTATCTGAGGCTCCCCTGGCCAGGTGGCTTCAATGGCCTGTGCTCACACAAAAAATGCCATGCTTCTTCCTCCCACCTTTTCAGCAGCCCAGTCCTAGCTAAGCCCCACAAAAGAAAGGGATTTGTTCAGGTTTAGAGCCAGCCTGACCTAGAACAGCTCATGAGGTTGTGGGTTTGGCTCTTGCAGAGACTCCTGCCTTTTGCTCTGCTGTGTGAGAAGCACAGATGCCCATTCAGGCAGTCCCAGTGAGGAGTTTTACACCAGCATGGTCTGCCACTGACTGAGGCTGAGCACAGCACCAGAGTAACAGATGTGATGTCAGGTACACTGCTGTAATTAATCAGCTGCAATTATTGTTCAGATACATTCACATCTCATTTGGCCAGCAGCACTAAGAGCAGGAAAAGGCTCCCTTAGCACACAGTCAGCATGATTTTATTGTGTGGATGAGATAAAGCATAATAAAGCAAGGGAGTACTTGCAAGGAAGAACCCGAGACTTGGAGAGAATTAGGGTTTTGTTCCCATCTTTACCACAGACCTCATCTGTGACTTGGAGTGAATCACTTCATTTTTATCCTGTACAATGGGGATTCTCCCTCCTCTTTTTCACTCTTATCAGTTTAGGGAAGAGTCTCTGACAGCGTGCAGGCATCTAACAGCCAGCACACAAGCACCCTAAACCAGTTATGGGCTTTGAGATGTCTCTGTAATCATAAGAAGAAAATCTGCTTTGATAGATTAATTATAGTGTTCTGTCTCATAAATACATTTGCTTGCATAACATTAATCAATATGATGTTTTTAAAAGATATTTTATACAAGAAGTATCATGTTGGCATTGTGGGAACTAGAAAGTCTGCTGGGTAGGCACTCACATTTGTGAGCCAAGTAGTGCAAGACTGAGCACATCCTTCTTGAAGACCTCTTTTAGTCACTCACCTCCCGTAGTGAGCCATGGGGATCAGATGTTGGGGCAGTGTGGGAAAACCTGTGCCAACTGAGCCTCTCTTCAGAGAACGGTAGATATCACTTAAATGTTTTGCCAGTGTTAAAACCGAAGGAAGCCCTACAGTCTCAGCCAAATCAGAGGGCTAGTCCTCCACAAAGGCTGTCTTTACCAGCATGTTCTACTAAAATCCAAATTTCTGAGCTTCTGAGCTGCTGATTTTTTCAACAGCAAAAATTATAAAGTCTGTCCTTAACTATCAAGACAACCTTATCTTCATTATGTTTGGGTTTTGGAAAGAGACAAACTAACTTACATTTACTGTATGCTGTTCCAGCACTGCTGAATGTGTGAGCTCTGACTCAGGAGAACATTTGCATTTGAGCCATGCACAGGGGTTCTCTATGAAATAAAACCCTGCAAGTCCAACTAACTCTTTGTTAACTTCAAAGGCCTGGCAAGAGCTCTGGAGCTCACAAGACACACTAAGAGCTGGCAGCTGGGACTATCAGGCTGACAAAGAAGCCTGCTGGCCACACTTACCATATAAACAAGAAAGGTCAGATCATTCTCCTGTGGCATATGACACTGATACTGCTTCCCCACGGGGTAACTATCGGGTGACATGGACTGGCATGACCCAACCCCTGGGCAGGACAGTGAAGAGCACTGCACACACCACACTCTTCTTTTGTAGACCCCGCAAAGCAAAGCCTGATTGATGGTGTGGCTTTCTAGTGACAGTGCACAGAAAATACCTCTGGCCATGCCCTTTCCTGAAAAGGTGAACACGGCCCTTTGCCCTCCTGAGAGAGAAATCAACACCTCGGGGCCCTGGCTCAGCTAAACCAGCAGCTGGCAAAAGCCCCAGTAGAGGAGAAGAGTGACTGTGAGCTGCTCCTCCAAGGCTGATGTCTCACAGGGACACTGCATGACAGAATGAGGACAACCAAAACGACTCTGCCTCATCCTTTGCCATAACCTGCCTTCTCCATTGCCATTCCACCCCTCCTGCACTCCTCCTCTCTGCAGGGAGTTGGGACCCATCTCAATTACAGCTTCTGAAGGCAGGGATTGTGTTTGCTCTACCTTTAAACAAAGGCAAGCACACTGCTCCCAGGCCCAGCAACACTAACCCTCTGCTAGAGCAGTTGACTGGGAGAATTCAGGTAAGAGTGGGATCCACAGGGGATGAGTCACACAGAGGTGAGGCGAGCCAGCAGACCTGTAACACCACCAGGCCTCCAGATCATCAGAGGGAAAAAAATGTGAAGTACATATTGCAAAATGTGCCTCTCGCAGATGTGGAGTCACTGATAAACAATCCTCAAACATTGTTGTTCAAACAACACTAGAATCATTCTCTGACTCAGTGATCAATGAGCGACAGAAAGAACAACAGTTAGCTAAGCCAGCAGAAAATGTTAAAGCCAAGTGTGGCATTCCCAGCTTAGCCTTTAATGAGCTGGGTCAGAAAATTACTGAAAAAGTCACTGTTTGGAATAAATCCCCTACAAAGCTATAATAGTGTAGCTTACATGAGAAAATGTTCATCAGCTGCTTTGCAGTAAATGGCAATTCTTAAAGTGGGATAGCATTTATAACTCTGTCCAGTTTCTCCTAATCTTCATGTGTTTCTCTGACAAATTTCTATTTTCTTGCTCTTGATTAAAGAGCATTGAGAATCTCTCTCAAAATCGCTATCAGGATCAGATTACATCTGTTCCAAAAGCAGGGAAAATAATAAGAAAATTAGGAGAAGAAACATAGTTAAATATTGCTTAAGTGTTTCATTTAGGGCTTTGCTTGACAAACTCTTTCTTAAATGAGTTAAAAGGAAAGTAAAAAGAAGTTGCTGTACCATGGAGAAATCCACACAACTGTTGGCTCAGAGCAGTGGCTTCCCATTTGCCTGACAGAAAAAATATATGTTTTTCAGTAAATGACTAAATAGATACATATGTCCGTGACAGGAATCACCCATTTCTCTAGTTGCCCAAAATTATCAAGGCATGACCATACAGTTTTTTCATTTTACAGAAGTAGTCTTAATCAAACTGTTTCACCACAGGCAAGCAAGTCAGCAAGGATTTAATTATAAAAATCCCAACAAAAGCATCCATCCCTGCCCAACCAAACCCAGCACAAGTTTAAACAACCCTCCTGAGGGATTTAGGTATTCCTCTCTTGAGCAAAACAAAAGCTGCTGATCTTTGGAAACACTGAATAGAGCCACTCCCATTTACATCTTAAGATGTTACAAGGACTAAAAACAACTTGTGTGGTTAAAAGGGCTGCAAGGCCACGTTTTGTACATTTGGCCAAAGTAGCGCCAGAAGTCAGTGGCAAAGCAGGAATTTCATCTCTAAGCACCTGTCCAGTACTCTAATCCCCTGGCAACCTCCCCTCCCCACCTGACAGAACCAGGGCAAAGTCCAGAAGATACTTGAGGGAATTGTGTTATCCAGGGTAGCCCAGAGGCACCACCAGCCACTGCTGATATGCGGCCCATGGTGACGTGGAGGAGGACAGCATGCTCACACCCGGACTCCTTCCCCAACAGGCACCTGCAGAGAGCACAAGGTACCCAACAAGGCCTTCACCCAGGCTGTCCAAGGAAATAACGAACTCCATTTTACAGTGAAAGACTTTTATTTGCCCTCGCACTATGGTGAGCTGACAGAAAAGCTTATCTCTCCTCACAACACCAGCCTGATGAAAAGAAATAGAGTGCCTGTGAAAAGGTGCTACTCTTTCAGAAAAGGCATTGTGCTGCATTTACTTTGGACAGGGATAATGAAGAAGAGATTGGGAGCATTTGAGGCTTTGAAAACCACACAGGTTGACAAGACTTAGCGAGGAAGGTGGTCCTGGGGTGAAGCTCCATGCCAAGGCTCAGGAGATGGTGGTCTTACAGCAGCAGCAGCAGCCTCGCAGCTGGGCAGTCACTCATTCTCTCTGAGGTAAGAGGAGTGGAAGGGGAACTCAATTCCCCCTCTTTCACTTTCCCCCCACACACCCACCAGAGGTGAGGTGAGGATAAGCTGATAACACACACAGGGTGCTTCAGTCTTGCAGGGATAAGCACCAGAAAGGTCCCACAGACACAAGAGAAGCAAGATGCCAGCTTCAGCTGCCAGACCTGAGCATGATGCATCCAGATCCCGGCAAGAGCTTCCCATGGCTTTTAAAGGACCTGTTCTCTTAGGGCTTGTCATTCTCGAGACATACCAATTTGTTTATTCCCAAACCAATACGTTATCTTTACATCGCAAAGTTTATTTCTGAACATGTCAACACACTTCTGAAAAGGTCAGACATATGAGGGCATGTACCCGAGGTGGTGCACAGGGAGGCACAGACACAGCTGCATTCCTGGAAATCACGATTTGAAGGGTTTTCACAGCAAAGTCTGACACAGCATCTGGGTTGGCAGACACACGTAGACAAGCCACCAGCCTCCCCCTTTTGTTATCACTCCCATTTCATCTCTGTGCTTTGCATGAAAATCTGAGGGTTGCTTCTAAGTATAGATTTTGCTGGCTTTGTTTGAAAGCTTGCCACAGCTCTCAGACATGATAACACCAGCAGGGTGCTAGCTGAACTATATTTATCGATGTATTTCATAAAGGAAAAACTTAAGTGGTTTTGAGAAGCTGAAGTCTTTTCTCCCTTTCTTTTCCTTGCAGCAGACAGCTTAGTTGTCACCCTAACAAGTAAGATATCATTAAAAGAGGAGACCCGGGATCTGTTTACAGGCAACAATGCTTTGGATAGGCAGCTCATGTTTAAATGAAACTTGAGAAACAGGTTATTGAGTTTTTTATCTTTTTTTTTAATTTTTAAATAAATAAAGAGGAAATTCCTTTGGTTCCTCTTATCTCTCAGCCTGCAGCTCACAGAGGATTGGTGTCTGCTCCCACCAGGAGCAGTGACAACCACCCAACCCATATCTTCAAACAAGGGACTGCAAGCAGGGCTGTTTAAAAGAGCGAGTCAGTGAAAACAGACTTTAAACAATAAAACAACTGGTACCCATTTCCAGATGGCAAACACACCCCAGGGAGGCCCCAGGTCCCACTGGGCACCTGGAGGTGAGCCACAGCCCTGTGCCCATTCATGTCCCAAGCTCCTGCACAGCAGGGGACATCTCTTTTCTGTTGGAACCCAGGGGGTTCCTGTGACACCTTTGGCTGACGCAAAACCTGGTCAGGAGGCTTTTCAGCCTTGCCAGAGGTGTCAGAGACCCTGGATTGACACTGAGAATGCCTGTGGCTCTGATTCTAATCCATGGAACAGGTTGTCAACTTTGTATGAAGAATTTCAAGTCACAAAAGCTTAGATAGAAAAATAGTAGTAGTTGTAAGTAAAAAGAAAAAAATCGAAGTGTATGTCCAGGGGGGTTTGGGGCCCTGTACAGGGGGGCTGAAAATCTGTACAGGGGGGTCTGAGGCACAAGATGGAGAATTCTTACACGTAGCATGTTATCTTTTCTTCTTCTTCATAACCTCCATCTTCTTAGTAATGTTGCCACTTTTAGATTGGTTTGACAAAGATCTAGACAGTGTGGTGTGAAGGTCACGGATTGGTAATTAATGGTAAACATTAAATACGTAGTTATTAGTATAAAAGATTAGAGCTAACCCGGGGTGGACACAGTGTGTCTCTAGAAGCCTAGCTGTGTCAACCCTAGGAGAGCAGAGAAATCTACTTTTAATAAGGAACTAATAAACTGCCTTAAGAACACGAACAAACAATTCCAGACTACTCTTTCTGCAAGGAAGCTTAGAAAACTGGATTTTTCTATACACTGTGAAGTCTCCCGGAACAGTGGAGACCGTCACATTTTCCAGAGCTCGGTCCCCATCTTCCCAGCCTGACTGAGAAATACAGTATGGAGGGAGACAGAGGGATTCCCAGTGCCACCATTTCCCCCTTTAATGCACAGTTCTGCCCCACTCCAAGCATCTGGGGGAGCAGGAGCAGGAGGGGCTGACAAGAAGAGGCATTGGTATAGCTCTGCTTGGGCCTTTAGGCACAAAAGCATGACCGTGGCCCCCATCCCAGAAAACCAGGGCAAAATTAACACCCCAGGTCTTCCCTACCACATCTCTACTGGGCAGCCATGTCCCACCAGGAGGGCAGAGCTGGGATTGACAGGAAAAGCTCTGCCTGGGAGAGGTGACAGATAAGAGAGTGCTGAAATGCAGGCATTCAACTTGTCTGGTACGTCAGCATGTCAAGGCTACAGCACTGATGAAATGTCTGTAAAGGGGGTGGTGAGAGGAGCTGCCTTTGGCACTGGGGCACTGGTGCCTTATCCAGAGCTCCCAAACACTTCCTGGCAAAGGACAACCAGGGGTGTCCATGCTGGCTGCCCCAGAGAGTGTGGGACACCCCCCAGGCCTGCCACTGAGCTCCCCCGTGAGCTGCTCTGCCTCAAACAACCACTCTCGGCACTGCTCCCTCCTCTCCAGGTATTTTGATGAATCCTGAACATCAGATCCAGCAAATGTCCAAGGAAATAAATCCTAGTTACCCAAAGGCAACAAATTACCAGCATAAACATTTGTGTCATCAGCCTTGGAATTTCTTTGTACCATGTGATAACAAAATTGACCCCATCCATTGAAAGGAACAATGTAGAAACACTAGAAAGTTAGGAAATTTTTTTCACAACAATATTCTGATTTGCTCTGTAGGAAACTATTCAAATATTTGATAAATCACAGACTAACCACTGAACCATCTGTGGAAAATTTTAAAGATATACCCATGAAAACATTCATGGCTATTCAGAAACATATCATTCACAATTTCAAGCCATTTACAAGCTGTATATAAAGCAATTAACTTGGCAGGAGAGCAGGGTCTGGATGACACACAGCACTGTGTGGGCAGGAAAATACTCTGCAGCTTGAGGTTGAAGTTGGTGCATTAACTGATATTATTTTCTACTTGCCGCCTCTCCCTCATGAGGGCAGGCTGTGCTGGCCCATCCAACTGCTCCTGCCATCCCAGCCACACCACCAGCCATCAGTGCTGCCCGAGGAAAAGCACATGCTGGGACACAAGATCCTTCAGAAACGCCAGGCACTTGGCCTGATGCCCACTGAGCCTGTGCTCTGTGGAGGGATGGAGAAGGGGTCCATGGATGTACGGCGAGACACATGATAGCAACAGCAAAACTATAAACTGGTCCCAAATCAGTCAGTCACATTACATGCCTCTAAATCGTTCCTTTAAGTTGCAACACTTAGTTAGGAAATCCCAAGGAGGATGCCATGTCTTAAACCTGATGAATTTCCACTTGAAATCAAAGTTGACAAACTCATTAAAAATACCTACATGCTTTTCTTTTCACACAACTAAAATTACTCTTGACTTCAATGCAACTATTCACCTGTCATAAAATCATTTGGGAGGCCACAGATTTGTTCTGCTGAATGTTATTTAGCCATCACTATGTTCTACCTCCCAAATGACCACCTCTAAAACTGAGAAAAAAATATTTCTGTATAATTTTATCCCCCTAGAGTATAGGCATTTGATAAATACATATTGTCTTTCTATGGTCAATGACAGCTCATCCCCTTTTAAAGTAATCCGTATTCCTCAGCCCTCTGTTTCTAAGTATAGAATGTTTAAAGACTGAGACTCGATGTTTGCAATCATTTCAGACTTATCTTTGGCAAACAAGGAATTGACTCCAGTATAATACCCAAAAGGAATAGATCTGTCCTTCCAAAATCCACATTCACCCTGGCTGCCATTGTACTAAGAAATTCCGGCCCAAGTCACATAGCAGCTATCATAAAAATTGCAATTTAACCTCGAGTTCACTCTCAGTTTATCTTTTAGAGGATCCTCTAGAAATGTTTTTTTCACTGAAAAGAAACAGAAGTAACCATGAGGTAAATTGTTCTTCTCCACAGCTAGAAAATCTGGAAACTGCAGCATTCTAAGAGCTGAGGAGGTATGAGGGAGGCTGAATACATACCTATAGAGATCTAGCTCTAGAATCTAGCTGTATCTGTCTTGGTGTAAATCCCTCTCTACTACTGCTCAACTGCACGACTACGCGGACATCATTTCACTTTTTGTGTCTCTCTCTGACCAAATGAAGCTTGCTTACAACCAAATTGGTATTGTTTGGGATTAATTCAGCAGCATATCTGAGACTGTTTAAAAGACACTATAAACTAAGGAGCTCTCTACATTCATGCCTCCAGAGACAATGGGTAGGTGGGAAAAACAAAAGGAGCATGGGAGGGATTGATGAAACCACGGTAAAATGACAAAGCTGCAGCAAACGTTACAGCGCATCATTAAAATTAAATGATGAACTGATCTTAGCCTCAGAGGATGTCATTAAGCTCCACCCAGTTTAATGGATACAGTTGTTTCCATAGCAACAAATTCTTTTCAATAAAAACTTAAAACACCAAACCCAATAAAGCCAGGCAAAGATGGGACATGCACAAAATGTGGGATGGGACCATAAAAGTTTTATCGCAGCTTGTCTGGCATAACCTGCACAATTCACCCATGCTTCTGCCACTCCTATTTATTGTGCTCATGGCTGTAGAATTTTGCAGCCTCCTCACAGCTTGGCAAATCCTCTATTGATTCGTCTCTTGCAAACACACCAAGGGGAAATGTGAAAGTGCTAAATCACAGAGGCACTGCCTCTCCCCCCACAAGATAGAGCCACAGGGAAGAGCGACCTTAAGCTAAGTAGGACTGTGGGATGTGTTCAGTGTCTGCACTTGTTGGTCTTGGTCCAACAGAACGAAGAGTCACTAGCAGGGAGCTCATCCGCTGGTGGGTGATCTAAGATGCTGTCACCTGTGAGGCTTGCTGCAAGCACTGGAACACCAGAGCCAGGAAGGTCCAGGACATCCATTTCTGTGCTTGCAGCAATACAAACAGAAGATTGGCCACAGGGTCTTGGCAATTCAGGCTGCTGAGCATCGTCAGCATTCACATCACAACCACCTCTTGGTGGGAATGATGTGCATATATGCAGCTGCATATCAAGTGTGCCCTACACATCAGGCAAGGCCCTCCTCAAGGTGTGCAAAAGCCAATTACTCCAGCAACAGTTTGCCTCAGCAAGAATTGGTTTGCTCACTTTCACACATGAGAGCTTCAGGAAATTTGAGCTTAAATTTGTTAGAATGCTCTGAAACCTGCCTTCAAGACATGTGCTCACAACACTTGGAATAAATCCACTGACTCTTGGGTCTATGAAAGAAAATGCTCAGAATTGAATCCCCAGATTTTTTGCAAAACACAGCTCTCAGAATAGCAGAGTAATAGGACTTCCACCATTACAGCCCAATGCCATCCTCATCCTCAGCAGTACCACAGGGTGAGTCTTCAAGCCACAATGATGCCCTAAGTTCATTTAAAACACATTTAGATCCAGCATTCTTATTTCAGAACATGTTAGAGCTGGAGCCAGGAGGGTACTGAAGATTCATTGCCCCTGGCAAAGACAGTGTGATGGAATTTGAGTGTATTCAGTGCTTGGTAGGATCAGCTCTCCGTGAATCAGTGTTGCAGGCAAGAAAAGTTATAAACTCTACATGAGCAAATGGCTCAGAGCCTAGAACCAGTCTGGAGAAGTGGAACATAACCGGTCAGGCTGTTAAAGTATTCCCTGTTACACTTTTGGCTTCTGTAACTATTTCTCTCAAACACCCCCAAAAAGCAATCTGTCCACAGCCTTGTTCTCCTAGGTGTTAAAACATTTACAACATGGGCACAAGCCTCTGCTTTGTTGTCCCCTCAGCAGCCAGTGCTGCTTCTGGATGCAGTCAGCTCACAAATGTGCTGCAAGGCCTTAGAGTCTTCCCAAGATCTTCCAGAGTCATCTGCTGGAAAAGCTGATGCCTTACTTCATGCAGACAAGCATTCCATGTCACCTAAATATGGGCTCCAAATACAATTAGAGTCAGACAAATAATGGATAATCTGGGAAAACAAAAAAAACCCCAAACCTGAAAACTGAAGAAGAAAAAAGGAACAAACTTGAAAACTCAGTCAAGTTATTCTTTCTGCTTAAAATATTTGGTTTGATGAGACTTTGGTTTGTGTTCTGGTTATAGAAGCCCATTGTTTATTTATCAACTTGAGGATGGTGGGGAGCGATGCTCATTTTATAAAAATGGTCCTGGTCTCTCTGATACTGTTCTGAGATCATGCACATGGGAAATGATAGTTGTATGTCCCACTTTTCTTAGACAGAAAAATCACTACGGACTTCAGCAAGGAAATGTAATTTTTTTAATGACCTGATTTAAAAGACAAATGTTTCTTGAGAACGTCATTAAAAAAAATAGAAACAGCAGCAGGTCAAAGAAGCCATCTGCAAAATAAATATAACAGGTCAGATCCTTCAAATACCATAAAATAGATGCAACTTCTGTAATTTCAGAAGACCAACCCTGCATTTGCAAGAGCCCCAGGGCAGAGTCCTGCCTGCCTCTCATGTGATCCATACAAGCTTCCTGCTGATTTCCCTGTGACTGCAAAATACCAAGCCAGGTGGAATCTGGGCCTTCTGTATTTGCCTAGAAGGGAGAGTAGTTCTTGTAAACCTGCTTAGTGAGCGACAGCTGCTGGACTGTGATCATCCAACCATCAGCCAGAGACAAATCTGTTACTCTCTGAAGCATGGGACAAACTTGCCCTGCTTTTTGGGAGGATGAAAGGAGTTTCCCTTTCACCAGACGAGGCTGTCACCCAACACAGTCCGTGCACTGCTTGTCCCCTTGTCAGGACTGGCCACCATTGGGTGCCGAGATACACTGAGCCCATGAGCAGCTCAAATGGGGCTTCTCTTCATCCCAGGAGTATTGGGGCCCATGCAGAGCTGTGATGCAGAGACCTGGGAGGCCTGAGAGCAGACTTTGCCAGAAAGGCTGAGACACGGGAAGTGCTGGATCCCTTGGTCTTTTCAGTGTCCTTCATCGCAGTATCACCAGTCAGCAACAGCTCTCCTTCTGCTGCCAGTGTAGCAGTAAAAATGCCCTTGTTGCCCCTCATGTCCTTCACCAGTTCTAACTCCAGACGAGGCTGGGCCTGCCTGTTTTCATCCCAGCAATCCTAAGAGATGCTTCTATATGTTTCTACATTTCTGCTCAATGTCCTGTCCCCTTTTCCAACTCTTCTTAGTGCTGTTTTGTTCACTAAATTGAGCTGGGGGTTCCCTGTTCAGCCAAGGTGACTTCCTGCCACACCAACTCATCTTCTTGCACACAAAGTGACAGACCATGCATCCCTGGGTAGCCCAAAACAGACTGCCCTACTGGTGGTTTTCCTGGGATTGCTTCTCCACCAGTTTAAAGCCCTCCCTCCCTGTGTCTGTGCTAAGGAGCAATCACTGGTTGTGTTTGCTACCACAGGAGAAAGGTTGTTCCTCCAGGCAGGGAGAGTTTGAGCTTCTCTATGAACTGACTGTTGTCCCCTAAAAACCGGATCAGTGTAGCAGTCCCATGGACAGAACATAACCCCAGCTTTGTGACCCCTCCATCCCTAAGTGGGGAAAAAACTCTCCTTCCTTCCTTGCCAGAGGACTGGTAAAATCCACCCTTAATTCATTTACAGGAAAGGCAGCACAGTTACATTCTGTTGAATCATATCACAGAATCACAGAGTACCAGGCTGGAAGGGGACCTCAGTGATCATCTGGTGCAACCCTTCCTGGCAAAACCACGGTCTAGACAAGATGGCCCAGCACCCTGTCCAGCTGAGTCTTACAAGCGTCTGACTTTGGGGAATCCACCACTTCCCTGGGGAGATTGTTCTAAAGGCTGATTGTTCTCACCATGAAAAATTTTCCTCTAGTGTCTAAATGGAATCTCCCCAGGAGTTACTTGTACCCATTACCCCTCATCTTTTCCATGTGACCCCCTGTAAAAAGCGAGTCTCCATATCCTTTGTAGCCACCCTTTACATACTGGAACAACAGAGCAACAGAGACACCTGTGAGCTGCCAGCGATGTCCTTTGCCCCAGCTGAACTGATCGATCACAGCATTTGTAGCAAGCAAAAATGAAAATAGCTATAACTAAATCCTCCTGATCCTATTCATTGTGCTTCTAAAAGTGCTTACAAATTCTGCCAAAAAACAGATGCCCGAGGTCAAATAAGCAGCCCTGGCTTGTTGCTGTACACAAGGCTGTGACATAAACCCCCTGTAAGAGATCAAATGGGCAGAGCTGTGGCCTGTGAGGGCACTTCTGCAGCGCTGGTGCCGTGACTCAGCTGGCAGCAGTGGCCTGCAGCGCTGCTGTGCTGCGATGCCTGCATCTCAGTCTGCTGGCTGCAGTCAGGGCTTCAGCTGTGGATGCTGCAGACTTCAAAAACACTTCACAGCACACACAGGCTCTTCTCTCTACAAGGAGGGAGCTGACCTGTGAGGAAGGACTGCTTTTATCTTGACCTGATCTCATCAGAACCATGAGGATAATTTAGAAAGAAATATTTATCAGCAAGCCTAGAAGATGGAATATATGTAGTCAAGGATGCAAGAAGACTACAAAGGGTGATTTTTCTTTAGTCCCTCTGTATATGATCAATGTAAGCATTTTCCTAAGAGTTTGAAGAAGTGTATGTTACACATTTTTCCATATGGATAAATGATTAACACAGAACGTCACAACTACATTAAGCTGTAAACAGAGCTTTAGCACAAACAATGGAAAATATAGTGGTCATCATTAAAAAGTGAAGATTTGCCAGAAAAAGTACCATGTAGTATATGAAAAGACCACAGTTACTTCCTGCTCTGAGTATAAATGGAAAAATGTGGTGTCTCAGATACCAATAGGCTGGTAACTGTTAGCAAATGTTGACTTTTCTATGGTATCCCAAACTGAATCTAAGCCTTTTTTGAGGTCCAGCCATTGCTATTTTTCAACCCACAACAGATTGCATTTCACTGGTGCATGAAACGATCCCTATGCCATGTATAAAAAGTTGTGCAATCCTTTGACAAAGCAGAGAGAGGGTCACTGTATGCAAGCACCACTGCCCCCTGATGAGTGCAATCCGAACTGCTCCCAGAATCACCTCATCCCCTCCCGCCCCACATTCAGCCAAACCCCCCGGTTCCAGGATGCTCTCGAGGCCAGCAAAGTTGTGCTCTTTCCATGTGTGCCATCAGCTTCCAAGCAGCCTCTATGTGAGACAAGTAGAGCTGCTTGGAAAAGTTGGGCTGGAAAGCTTTTTGATGAAAAACGGAAATTGTTTCTCAATGAAATCTTTTCAACGAAATGTTCTATTTCCTCATTAACTATAGAAGTGGTTGGAAATTTCCATTTAAAAATCTTTCCAATGGAAACCAGATTCTCCCCACCCCACACACCCGCTCCTTCTTATCCTGCATCACCTCCCCTTTCCAAGTAAAAAATATCAGTGGAGAAAAAACGTAATTCTTTAGTAAGGTCTTCTGAGGACCACCAAATTTTTCAGAGGTTGTGGATTAACCCTTAAAATAGCACTCTGCATCCTAGAGCTTGGTTGTTTCAGTTGTTTCCAATTCCATTAGAAGATAGAAACCATGTTTGATTCCTTGAGAAGGACAAAAACCATCCCACGTTATTTCTCAATCACTGCTGTCCAAGTCCACTCCCAGTTCTGGTTACACATAATTTTCTTTAAAGTTTTGCTTGCAATGCAGTGCATCAGTTTCATGCCTCTGATCTCATGTGCATTTGTCTCTGTTATTTGTATTACTGTTAATTTGTTCTTAAATGTACTAATTTTTCACCAGTTACACTGGAACCCTCAACATCATTTTAGATGAAGATCTCCAAAACCACCCCACTTGCTTAACACTCTTCAAATTGCAGGTTGTTAAAAATATAAACAGTTTTGGCTTTATGCACTCATTTCTTTCCCAAATGCATTTTATGCTTAGACTTTCCAACAAGCAAAAGGGCCATGACATCTCTCTCCCTGAACACCCTAGTGAGCCATGTTAAAATTAATCACTTTTTAAGAGGTACATACACACTCCTGAGGATAGGATCATAACTGGATTTTTTTTTTTTTGTTGGCTCAATGGCAAATGCAGAACTGCTCTTATGAGGAGGGGGAAGAAAGAGACACAGTTTTATACTTACTCAGAGGATATGAGAGGTGCCAAGAGCAACATAATAGGAATACAACCTATTATACCACATATGGTCTCAGTTATCTGTTATTCATGTAAGAATTTCACATCTTTTGCAAAGGGCAAATAAGAATTTGAGAGCAAATGAACATGTATTATACTTGAGGAACTGAAGACTTCACTCTGTTTAAGCAAGCCAGTGTTGAATATGGAAATCAGATCTGACACAACCTTCCAGCAGCAGATATAATAGGATTTAAATGTGAAACCTTCCTAATGGCCTTCTCCTATTGTTTCTGCTTCTATCACTCCCTTTATGCAGAGAATTTAATAGAGACTGACACCCCCTCTGAGGATTTTTTTACCAATGTGGGCAATACCACAGAGTACACCCCTGCTTAAAAATCTACCGCTTGATTTAAACATCTTCTTGAAAGTCTATCAGTTGCCTTCCAGATTAGCACACTTATTTTCAATTCTGCAGGATCAAAAACCTCTAACAGCACAACACATTCTATACATTTGCCAAAATTACCTTTAAAGGGAAAACTGTCTCAAGGAGAGACAGCAAAATCCAGATCCTGCTCCGCTGCCATTCCCAATCCCCAAGTATTCAAACTCTGACCTGCAATCAATTTATCATGACTTTACACAGTACTGGCCACCACTCAGCTCATGCAAACCATCCATGTGCTGGCTTTAACTTGGAAGAAATAAAAAGCAACATGAGTAAAACCCTGGCAAGTTTGCACATCAAAGAATTTAAGCTTAATCCCAGTTCCTGTTTCCTTTCCACAGGCTCGTGGCTGTGTTCAACTGAACCAGTCACAAAAAACAGATTTCAAATGTCCTTCAGGAATGGGCCTGCTGAGAACCTTCTCCCACTCTCCCATGAACTTCTGGACATGAAACTCCTCAAACAGTTCTACTGAGCTCAAAAGCACTGAGTTAAGACCAAGCTGCCATTCAGGATGAACGAGGGTAGTGGCTTCCAGCTCCATACAGTCTTGGGAAGATCATTCCTCCCTTTGTGCCATGGAAGTCCCAAGCATTACTTTTGTCTTATATGACCGACTTGCTTTCTCAATGCTTTTTAAATACAGGACACAGCTTGTTTAGTTTTTGTGCTCACTTGGCATTATCACTTTATCTAACAGTACTTCCTACTTAGATACTTAAGGAACCTAACACTTAAATTTAATGAAAATGTATTTGCTCATATACGTGATCCTTTAACATATTTAGGACTTCTTTTGCTTATGTTTTATTTATTTTAAGTAATACACATAGAGAGTTAAAACCTCATTAATTTACAAAAGAACTGGAAATAATGGGTGTTTGCAGTCTGCTACTGAAGAAATTCATTTCTAAGTGTCCTGCTGTGACCCATTCCCTTTTAATAGAACAAGTTGCTTTTGGATGGGTGCCTAATGCAAACATATTCCTGCACTGAATAAACAAATGAGTAGATAGTTGCTTCCAGATCTTCAATTCTTTATAATCCTAAAGGAATAAAGTGAGCAGAACATGGTCCAAGAAATACAGGCTCTGATCTTTAGAGCTCTAGCTAATAGAAACTTATTTGCATCCCCAGTTATGGTTGTGTATTTGTTTTCTTGGCATTCATGACTGCTGTAATAGTCATTGATCAATACAATAAAGCAATGAAAACTTTCCCTAATATCACTCCCACTTCTTTTTGTTTCATCTTTAGAAAAAAATAGAAGACAAATGAAGCAATTAATGTATTTAAAAATATACATATTTATGTAAGATTAGTAAAGAGCTTGCATGCAATGTATGTAGTGGAGTTAATGAGCTCCTGTCTAGTTTTTGGAGCAGGCACAGCCTGCAGGTCACACCACAGCAGAGGTGGACTGCACCACTCTGCCCAGCCTGGGCTTTCTTCTGAAGAAAACATGCCCCAGGACAGTGGGAAGACCAAAGCCACTGGGACATTTAAAGAGTCCACAGAGACTGTCTTGAATTGTTTGGATAATTTGAATAAAGGCAAAATTATCCTATGGGGTTGTATTTTTACTTCACTGAAATCAACTGTCAAACTTGCACAGCTTCAGAGAAATTGCAATTTCACCTCTGAGCTGCTGGGAAGTGACGTGGCCCCAGGATATTGAGTAACACCCAGCTCCTGGGTTGCAGACCCTGTTTCCAGCTCTCCCCAGTTCTGGTACCCTTGGCAAGTTTCTTAATGCCTCTACTTCTTCATTTTTAATTGGGATGGCAGTAATTAGCTTTTATAAAATCCTTTCAACGGATGAAGTCATGGAGAACATGATGCTGTAACTCATCCTGAGCTTTGCAGCCCATTTCTATAAGCCTAACAAACAATCTGACCTGCAACATCTGAATCTTACATGATGCTACATCCACCAAGGGGTTTGGCTGGGGATTTTCTCCTGAACTTGGCAGGGGCTGGTAGCATTGAAATGATACAAAATGTCTGCACCTAACCTGATGATTTTCCTAGTCCAAAAAGAGCTCTTTGGCTTTCTTTGACGGTCCCAAACATTGTAAATGAAGTTTGTAATCTTTGAAAGACCCTTTCGTTACTTTGAAAAAAATCCATTCAGCAAAAGCGCTGTTAAAGCCTCTCCTGTCACCAGCAGGATTGCTTATGGGAAATATAGTGGCCATAAAACACCACTGAGTTCCTCAGCATCACGTTTGGGTGTTACACGTTCTTGTGTAACAGGCAGCTAAGGACACTTAGAGGGTAAGATCACTGCTAAGAAAGCGAAGGGCATTGAGGCAATCATTCCAAGGCTGTATGGAGAACAAAATTTGCTAGGCCTGGGTAAATCATGTTTTCCCTGGAGCCCTGCTTCTTGTGGGGACAAGCTGTTAAAACATTTTTTTAAATATCTTGACTCAGTTCAGTTACCAGATGCTCTACATGGAAACAAAACCACATCTACTAACACAGAACTAATGTCAGGGAGCTGAATGGCTCTGAACTAAAGACATAGTTGTACAATTACTCCCTCCTGTACAATTACACCCTCCTCATGCCTTTTTTAAGTTCATTTGTTCACCCCTTTTATCCCTAGCCAGAATTGACATAATTAATAGGACTGCTGGGTACTAGCCTGGCAGAAGAGATCACAGCTTGAACTTGGCTGGTTTGTTTCTACACAGCTTGGTCTTTCACGATGAAAGATGTGCAAACAAGAAAAAACATTCCTAGTGTAATTTCCAGAAAACTGGTGAGGCTGGACAATATGGCACCTCAGAACATCCCAGACAATCTGTTGTCCCATGCGCAAATCAATTAAGGTTAGCAGATGCTAAGAAATTACTGTATGATATGCCAGGTCCCATGGAGGCTTTGATTGTGCCCCCAATACTGACCTTAGCATGCTCTTTAATTAAAGGCAGATATAAACTTTGGTTCTGTCCTAGGTTACAATGTAAAAATATGCCAGAAGGTCTGTATTCTATCTCCATCTTCATGAACTGTTAAACCAGGAGGGGCAGTGTTTTTCTTGCCTCCTCCCCCAGACCATCTCCTGTTAATGGGCAATTAACACCTTGCCCCATGAGTCATAGATAACTCCCTCCGGGAGCCATTCCTGTTTAATGGGCCATTAAGGACCCACCCCATGACTCATGGAATGACATCAGCCCATTGTGAGGACCCACCACATGACTCATAGAATGACATCAGCCCATTGTGAGATGCTCTGCCCAGGGGGA
This sequence comes from Bombycilla garrulus, assembly GCA_013400315.1. Lineage (NCBI taxonomy): Eukaryota > Metazoa > Chordata > Aves > Passeriformes > Bombycillidae > Bombycilla > Bombycilla garrulus. Next base: position 1,143,025 of record VXBU01010831.1, on the reverse strand, counting down.
GGAGCCAAGCATTCCCACCTGGATATAATCTGGGCATTTGGACAGAACAGGCATCTGCCTTCTACTGGATTCCTGGAGGAGCAGCCTTCTCTCCCACTGGATTTCCCAGAGGAAGGACCAGACCCTTCAACATCACCACTGGACCATTGGAGGAAAACTCC
>VXBU01010831.1:1020226-1142817 GCA_013400315.1 Bombycilla garrulus | reverse complement strand
AGACAGGTTCTTATTGTTGTTAGCAAAAAAGGCCCTCACTAACTTCGCTATAATGCCCCACAACACTACAAGGAATCTATATCTATAATCTGTGTTGAGAATGATGTAGCCCTTTTGTTATAGTTGCCTATTACAAAAAAAAAAAAAAAAAAAAAAAAAAAAAAAAAAGAAAGAAAGAAAAAAAAAGCCACCTGCCTTGGTGAAACAAGTCCTCTTTTAGAGGGCAAGTGAAGTGAGAGGTGCCTAGCAACAAAGTCCTACGGCCTGGCTGGAAATACTGGATACACTTATCTGTTGCAGCTGCATTTGGGAGGTTGGTGAGAATTGGCCTGAACACAGCTCACACTCCCCACATGCAATAATTCAGTGTCACACAGATGAGCCAGCAGGTGAAACTAGTGACTGTCACGCTACATCTTTTCTGAACTCTGAACAATGATTGTTTGTCTACAGCAACTTTCTCAGTGCCTTTATTCTCTGTCTCAGATATGACAGCAAAACACAGCCTTGATAACCTGAGATATTTCAGGTACCTGGATAAAGTAACTGAGGATCTTTAGCCTGTGCTGTAACATGGATCCAAATAGGCCTTTAAATGCATATTGCCCCATTATTCTTCATCACTCTTCTATTCCTGCCTGGAAGACTTTGGGGAGTTTCCCCAATATCCCACAAGTTCATTCTGAATGGAGTTCCAATACGTCCAGAACAGAGGCTTCATGTAATTTAGATCTGGGGTAATTTCCCTTTATAAAGACACAGGAGATGAAGTTCAGCAAGAGTCAAACATCTACCCCTGCAGATGTACTTTCCACAAGGCTGGAAGCAGGCTCAGTTCATGGTTGTGCTACAATCATCTACAATGAGAAGCTAAGTGGAAAGCTATACTGATTTCTGGTGATATTCTCTAAGCCCCCAAAAGAAGGCCATGATAATCTGGTGCCCACTTCACAAAAAGTGTCTCCTGCAACATTTACAGCCAAGAGTGAAAACACAGCAGACATTAAGACAGAGCTCTATTCTTTTGCAGGCTCTGTGATACCAGGGTATTTCCTACCCTAAATAAAAATAATGATGGCAGTTGCTTCATGAGCGTTCAGCGGCAAGAATGAGCAAATGTTGGATCATTTGCTTTCAACTGAAACAGCTTCTTGCTTGGGAGGGATTTCAGTAGCTTTGGAAATAACTAGTCTTGTATGAATGGGCCTCAGCCTCTCTCTGTGTCTTGTTACTACCCTTCAAGATGATTTCATGCAGCAGAGGAATGGCAGGTCCCTCAAAAGTGTGCCTTGGAAATGAGGAGGGAACTACCACATTCCTACTGCAAGTTTTAGATGTTTCCAAAAGCAACTAGGACAGACAGAATAAAGGACAAGGCAAAACATTACACCAAAGTAGAGCTGCTTCTGTTCTGCTGTCCCTAATTCACTGTATTCTTCATTGGCAAGTAACCATGTGTCTGCAGCCCAAGGGTTGTTCTTTAACTCCAGGATTGCTGCCATTTTCCATTCTGCCAGCCAAATGAGCACTGTGTGAATTCTGTCTCAGCAAGTGGACTCAATAAGTCCTTTTATTCTTCTCTGACCCTGCTAAAATGGTTGTTAAAGCTACCCACCATTTGTTCCCTGTGAGTATTTCACGCTTTGGTTTCTCATGACTCCTGCAGCTTTCCCTTCTTTCTTCCCTGCGAAGCCAAAGCAAGACTCTTCCCCTCTGCAACCCCACTATCTGTTCCCTACTGCAGATCTTTCCCTTTTGATCACTTCTGTTATTCAATTCCACTCAGCCAGCTCTAGAGCAACAGATCTGGGGGCAGTGTGTTCCCTCCCCTCCACTGCAGAAAACACTGCCTGCTTAATTGAACGGGATGATGTCATGCTGGCTGCTCTTTTTACGGCAAATAAAAATACATCCTGTCCCTCTGGATGCTGCTTTTGAAGCTCAAACCTAGCTGGAATCAAGAAATGGGTTAAAATCCAACAATGTGCTCATACTATACCCAAATCTACTGCTAAATCTTTGAAATTAAACAAACCTACTGACCTGCTCTACAAGCCATACTCAGGACCCCATGGAAATGACCTCACTTGCTTGTCAGGCTGTCACAGGCTGGGCAAGGCACTGAGTCCTGAGTTTGCTTAGTGGCCTTGCCCTCGCTCACCCTCTGTGTGTCCTTCAGCAACGCTGTGCCTTGGCTTAATCATCACTGAACTGAAGACAGGATGTACCTGCCTCACAAAGAGATGAGCTCACCTGCAAAACTCCAATGAAACTGCAGCACCAGCAAGTAAAAAGTAACTTATTAGGGATGGAAAACACAAATAAGTGTTCATGACAAACAGGAGCCAGGTCCTCTGATTCATCACTAAGAGGTAATTTCAGAACCAAGAGGTAATTTGATTTAGGCTGATTTAAGCCTGATTTCTTGTTTAATTCACCTGAGTATTTTTACTACAAGGCTTAGAATTATTTTTTTTGTTCTCTCTCTTATCTTCTGTTCCATGGAATCAAAGGAAATTTATCTTAACTCAGAGTATTAAAAAATATACCATCAGAAGACAAAAGACTGGAATGAAAATGTATAGTTTCATTTCAGTGAAGCAGAGCAAAGCACAAAGTCACTTAACAATTTAATAAAATCATAGAATTCAGATCACGTTATTCATTCAGAGCAGCTGTTGCTGGTGTGCTTTCTCTTGACTGCTGAGAAGTAAGGCTTTGTTGGCAAATATTGTCATCTTACTTCATTTAATGGAGTACCTTGCTTTCCTTGTTCCAGCAGGACAAGTGAAAGCAAGGAGTGTGTGCTGCTGTTCACATAGATTTTTTTCTTAACCCCAACACTACACATTATCTGAGGTGTCAGGTCCACACTTTACCTCTAGTACAATTTATGTCATGAAGAAAGAATGAAAGACAGATATAAAATACCCAGTGTGAAATCCTCCATTACACTATTCTGCTTTACCTCCACTGAAGCTGATCATGTTTTAAAATAGAGACCTAAACCTTCAGAGACCAACACAGAAAACATGGACCACTACTTCAGGATCAAGAGTGGTGGCTATCTGCAGACCTCATTTCAGCTAGACCTTTTAAGTCCAAATTCTGGAAAAAAATGTTTCATCGATACTCCCTCAAAAGTGTTGAGATAAGAAAGTGAGAAAATCAATAGAACCACTCTGCAAACACCTGAACTAGAATTATTATGACTATTGCAGCTAGCACAGATGTGTTAGTGATGCCACTGAAATACTCCGAGAACTAAAAGGTGAAGAGTCACTTTTTTTCCTTCCAAACTCACAATGCAGAAGAGCTTGCAAAACAATCCCCAGATTCCATTAAGTCACTTCCTAACATCACGTATCCCAAGCAACTCATGGAGTGTTTTATACAACACGATCAATGCAGATCTGTGCTGCAAGCATCTAGGACTAGAGGTGACTTCATCCACACAAAGCACAAAGATCTCATGCAAGCCCCAGGACTCCAGGTGAACAGTCCAGAGCCCAGCACATTGAAGTGAAGGAGTTCACGGCTCCCCCAACAGCTGATTTACTATTGTAGAGATTGAGGGAGAGATAGGGAGAGAGGTGGAAAAATACCGGGAGCCAGAAGCTGTCCAGTATTTACTTTGGAAGCCAGTTCAACACATTAACTGTGAAACTGGGCAGGCAATGTCTGACATCTTCCTCCACTCGGTTGCTAAAGAGAGTGACCAATAAATTAAATGCAGTCCAAAGCCTGCCACGTGCTTTGAGGAGTTTACACGTAACCGAGCCTTGACTCTTGCTCACTGGGGACATATCATCTTCTCAGAAAAAAGCAAAGCCACTCTTCCTGAGGGTGGTTACAATATGAATGAACTTTTGTCTCCATTTTAGGTCAGTTTTCCTGTGGCATGTATTAAAAAATGCAGCCTTTATAACAAAGTGGCCCTTCTGTTCTCCAGGCTGTGTGGTATCTACTTTGGAAATAGCATAATTGTGTAAAATGTGAGTGGTGCAGGTCTGGCATTTCCTGAATAACATCCTTAGGAGGGTTTCCTCACTATCCCTCTCCTCTTACTGGGTTGCTGTTCAGCTATCATTAAAAACAGATATCAAACCAGTAGGAAGCTGCTGCCTTTCTCCAGGGCTAACACTGGAGACTTTGCCAGTGCCGTGCAGTCCTGCAGAGGTCTGGTAAGTGGTGTGTTCTTACCCAGACAATTGGGAGAGCAGCACACAAACATATGCTTAGGACCTTGCCCATTTAGAACAGGAAATTGGACTTGTTTTAAGGTCTTCCCACTTTCCCTAACGCACAATAGAGGGAGAAAAAAAAAAGCAGCAGGGAAAAAAGACAACATTTAGCCAAATAGTAGGTATTATCTCTCAGTTTAAATAACAGAACAATGGATTTACACATAGAACTAACTGAAATAAAGTATAACTTGCTTCTGAACAAGGAGACAAAAATGCAGTTGTAGCAATAAAGGCTGCAAAGCATTGTCTCACAGACAAAGAAGGCCAAAAGCCTTGCACTCCACAAGATGTGCCTAAGCTTTCCAGCTCTGGAGGAACAGGACAAGTCATGTGTTCACATTAGGGAGCAGTGTTCAGCACTGTAGGTGACACCCACCCTTCTTCCTCACAGCTGTGAACAACAGACAACCCAACCACCGTCTGCTTAGCATGTCAGGCAGAAAAAAAAGCAATTATCTTCTCTAGATGCAGTCTCCAGATCCAGAGTTGTTTGCATCAGATAATAATATGGAAAGGCCTGGACACCGTGCTTTATGTTTCCAGAGCTCTTCTATACTGTTTACTCAGCATTTTGCATTCGTTGCTGGGGGGGGGAGAAATAATTTTGGTTTTTCTAATTTTGATGCTTTTCTTCAAATTTCTTGGAGTGATCAATACCCCTTAGCTTGCTGCAGTGCAGTTTTCTCATCATGAAATAGTATTACCCAAGCTGGGCCAAACCCAGGTTTAGGCATGAAGCAGTATAATTCCAAGTGAAAATCAAGATTTCTTCAATAGAGCATTATCCCCAGAGATTCCTTTCCTTGTTATTTAATCATCAGATTGCAGTAGCAGACAAAATCCCGTGAAACAACCCCAGCGGTACTAGGCACCATACACCAAGGCAAAAAAAGAACTTGCCTCCCTCAAGAATTTGCAATTTAATATAAAAAGCAGGTGTGCCATATAAGCAGCCAGGAAGAAGAGGATAATTGTGGCACAGGATCTCTAAGTGGATCCAAACTGATTTTAAAAACACAGGACACAAGTCAATGCATCTCAGAAGCCCCTCTGACTCACACATTGCCCAATGGGGCACTAACACACTGTGAGTGCAAGGCACTGCTACTGTGGGCTCTTCCATCCATCCATCCATCCATCCATCCATCCATCCATCCATCCCTCCCTCTCTCCCTCCCAAGGCTCACAGCACAGCTCAGGGCTGTCCACACACCTCCTGGGAGGCACTGCTTACTAGGACTATCTCTGCTGAAACCTATACAATAACATAAATACATAGAAATTAATATCAAAGGAAAGGAAAAAACACAAACCCTATGATTTCCTATTATAGGCCTCAGTCAGATCTCTCTGCTCTTTCTCTTGCAACAAAAATATTAAAGTTGTCTGAACTTTGCTATGAAAAAAATCTCAGTGATAGACTGCTCATGTAAATCAAGATGGGTGTCTCAAGTTGAAAGCGAAAATCAGACCAGCAGTAAGAAAAGCAATATGAAAAAAGAAAATCTGGATTTTTGTCTAACTTGGTTAAGATTAATGCTGTAAAGCCAATACACTATCCAGGAATAACCTGAATTGTTCACATTGACAAGATTACGTTGTCCAGCTGTGAACAGCGGGACCATCCCTTGCCTTGGTGACCACTTGCTGCAGTCATAACACAGATGATTTATTGTATCCTGTGGCACTTTCTATCACTCAGCAACCCAAGACAGGCAGTGAACACTCTTATTTCTGTTTATTTGTTTTCATCTCCATTTATTAAAGCTTTGAAACTTAATGATTGTATTAAATGCGAATGCCAATAATAGGAAATACAGAAAATAATGCCAGGACCTGGAATGTCCACGAATCCAGCATGTTGGACAAAGATTTCTACAGTTTCCGGTCCAAACTAAACATTTCAACATTCCTAACAGTTTAGGTTTCCCATCAACTGTAATTGAATAATTTCAGAGCCTCCTATGAGATGGGCTCTGGTGATCTTGAAGCCCCAAGAGTGTCACCATCATACGATGTTCAACAACTGCTAAGGTGAACACAGACAAATGACAGCCAGACCTAAATCAAAATTTCATTTCACAGCCTCCTGGTGGAGAATCAAACCCAGGGGGTTCCTATGATGCCTTTGGCCGACCCAAAACCTGGTCAGGAGGCTTTTCAGCCTTGCCAGAGGTGTCAGAGACCCTGGAATTATACTAAAGATACCTGTAACTCTGATTCTAACCCATGGAACAGGTTGTCAGCTTTGTATGAGGAATTTCAGGTCACAAAAACTTAGGTAGTAAAATAGTAGTAGTTATAAGTAAAAAGAAGGTAATTTGAAGGTATGTACAGGGNCTCCTCAGATTGCCAGGACTTTGCAGAAGCCGTCACTTCCACAAGGGAAGGCCGAGGAATTTCTGCCTTCACTGTTTTTCACTGCAATGTTTATTGTTATATAAACTTTTTACATGAGTATACAGACCATCTTTGATGACAACGGCCTCTGGTCCAAACTGTAATTTTCTCCATACTCACTCGAGCAAAGAATAGCACAAAATCTCGACAATTCACTTGAGCAGCAGAAATATGGCATTCAAGTGCTTGTTCTGTCTCACTTCCTCTAGTGACTTCCAGGTAAGCCCTCAGTTCCATGATCTGTAGCATCCTGTGATCAGCATGCTACAGGATATTCAAGGTATTGTAAGATCTCCAGATGAAGATACACTCCTGTCCATAAATAATCTTATTTCAGCAGAGACTTGTGTCACAATCAGGCTGTGGTCCCAGCTCAGCCAGTGGGTAATTAAAAATTCTTTCCCCTTTGCCCACCCCCTCTGTCTGGCATGTCTTTCCGCAGGGACTTCAAATGCCTGTTTGGCTGACTGAAAGCTGATGAGTGAAGAATGGCCAGAATATTCAGGAGATTACACCTTCCAGACAGGATACTTCCTCACATCATCTTTGTTCATTTCCTTCAGTTAAATCTGCAGCTTAGGGTATCTGCTATGTTGACAGGGAAATAATATTCAGGAAGGTACCTGTGTATTGCTCATTTTTATGCTGAGCATAAATACCTTACCTGGTAAACCAAATAACTCACTTAATACGAAACAATATAGCTGATAAAGAGGATCCAAGGGAGATGCTGAAAAACAGAATTGATGAAATACTCTGGCTACCGTAGTAGAAATAATGTACAAGTTTTTTATTAAAGAGTAATTTATTGTCTTCCGTGATGTGGGGAAGGGGATGCTAAATTAGTTCCTGGGATGAGAAATCAGCTGCCACCAATATTGTGCTCTCTACACAGAAACAAATCAGCCTATGCCCTAATGCATCTTTCTGCTCAGGCAGCATATATGGTGGTTGGGTTTTAGGGGGCTGGGTTTTATCACGCAGTCAGAAATTTAGTCACGCTTTCATAAAGCGTACTCAGTCAGAAGCCACCTTAGGTACAGGGTCCACCACCCTCCACAGCACGTGTCTTGTGAGAGAGAAACTGAGGTCAGCCTAAAGGCCTGGTGAGAGCCAACTCACTCAATTTGTCAGGAGCTCCATTAAAGCAGCTCCATTAAACCCCCAGCCTCCCTGGGGTGTTACCCCTCTGCCCAGCAAGAAAGAACGGGATCGATCAGGAGGTGTTTTACACCCACTTTGCACTGGTGAAAATCAATAGACAGCACTGACTGAAGCTGCTTCACCAGCACTCTGTTTCTTCCCAAAACATAAAAGCATTTGTAACCCACTACAGCTGCTTGTGCTTATAGCTGCAGCAGCTTTGTGCTGCCAAAACAGCAAAAGGCTGCCAGAGGATATTCAAGAATGAGTGTGATCTAAGCCATAATGACTTTACACTTCTTTTTCAGTTCAGTTCTTATTTAAAGGAATAAAAGTTTCCCTGGTATCACATTTAGGTGTGGCCTGCTGGCTACCCTCTGCCAGGGGTCTGCAGGCTTAGTGACTGGGCCACGGTCCAGGGGGTGTTTTGTGCCTCCCTGCTGGGTGTGGGTGCCCATGCCACAATCGCTGCTGCCCCATCTGCCCATCTTCCAGCACATTCATGTCCCATCTTAGCACAAATGGACAAGCCCAGGGCTATTTTCACTTGCTCGACTCAACTCAATGGCAGTGGGCTGTTCTGGAGCATCTGAGACTTCCCCACAGATCTAGCAAACACAGCACAAGATCTATGAGAGGGGTTCACCCCTCTGGAGAGACAGCTAGAAGCCTGGTGCTACGCTACAGATCCTCAGATGACACTAAACATACAGCACTAAGTAACCCTCACTGTCTTGCTGCAAGTGGCAAATATTTTTATTGAAAGCCTCTGAGGATTTTTTGTAAGTACATGTTATTCTGGGGTTTTGTTATAGAAAGAAATCAAAGGTCAAAAGAATTCATCACGCCCAGACAGGAGAAAATGCACAATGGGACACGGGGAGTTTGCCCAGAACCACAGCTCACCTTCTTGACAAAATTTAGAATATCATTCCTAGCTGAGAACACACCTCAACTGTAACACCAGTGGAGCAGCTCCAAGGACTGTCTTCCTCCCAGCCCTCTGGTGTGTAGCTTAGGCCCAAGCCAGCTCCAGGGTTACAACATGATTCGGTTCAAGAGCTGATGGAAAGCCGGGCAATTGAAATGCAATTGCAGGAGCTGCTAGGTCACGGAAATCTGCACTGCTCTCCACCAGACCCTGCTGGTTTTGTCCCCACATCAAGCAATGCAGCCACAATGCGAGGAGGGCATGACAGGAAATTAAGTTGTCATTTTTCAGAATGATGGAAATCCTCCACTCATTTGTGGAGGGTAAAAAGACTTTAACAGAAATGCACCAGCAAGAAACCTGCGCTCAGAGCAGCAAACTGGGAGTCTTTACAAAGGAGGTCAGGAGCTGCATAGCAGCTCTTAAAAATGTTTTCTCTACCCATCAAAGTCCCTTTTGCTGTCAAAGAAGCTAGACAGCAGGGAAAACACAGTGGTAAATCACATCCTGAGAATCTCACAGCATAAACTTCTCTTTGATTTTTGTGTATTAAACTATGACTACACAGCTATCTTTTTTTTTTTCCTGTCTTTGCAGCAGAAAACACAATACAGGAGGGTAATTTCTTTTCCTTAAAAAACAGACTTAGGAAGAGCTCATTTTAGCATGAGGCTATTATCTGTTTAAGTTTGCATTTCTTTGTTCCTTCTGTGCTGTTTTATTACCTCCTTCTATCAGCTATATTCAATGGCTTCTTAAATTCTGCCTCCAGCCACAAGGAATATAAGCAAGTATAGCTGATGTAAAATGACATCCATGCCTTCATTCACTGAGCAGTGATTGTCTGCTGAGTACTTGCAGGGAAAGTCTTTCTCTTTTTTTTTCTCCCCCATACAAATCCCAAGGCAGCTGAGGTTACACAACCAGCTTCATACTTAGTTTAAAATATGTCTCAATTTATACGCCATCTGCAGCACTCATCATTAAATGAGGCGGCCACAAACAGGAAAACTCACAACAACGATAAATAATCAGGACTCAAATAAGCATCTCTAGTTTGAGGCAAGAATCTACATTGATCAAAATGCTCAAATTGGTGCCAGCTCAATGAATGGGACAATCACATCACAAACCACTCGTCTGGGGCACACGGCCCACTTTCCAAAGTCACGGATACGTTTTCTGGCTCAGGAAATTCCTGACCTGCAAATCATTAGAGAGTAGAAGCAGCATCATTAGATGCTTGCCCTTTTCTTTACTCTTCCTGAGGCATCTGCTTTAGCATCACTGCCAGAGAACAGATGTGGAGGAAGGAGGACTTCTGACCTGACCCACTGTACATGAGGATTGCTGTGGTCTTGGGCACAAATCCACGGGGCTGGGAACAGGCTATGGATGTGCTGTGGAAAGCATGAGGCAGAGGGCAGTTCAATGGATGTCCTCACCTTCCCTCACAGAATCCTCTGAGTCCAAATTACTGGGAATTACTTCATTTACTTACATTCCTACTCATGCAGGAAGAAATATGTTGGGAAATCCTGTTACTGGAAAGAAAAAAAAAAACAATGGACATGATCAAGTCAGAGGCTGCCCTGGTATTGTTCACAGAATAAAGCACTCCCCACAATGTCTAAATGCATTACAGAAGTCAGCTATGAGTGATACCATTGAAAAGATATGCTGGACTCATAGAAATTGGAGCCTTCATCTTTGAGAGCATATAAACCCAAACACATCTATATCCCATGATGAAAATTACAGGACAAGCGGCATTTATTTGTTTGCATAGTGAAGACCAGGCACTGTAAGTCTCCTAAGATTTCCACCAAAGTATGTTGATTGCCTTTGGGATTTAGATTTGCAGAGGGGTTTATGATTGCATTTCAAGACACATTATATGCTCTGGAAAGGCCCTANNNGCTTTTTTTTTTTTTTTTTTTTGTAAGGCCCTAGGAGGATTCCTAGATTTTTGAAATTAGAGATGGAAAGATTAATCTTTCCCTCTGATGAAACCCCCACCAGAAAAGAACTCACTTCTAGAGTGCACTGCCAAGGACTTGTCTGGAATGATAAAATTTGTATCTGGAGGCAACACTAAAATTTTAAGGGTTTCACACTATATACCAATCATTAACATGACTGGTCCTATCATCAGCTTTTGTTTATTAATTCTACTTTTTTTCAAACTCTCATCCTTCCCCTTTATTCTACGAAAATTGTTGAAATTCAGAAATATTTGTAGAAGAATCCACTACGGTAAAGCTGGACAGACTCGTGCTCAGTGGTACCTTATTTTCTAAATAAATTCCTATTGAGGTCACTAGGGATCTCTGTAAAATCAGTAGGCTTTGTCCCTCAGAGCTCTCATGCAAGAGGAATAAATCAGAAAGCAGTGGAGCAGAATCTGTTCTTGTACCATTGTCTGTTTTTTTTTTCTTGTTATTATTTTCTCTGAAATCTCTCACGCTTGATTAAAGAAATTTCTTCTCAGTTTTCTCTTCTGTTTTTATTATGCTTTCAGATAAAAAGCCTTTGCACGGCAGGAAGAAGAGCAACAATTTGCCAACTCAAGCTGCATTTACCATCTGGTACACAAGAACTTAGCAGACTGCCTGTTCCATCAATGCAATAATATTGTGTTGCTTTAAATGACCCCATGCTCTGATTTGAAGATAAGAAAGTTGGACTCAAGATAACAGATAGGGACATTCACCTCCTGTAATAACCTGCATTTCCTCAGCTGCTGTCACCAATTACCACAGCAGCGATCACAGACTGATAACAAAAGATTGTTACAATTTCAGAAAAACAGCTCTCTCTGCCTTTTCCTTTTTGTGTTTTCTTTATTCGGGTATAGATGGCTGCAGTGCCAGATGCAGACAAGCTGCTGGGAGTGAGACCAGAGTCCCATTTCCCCAGAGAAAGGAGAGTAGAGCAGGGCCCTGGTCACATCACTGAAGCCAAAATTTCCAAAGGAACCAGCATTTCTGAGGGACAGGTGTTAGATACTTTAAATAAGCCTTATTTCCCAAAGGAAATTGTTCAACATACTGCAAGAAATGATGGTGGGATTTTTGAAACCTGGCTGGTCAACAATTGCATCTGACATTAGGCCTCCACAGCTGTGCAACAAGTGAAAGAAAGCACAGATTTCCTAGGAAGAGCACTACAGTATGAAAACCTCAGAATGAAATGAAAGGAGCACAGCTTCTCACCCTCTTGATGTCCAGCTGGAGGATTTAATTAGCAGTGGCAAAAGCAAAACTCAGTGATAATACACATAATTCCTGCATCTGAAACTCTTTCCTGCCCATGTACCACTGCTTCTGCCTCCAGAGGTTTGTTCTTACTGGAGGAATATTCTTATATTGTAACCTAGGACACCACTGCTTTCTCCTCTTCCTCTTTTCTGCTTTTGCTGCAGTGAACAGGGAGTATATTGTACACTGTGGTATATTCAAAAATCAGCTTGTAATTTCAGGGACAAGGATGAAAAATTGAACGTGGAGGAACTGTTACTTTTATGCATAAACTCTCTGCCTACTACATCACCTACTGCTGTATCACCTGGCACCAAGTGATAACACCGACAGCCACCAGCCACTGGCTATTGATCTTCTCCACAGTCAGTAGGAGCCTAAATAATGAAAGCACAGTATTTTGGGGCTCAGGCAGAAAGACAGTAACTGAGTGTTCCCTGCAAAGTAAGGCCTGGATTTGCTGCAGTTGTACACTGAACATTGTACACTTTCATCCTTCAATAGATAGAGGAAACATGGGAATACTCAGATGATCATAATTTTTGGAGACTAAAAAAAGTCTGTTACGCCTCACCCCCTGCCAGGGCATATAACAAGTAAAACTCTCTATCCCAGTCTCTGTATTTACCAAAGGAGAGAAGAGACAAGAAAGGTGGGCTGCTTCCCAGGTTTTCACAGCTGCCATCACATGATGGTGAAGGAAGGAACACAGCAGGGGAATAAGAGGCAATCAACCTCAGCCATCCCCGGTCAGAACATTTCTGTGGAATATTGGCATATTGTCCCTTACAAAGCATGAAACACATGTTAACCAATCATATATTTGCCACATGATAAGGAGAAATTATAAGAATTATATGCCAAGGACACTTTTGTCCCCAGCTGTCATGATAATCACTTCCACCATAACACCTTTACTAAAAAAAGTAGTAAGTAAAAGCTAAAAGGAAGGCAGGATACTATGTAAGCAGGAGTCATGAATATTGAGCCTGGTATTAAACCCTGGCTCACATCCACAGGATACCCAACTTCACAAGAATCTATGTGGTGAAGCAAGGGAGCACATGATGTAAGTGAGGTGTTCACAGTACACCCATTGATGACAGCAAAAATAAGATCCATAGTGAGATATCTGCACAGCTTTGCTGTGAAAATAGCCACAAGTAGGATGTGGTCCAGGAAGGCTCTGGAGAAAGAACTCTCCAGCAACAATGGCAGCAAACCAGCTGAAATATCACAGCTTTTAAATATTGCATAACAAATTGTTATGTAATTCCTACTAGAGTTTCTAAATATTATGAGTTATTGTGCCATGTATATTTTATAATGTCAACGCTTTAATCAAAATGGGATCTTATTTATGACTCAGAGGACTGTGCAGCTTTATAAAGCCTTCTGAGGGTTCAGCCACCACACTATGGGTAGGAGAGAGGGCAGACCCATGGAAGGAGCTGCAGTCCCAGAACACAGCTGATCTAACTGACCACTGTCAAACAAGGCTGCAGCTTTCTTAGCTCTCCTGTCTGGGAAAGGGATGTAATATCCTCTTATTACCCTCTCTGTCTCGAGAATAGATGAAGGGAATAGCTCTAATATTGACCTTGACTTAAAGGCCTGGAAGAAGGCTTTTTACATTTATTTGAAAGAGTGCCACAGACTTCATTCTGCTTTGTACCAGTTCCTAACAGAAAAACTGATCATACCATAGCAAAATGCAGGGCAAAAATATATTAAAATATGTGTTTAACTATTACTGCTCCTGCTAGAAATGCCAGAACTAGCTGACATCCTTATCATCTAAATCCTTCCACCTTGAAGAGTGACTGAATACTGCAACACCCTAAAGCTATTAAAATTCCTTTGTTCATAGCCTTGTTTCTATGAAATGGTTATTAGAGAAATGTCATTAGGGAGAAAGAGATGTTGCTCAGTTTTGTGGAACAGGAACTTATTCAGAAGATAAATTCATATTATTATCTCTTCCATTTTTCTCTAGTGTGTTTACTGATATTCTGCCCACAGGAGAAGCCAATCTTTCTTGATGAAAGAGGAAGCTGTTTGGATATAAAAAAAAGCAGATCAAAGAGAAGAGCAGTTCAGTGATGGAGGATGTCAGCTAGAGGAGGGGGTGAAAGCTAATGTACTGCTGATTGAAGAAGCAATTTTCATTCTATTCCATGTGCACAAGATAAAAAGCAGGACTCCCTTTCCACATATCTGTTAATTTCACAAATTGTACAATGTGGTCATTTTTTTCAACCCACCTATTGAAGAAGTATCTTCATCTATAAGACATGCATTAACCTGTAGAACAGAAAAGGCATCACACAAGCAAGCAGGAATTGATTTGCCTACAAAAAGGGATGGTGGAACCCCTCAGCATCACAGACACTGATTTTGAGGCTACAGTTCAAAATAATACTTGATTCTTCGTAAATCGTTGTTCTCAAACCCCAAAAGTATTTGTTAGCCTCTTCACCAAGAGACCCTCAGAACTGTTTCATGATGCCATGCCTTGTTCCTAATCTCATGTCTGAACTCAACCTCAGCACAGGGACACTTTCCATTCTCAAACATCCCTGGAAACCTCCCTGTGCCAGACCTCCTCAAGGAATCTAGCTGAGCTCTACAAAAACACGCATATATTTCTTCCTATCCTTTCCCAGGCATTCTCAAAGCTCCACAGAACAGGGCCATTTTGTTTATAATAAACCAGGCATCTGGCAAGACATTCTGAGCACTTCAATAAAAGATGAAGAATGAGGCAATGCTGTTTATGCTCAATGTCTCTGTCCCACTTGGCTTAGCCATTTTGCATCTTAGGTTAATTACTGATGGGTCCACTAAAGCTAAGTAGCAGTCGCACATCATTGGCTTTTAGAGCTCCAGATATGGATTTTGAATATTGGATCAACCCACTGCAGTTGGCTGAACAGCATCACTTCATCTACCACTGAGCAGCAAAGGGAGAAGAAACTAAAATATGGATGCAGATGTGCATTTTGACTCTCCCCCAGATTCTTCTAAAACCTCCTGGAAACAGAGAAATCAGAACATAAAGTTGCTGGTTTGCTTATTTTGGTATTCACAGCCATGATACCAAACAAAGCCTGTTGGAAACCTGGCAAGGGGAATCTTTGTGCAGATTATGCTCCTAAACTGCAGGCTGCCACAGCTTGATAATAATTTATCAGACTCAATCATGTAACTGAAACTAATTCTTTTCCCTTGAACTCCCAAGACCCTGTAACACAAACCCTCCTGATTGTAACAATGTTTGGATTGACCTCCCGCCACAAAAGCTAGCAAAGTTGACCAAGAGATTTATAAAGATTGGAGTCACAAATTTTAAATTAAATGCAGGAGATCAAGATGCATCACCATTAATGGTTTATCTGTGTTCACATGCAGTGACAGAGTCAGCTAAACTCATATATCCTCACCTGAAGTAAGCTATTCTAGTCATCACCTTATCATTACAAACAAGGTAATTACTGGTGTACAGGTGCATGTGCAGCCACCTACAATAAGCAGGGATGCTGAAATGGAAGGGACTGCTTAAGTAACCAACCCCAAATCCACACTACCTGCATTAGCTGGGAGTAAAATTGCCCTGTCTTCTTAGTAACATCCATTGAGATTTGACACAGGACAATGCCTGGTTATGCAACCCTCCTACTCAGGGCTGCTGCTGAAATATTATTTCACATCATTCACTCCTGCTATGTGGCCTGGAAATAATTGTCTGGAAGAAGCTGGATTTTTATTTTTTTTTTCCTAAGGAGAGAGCACTTGTTTTAAAAGACTGGTAGCACTAGCTTTAGCCTATGTGTGAAAGAGGATTATATAAAACTCAGTACTGGTGGATGTGTTTTCAAGGGATGGCCTTCAGACTTCTTTGGCATTCAAGTGGTCCCCCATGGACCTGCTGTGAATCTAAACAGAGTGGTGTTGCACTATTGCAATGCATGAAGTGGCACAAAGAGTGGCACTGAAACAACTTCTGCAACAGCCAAAGCCAGAGAGAGAGGGGGCAAAGGAGAAGGTCATTGTAATACCTGCTTAGCCTTCTAAAGAAACTGGCATCTTCCTCAGGGGCATTCTGACTTATGCTAGCTCTTAAGCTTAATATAGTAGATTCCAGCTATCCCACCCTGGGATTTATGGGAGATTGTTTTATGAGGCAGAGTAAAACTTCATCTCTGGCTCATGCAATTATAAAGCAACATATTGATTAGTAGTGGAAGAATGAATAACCCAGGGAAATCTTAATAGTTCAGTAATCTTCAGCTCTTGACTTTCTACCCTTCTCCTACCTTGCATAGCAAAAGCAATTAGCTTCATGCTTATCTCTGTTCCATGCTCACCTGAGGAGAGGAGGCTTGGACAGATAGGGAATATCTAACCCAGAGCCTGTTTTCACCAGAGCACTCACTAGAAATCCTTTTGTAGCAAACTCTTGCAGTCAGAGTACTTTGCAGTTTGTCAGCCTGTCCCTGATGAGGTTACACTCTGTCCCAAGGCACACAGCAGCATGGACAGGGCCACCACTGAATTCCACACTCCCAGGGAAGAAAAACCCAGCATTAAAACCTGGGTTAGGGGAGACTGGAGGAGAGGGCTATGTTCCAGGTTGCAGAGCCTGTCACAGAGGGATGTGGAAGCCCCATGGAAGAGGGCTTCTCACATGGCAGCCATCCTTCCAATCTCACATACACACTGAAAACTATTCTCAACAGAACTGTACTCTCTACCCTGCAAATCCTCAGATGAGCCACTGCATGGAATACACACAAGTGTCCCCTTCTTCTCCTTGGACCACTTTGTTCCACCCGCTCCTAGTGCTTTGAACAATTCTCTTGAAGTCTGAGGAAAAGGGAAAGCTGGAGAGAAATAGCAGCAGGAGGACAGGGAAGAAAAACCCCAGTGTGACCTTCCACTCCCAGCCAGCCAAGAAGCTGCTTTTGCTCCAGAGGGGCACCCACAGCACGGGCAGTCCTGCCCTATTCCAAGTGGGACATGCAGGCAGAGCAGCAGAGAAGTGAGGGGGCGACTCCCCACTGTGGCCTGAGCCCACTTTCATTTGCAGAGCAGCACATGGCATCAGCCCTTTAGAATTTCCACCGCTGCGATCGCTGCCGTTGAACACCGTTTGATCAGATTAACGAGCAGCGGCCCTGCTCGCCACTGAATGCCAGCATTAACTGCAACACAATAGGAGCACAGGCCTAAGCCCATTTTGTTTCACAGATAGCAAACCTGTCAGCGGAGCTGGAGTGTTGATGTCATCTTCTGACTCAGTGACAGTGCCTGCTCCTGGGGTCACCCAGCATTCCAACACCATCAGCATCCCCTCTCCAAATCTCATCTATTATTTGCTCATTGTGGTTAGATTTTGCCTGGAGGAAGAAAGGAGTGACAGGCTGACATCACCTGCTTATTAATAGATGGGTAGAGAAGAATGATCTCCTATAAAGGCTCGGGTGAGGATGTTCTCTCAGGGTGTGCTCGGAAGGACGGTGTGCTCGGGAGCAATACAAGCTGGTAACCTTTTAAGGGAAGCAGCTGTCTGCCCAGGGGCTGCTTCTGAACCCTTGAACCACAACTTGCTGGTCCTTCAAGGGCATGGCCAACTCCCCACTGGAAAAACAGTGCTGGGGACAACTGGCAGCAGACAGGGTTCTGTGTGGAGCAAAGTCATTTGTCTTTGCAAATGAAAATAACAGGTACTTCAAGGACAAGCTGAGACTCTGTGGCCCTACAGAGCCATGGCTCCCACCACAGATCCCACAGCCATCAGTGAGCCCAGGTGAGGCATCAGCAAGAAGCTCCCCATGCAGCCCTCGCTGCCAGCTGATCTCAGCCTCTGGACTGAGGCCTGCAGCTGGATGCAAGTTGCAGTGGGTAAAAAATGTGAAACACCTCATTCAATCAGTAATTCTCCCCCTCTCTGCTTGCATGCTTCCTGGTAACAAACAGTTAGAAATGTTATCAAAGGCATTTGTTACTGAAAACTGTTTGTATTAGAAAAAAACCCAGACCCTTGGGAAAGAATTCTTTACTGCAGTTAGGAATTATAACACCAGGTCATATGAGATAGGGTTTTTTGTGCTGTTTAAAGAGTTGTGTGTGACTCTTGGCATTATGCTTCCACAGCAAAACCACAGGACTGCAAGTTTAAAATTCATTTCTCCTGGGTCAACTGCTACATTAAGTTCAAATGCATCTTTCCATGAGACCTTCTGTCAAGGAGGCTGCTAACGGAAAGTAAACTTGGAATAAATGGAATCCAAGCAAATTCATTACAAAATACAAATATGCATTCTTACTTTTTTGTTTCTCCCAGGCTGATGGGAGGAGCTGTCAAACATGTTTGAGTTAGCCAAAACAGAGACATTAATACCTACTCATATTTCTAAGCCTTCTTTCACATAACTCCTACATATTATTCCCATTTACCCACTTCCAAGCCATGACGACTCCAGCACAGTCTCCTCTCAGCAACAGCACTGCAAGATGAGAAATTTGTTTGTTTCTCTCAGAAAAGGCAGATTATGGTATTCCCTCCCACGTGAACAGATCAATTTACCCACTCTTGGTTGCAACTACCGTCCCTCATAAATTACCAGCAGAAAAATGAAGGGGAGGGGAAAGGCAGCCTGAACCTTAAAATTCAGAGGTAAAGGTCTTCCCAGCCTGATGTGCCAGATATGCCAGGGACACGCTGGCAGCCCTAACAGAGAGCAGAGCAGAGCAGCTCTTCTAGGGTGAGCACACACTCCTAAAGCACAGCATTAAAACCTGAGGCAGCAGCACCAAACTGGCAGATTTTCAGCTTCAATCTGAAAGCACCATAATTTGAGTGGTTTAGTGAGAGGAACACTGTTAATAAGAAAAGGGCTTTCTTTGCTGTGTTTCTTCCTCTTTTTCAGATGGATGGTAACTGCTGAGGAAGCATTTGCAGAACATCAAGTGCTGTAGGTCCATGTTGCCTCCCTCCCTCTCGTGTTTGACTGCTAACATGAGAACTCACCAGAAGTCACTGCTGCAGTGACTTGTTCAGTGACATGAGTGTCCTGCTCCCCATTCTTCTCGGGTATTCATGCTGGCAAGCCTGCCACTGCCTCATGATTCAAACCACTGAAGTCTTATAGAACATCATTTCCTTTTTGCTGTCTGATGAATTTTGCTTGCTTTCATCTATTTTCAAATAAAATCTTAGCATCCTCCCTGGGATTTCTATCAGCCAGTGCAGGAGGGAGGATGCCTCTTCCCAATGCAATGTGCTCTGACCTTCACAGCACTGCCACACCAGGAGAGCTGGGCCATGTCCATGCTTTGGGAACAGAATTGCAAAGTGACAGTGCCACCCAACAGCTCTGTCATCCTTCCTGCAGGCTCTACTCACACCTTGAGCAGTGGAGGAGGACAAGAGTCTCACTAGATCTTGCTGTACCCAAAAAGGAATGAAAGTTCTCTGTCTCCATTTCAGAGGGATTTCTTACTCCCCAAAAATATGAGGACTGGTTCTTTCCTCCTTGGTCCACATACCTGAGCTGCAGTGAAAAGGAATCAAAAGTTAGCAACCAGAGGGGGTCAGGCTTGCATGGATGCACCTGTACATCAAGTATGCCAAAAATGCACATTCCTCTCTGTCATCCTTTCTCCTGCTGTAACTTGCACACAAGCTTGGAAATACTGAGGTCAGCATTCCATACCACAAGATGGAACAAGATCAAAAATGACCAGGTCTTCCTCACATTCTCCATTGTTTACAGCCTAATAAGGAGAGTGTGAACTCAGGAGGAAAATACAAGAAATGGTCATTGTTCCCATTTGGACACCACTTTCCTCACAGAGTTACTAGCATTTTATGAAACTAGCTCAGAGTGAACAGTAAAAAAACAGCAAAGTAATTTTTTTTTCACCTTTTTCATACTATTGGTATAATACAGTCTACCCCACACCAGCAGCATCCAAGGGTGACAGAGATTCAGATTTGTAGACTTTGGGGATTTTGTATCTAAAATCACATTCATATCTGAGCCAAGACCAAATCTGGAAAATCAGTCTGATTCAGATTCCAGTGATAAAATCTCTGCCCTTTGCTTTCTTGTGAATTTTTAAAGGGTATGAAGCCTACATAATATGTAGCTGGTTTTCACAGCTTTATTTTTGAAGTTTGGTAAGTTTTATTCCAACTCAAAAGAAACACAGTGAGTGTAAGCTGTCTGTTGCTTTCCCATGTCCTCAAGAATGACTCAATTTGAATTCAGTAGTAGATACAGTAACCACTATTTGTGTGGACAATCCCTGTAACTCATTGAAATTCCTGACCTGAACTTTGCAGCTCTTGTCTCTTACAGCAACATATACCTAAGCCCAAGATTTGAACATCTGTTGCTATGGAGAAATTGGATCAAGAATTATACTCAGACTTTACTGTCCAGACTCACCTTTTATCAGTATTATTCAGTTTGAAAATCAGGATATTGCCCTATTGTGGTAGTGCTATGCTGTAAGATAAGGGATCTTCCTGAAGGTTTTGGTACTTGGATATGAGGAAGAAGTAGGCCTTCTTAACTGGAGACAAGCTTGGGCAGACAAAAGGGAAGGTAAAAACATTTTTTCTAAAGCAACTGTCCTTCAGAATCCCAGTACACTAAGAGTCAAAATGTCACACACCAGCAGAAAAAACGCACCGACAAACATGCTCAGAACCATCCCTGCCTCTCAGTAAACCTGCTGGCCCACCCATTCTACTGCTTACTTATTATTAAGGTGTTTCATTTTTAAGGAAAATGGGAAATTGTCAAATATAAGTTTCCATTTACTTGGCACATTGCTTCTGAAAAACAAAGACCTAGGGTGCATATTCAACAGAATTTAAACTGAGCATTAAATTGGATGTAGAACTCAGTCTGGTCCTGCAAAGCAATGCTCCATTTGCCTGCAGGATTTTCTATTTCTGTGCTGCTCAGGATAACAACAGATGGGACCCCAAATTCAAAGGACAATCTCGAGGCTAGAGACAACAAAACTGGACCAGAATGTAAAAAGCAAAATGTTGCAGATGTGGAGGAAAATGTCTATTTTTAGCTGGGGAGAAAAGAAAAAAAAGGATGGTGTGCAGACAGCAGGGGAGGGTACTCTGGATTCCTAAAAACATCTCAAGATGTAACTGTATTTGTCTCCCTCAAAACCCATGCCATTGGTTTCACTGAGGAAGCCCAACCAAATTAACTAGAAAGGCAAAAGAGGAATCTTATCTACAAGACCAGAATTGTGTATGAAAATTTGCCTCCATCTCAGAGAAAGGAACTTCTTTTCTGTGCTACCAGAAGGGCTGGTTGGGTATTTTCTTCTAATGCCTTCTGAATGAAAATGCTGTTGTATTTTTTAAAATTATTATTATTTTAACCAGAAAACCAAAATGAAAGCTTTTGTTCCAGGTCTTGTTGACCCAATTGAAACACTTCAGCTGACCTACTTGAAAATACTTCTTTTTAGGTCAATTTTTTATTAATCTCTGTCTGCCTCAGACACCACACTGTCTCAGAAAAGTGATGTCTCATGTTGTTACATTCTTTTTTCTTTACTTCTTCCTTTCCCTACATTCTCTGCTTAGATTTAATCTGAGAAGATACTGCAGGATGCCATCCCCACTGAACCATTGCTGTGCACCATGGAGATGAATCCAGCCACAAATTAGAGGGGAAGCCTAAGGCACTACGATTGATCCAGCAGATGTGGTCAAATCAAGCTGAAACAAACGCTTTGACTTTCAGAACAAACCATTTGGAACATGTGATAAATTAATGATAAATTTCAGCACCCACTTTTTTCTCGAGCCATTACACCAAAAGCAACTACTGAAGCATCCATTTTCCACAGGATTTGAATTCCAGCTAATGAAAAAGCTGTGCATGACCATCCCAGTAACCTGCCATTCAAGACCTCTTGGCTGCTTCTCCATCACTCGCTCTGGCTGGCTGCAATGCACTCTCCCACTGCTTTAGCTGCTCTGCTCAAGCCTGCCTTGGATTTGGGATTGGGGAAAAGCAGTGCTCTGCCCAAGCAGGAAGCTCCTCTGAGCACTGGTGTTGTTCCCACACCAAGTCATCCTGGAGCAAACTGCCCAATCCCGCCCCAGCACAGCTGTTTGTGGCTAAAACATCTTTTAGGTCCTGGCAGTGGACTTCCACCAGGTGCAGGGCAGCACCTGCACACTGGAAGGAATACACCCCCAGGAGTGCAGGGATCCATCCACACTAACACAGCCTCAGCACAGTGCAGCCAGCATGCAGAGTGCCAGGCCAGCTCTGCAACCCCAGTGAGCTGCTCTCTCAGAGGGGGAGGCACATCCTGGGACAGGGCCAACCCTTCCTGCCAATTCTGTCACCAACAGCCACGGGCAGCTGGCAGCCAGGAAGGCAAAATCCAGTATGCAGAGTGGGGCAATTCCACTGCAGAGCCAGGGATTCAGCACTGTACTGGCAAAGCCTCTTAGCTCATCCTGAAGAGGATGAGAGCAACACCAGGGGGTCATGAAAGCAGAAGGATTTCTGCTGTGAAAGTGCTGAGGAACATCGCCAGCAGCAGCACAGCAGTCAACTCATGCCTCACAACTGCTGTGCTCTCTTGCAGCCATTTTAATGCGAGCACACCAAAAGAACCCAGCAACATTCATGACATTAGTGTCATCCTGAAATTTGTCCTTCTATAAGATTAGTAGCGCTGCCACAGGCTTCCAACATGGCCTTACAAGCAACACTAAGAAGCAGCACTTTTCTAATACTATAAGCATATCTACCTTCTCCAGCACTCAAAATTCTTCTCTTCTTCTCCATGCCTCAATTCCCCTTCTGTAAGCTTCTGCCTGCTCTAGACACTACTTAGGAAAGGGAAGGAGTGTCTATCCGTAATGTCAGGAAAAGGGTTATCACAGTGTTGTAAGCACTCCTTAGAATTCTGGTTCTGTATATTTTCACTGTATGAATATTTGCTTGTACAGCATCTATTCAGCTGCAAATTAGCAGAGAAGCAAGATACCCCAAGAGTTGTATTAAAGGGTTTTTTCTTTTCATGACTGACTTGGATCTGTTCCTTCACTGCTTATAGATGTGCTTCACGCTCACGCTACAAGCACAATAATCTCATGTTAACAAAAAACAGCTGCCACCTGGATTTTTTTATTTCAAAGTGCATACAAGCTATACCTAAAACTACGTGCTGTGCAATCAGAGTGACAGTCAAAATATTACTAACATACTTGGATGTTCCCTAAAGGCAGTGAAATGCCCATTGAACAGCTCCCTGCTGCACACCACGGGCTGGTGACCACAGCAAGTTTGCAGCACCCTCTGGAGGTGAATCCTGGGGCTTTGGGGGGAAAGGAAACTATCAGCAGTGCTTTTTGGAAGGCTTTTAGGGAATGTGTTGCATAGCGTGAGGAGCTGCTGGTGTCTGGGCTCACGCTGGCATTTGCAGCCAACACGGCATGTGGAGAGTGTTGGTTTCTCGTAAGCATAGGCAATAAAATGAAGAAATCCACACAGAGATTCCTTTGCTTGTCTGTAACTCGCTCTCCAGCCCTTACACACATGCAGTTTGGTGGTTAGAGCACAGAATTTGGACCTCCAGCTGAAATTCTGATCTGTGAAATCAGGACAAACTCAGGAGAAAACCTTTGGAAAATCAGGAGCCCTTTAGAATCAGCACCACACTATGCTGCTCATCCTTGCTGTATATTTCATCCATGCTGTAATGAAATTCCTACATGAGGTCATTATCTTTGTTCCTTTTTCCATTTTTAAGGAAAAATTGAATTTCTAGGTGCTGTGTGGTACTAGAGAAGGAGCACTGAAATGTTAGGAAAAACACAGAACTCTTCCTATAGGATCCTTTTTTTATCTTATAGGGGTTTGCCCCAGAAAAATCTCAATAAAAGCACCAGAACTGTTTCATCTCAGACTTGGAATATTTCAAAATACTTCCAGCCTGGATAGCATCCCTAGCCCTCACAAATAATAGGAATAAGAAAGAGATTCAAGTATACTTTAGATACCACTGAAATTTCCTAAGGATATCTGCCAGCATTCCAAATTAAAAACCTTTCAAGTCTAGAAGGAAACATAACCAAAACCAAGGAGAATGGGAACAAAAGTAGTTCAAAAGCTGGTATTATTTTGATTCTTTTGTCTGGCTAAGGGAGCATCACAAGCAAAATGCCTGATCCCTCCCTCCTTGGAATTTCAGATGACAGATCCCACAGTTTGCAACCTCAGATCAGCCCCATTACTAGAGGTGAACACTTCACTGTAGGCAGAAAACTCACCTTTTGCCAGGAGCATCATGTTTCTGGAGCTTGGAGCTGGAACTGGGAATTGTATTACAGCCTTTGGAAAATTGTATGAGAAGAGCTCATATGTAACCTCTGGGTTTTTTCTGATACCTCCACGGCTTCTGAAGCATAATCCTTAGCTTACTGTACATATCCCATTTTCCTAATTGCCATTGGACAAGTAGATAAATGATGACCACAGCAGCAATTAACTAGGGTAACCCATTATAAAATGCCCCCACTATTGCAGTGTTTTATTTATAAAACCATAATAGTGCTCCCTTCTTTCTGGGACCATCCTGTCTCTGTCAATGTGTCCTGTTCAGTCCTTTGGACTGCCCATGTACCTGGGTACAAGAAGTACAGAACTTAGGCAGAGGCTCTAGATGATAACACAGGTAACAATGAATGCTTCAGAAAACTGTCTGTATGCATCAGCAGAGAATTGAAAAAGGAGAAAGTGACAGGGGAGAATGAAAGAGAAACACTTTCCATTTATCAGCCACTACTGTTCAACTTTCCCTCCCCAAGGGGTCGTAACATCAATAATCTCAGGCAAGTAAGAGATCCAGAAACACTTTCCATTAAATAATTAATGCCTCTTCCTATTCTGATGCAAGAAATGGGAGACAGCTGGTAATAACAGAGAGACATCAACTTAAAAGTGTGCACATGAACCTTCCCCCTGCCTAAGTACACAGGTAAGAACAGAGCTTAGCATGTGGCTTAAACCAAGGCCTAGATGGTAACACAAACAGCACCTCGTTTGCTAGCAAAGGTTCAGTGAGAGACCAGCACAGTCCTCACAGACAGAAACAGGAGGCAGCAACCCCTGACAGCTGAGAAACGTTTTTATCTCCTAGCCCAGACACACTTTAAAAGAAAAAAAAAATGCGGAAAGAGGATTTCCAGGGGTCCACAGCTTCCAATTCACTTCTGGGCTGTTCAGGATGCACTCAGATCTACAAGGCAGAGATCACTATGGCAGGAGTCACCACCTTCCTCAAAGGGCTGGATCCAGCCTCTGTGACCTACAGGAGCACAGCTACAGGGAAAAGCCTGCCTTAGAGAGCTTTACTGTGTTAAATACAACAGATTTTGGCCCAAAAGCAGTAACGTGCTCTTAAGTGGACCAGGTTTATGGTCTGCCATGTTTCAAGAACCTGGAAGGAGAAGGAAATGGTGCTTTCAAAACAAGAAAAGGGTTTTTTCTGCTGTTTCTCCTGGGAGATATGCACTACATTGTAGGGAAGGAGGAAAGTTGCCAGGAAAGAAGCAGGTCATGAGCATACTTTCTAAAGCCACATTGAACAGATCTGTTATATTTCACAGAGACTAAAACTTAGCAAATGCTCATGCCCATAAAAACTTGTATTAGGCAGTAAGTTACATGTAAGGACAGGAAACAATATTTCTCTGTTGTTTTACAGGGATTTTAAATCTTGACATGCATTACAAGATTCCTTTGACCCCATGGTGCCACAGCTACCACTAAATCGGGATGATCAGGTGGCAAGTAGGAACTGGGTTATTTAAAACAGCCGAGAAGAGCAGCCACATGAACAGTGTTTGCAGCACCATCTTCAAGTCAGAGCAGTAATTTCACAAAAATGTGGAATTAAAATTGTACTTAATGTTGATTATGGGTTACACAGACACAGCACAAATAGGGCTGATCAGAGGGAGGTGCACATTAACGGGTTTCAAAGGCTACTAAAACCAGCCAAAGTAGGGAAGCAAACTGTGGGGTGTGCCAAGCACCAGGATGGTTTGTCAGCTTGTTTTACAGACATCCTGGGAAACAGCAGATATTCCACAACCACAGAACAAGCCATGAAATTAGCCCCAGCATGCCACAAGGCAATGAAGTGACTGTGGAGGGCAGAGTGTCAAGAAAAAAACAAAGCTTCAGAAACATTTCTGAAAGCAAGCATCCTTATCTCCATAGCAGGAGCAAGAGAAAAGAAGCAGAAGTCCTGTGCAGAGCACATGCTCAGGTTCAAAAGGTTTCTACCCCAAGACTGGACCTAAAATGAAATGCACACTGCATAACTGAAAGCACATAAATCAGTATCAGTGTTTTTCAATATAGCAAATTATGCTGGCTTTATAACCCATGAAGAACAATTATGGATCTAGAAAAGACATTATGATTAGAGAAATAATGGAAAGTGGAACAAAGATTTAGTTCCAGGTGATTGACGACTTGCCAAGGATAAAATGGTCCCAAAAGAAAACATATCCTATGTTTAGAACAACTGCATGCCCACTGCAGCAATGCTCAGATGGAAGAGCAGCATGAATAATTGGGGACACTACAGTTCCTCTTGTTTCTGGAGGCAATTCGTTTGAATTATTCTGCTTGTTAAGAGGAAAGAATAAGTCACTTGAAAATAGCCAGCCTGTCATGTGACCAAAATAACCAGGGAACAGCATCCTATTATTTCATCAATTTACACTAAATGTTTCGCCCAGAGCTGGCTACTAATAAACAAATTAATAGAGTCACAGAAAGCTGAACCACCACATTGCTTTGTGCTGCCAGACTAAAAGCTGGAGCATGCAAGACCTGCTCTTGCATCTGAGCTCTGGCTTTGTGACTGTTGCCTCCTGACACTGCTGCACCAGGTATCTGCACTGAACAAGGTCCAGGGGAAGCTGAGGACAAAATGTTGCTGCCCTGGTGAAAGCATGGGCTAGAACAAGTGCCTGTATCTTTCTGGAGCATCACAGAAGATGGGTGCCACAGAGGACTGATGGATGGACTGTTAGGCAGGCTGGTGTTACTGGTATAACTGGCAGCTGGAAAGACTGGTAAGAGAGGGCTCTGGCTAAACTGAAATAACAGTAAGGATTACATCAGTGCATCCCTTTTCTTAACAAAATCATCACATTCTCTGCTTCTGAGGACATGTACCAGAAATGCCACTATAACCAACACAAGGGCAAGTAGCTCCTGCTGGTGCAGCCTGAATGCTGAAGAGGAGATGGAGTAATGAGGGTATTATCCAGCTCAGTTTGTGGCTGCTGGAAGGCTGCAGGCAGGAGGTACAGGAACTCGCTGACATGAATCTGAATTGCCTGTGACTCTCCCTTGAGGAACTCTGCTACCTTTCATGCAGTACAATAGGCTTTAAGGACAATCTAGGCTGAAGACTCAAACGAAACTCCCTAGGCAAACATTACAGTCAAGAGCTTTCTTGAGCATTCCCAGAGCATTTTAATGAAATATTTGACTACAGCTTGGAGTTCTGAGGAAACCATTACACAAAAAAGTTTGACCAAATATATTTTGGCTTCTGAAGTCCTTCTTGTGCTCACAGCTGAGCCCCAGGCTCAAGTGATGAATATGTCCATCCTTAAAATGGATGCTGTGGTTTTCAACAGGCCTTCCTGCTTCATGCCAAAGGGGAAAACAATATCATTTGTAAGAACTAATGGCTGGGTTAAAAATCACCAAGGTTAAGTACAGGAGAAGACAGTCTCTTCCTTAGTACTATACAACATCAGGAAACTGCTCCTGACAATGCCATCCATTATGCGAAGCAGTGGAAGGGGCTGGAGGTGGAAAAGACTGCAGATAGTGCTGGCCTGGTAGAGACTACTGACAGCCTGTGGAGAGAAACCCCTTCCACCAGTCTCTCCTTCAAAACACAAGGCTGATTATTTTTTGAGGCACAGTAAAATAATTTTGTATATAGAGGGCCAAGTTTCTCTTTACTGTGCAATAAATGGTTTCTTTCTTGCTCCTAGCAGTAAATGTGTTTGTCAGAAAAAGCATAGATGGCAAGAACCTACCAGTCACCTGAGGATAAATGAGAACAGGAGGGACCCTAAGCACATATGGGCAAGTAGAGGCACAAGGGACCTGGAATTCCCTGATCTCTGTTCCATGTTCAGTCCTTGAATCCACATTGCCTTGACAACTTTAGATTCATCAGGGGAAGGTTTGACTCCACACCATGGTATGGATTTCCTGAGAGCTGGTTTGTGGTGCTACAAGGCTGGAGAGCAGCTGCTACAGACTGATCACTTGCCATCAGAGACTGCAGGCTAAATTCATTTCTTCCCCACTCAGAACAACTTCCCCCATTCCATCAGGAAAAGATGTATGCCACAGTCATCTTTCTACCTGTCCTCCCTTTGTGCTGTCCTGATACCGAGCTCCCCTGCTACCTGCACCTCCCTCAGGAATCACACCCAGCTGCAGCAGCGCCGGCACCTCTGCTCCTTCACCAGAGGAGTGTGTAGGGAAGAGCAGAGCTGCCTCCTAAACCTCCTAGAGGCCTATAGCTCACAACGCTTCAATCACAGCCAGCCAAGGAGACCAAGACCTCATGCTGGTCCAGGCTCAGTCACCTGCAAGCAAAACAGAATTCTGCCAGGGGTCTCCAGAAGAGACATTCAGAGTCTTCTGCTGCCGACACACACAAAGATATTGGGATGCCCAGAAGAAAACACTGAAAAAACACAGTTGCCCTTTCAGGAGCCTGTTTGGTTTTTTTTCAAAATAGGAACAACCAAGAATGCCTCACTTCAGATAATACAGACAATCCCACGTTTCAATGCCAGCTCTGCCCCAACTAATTTCCTGATGGGGAAATTAGAGCTGGCATGGATTACTCAGTCTCAACTCTTTCCCAGTATCTTTTACATACATAATGAGCTACATAAACAGTGTGTACTTTCAGAGAGCAAAATAAAGGAAACAAAATTACAGAGTATTTCAAGAAGTTGGATTATGGATTGGGTGTACATCCATCTAGTCAAAGGAAGGAAACTTTCTTTGTTGCTGAGGGTAAGTCAAGTAATTGGGTTTTCCATTTCTATGATTTTGCATTTCTTTCTTTTGCATTTCCTGTAGATGTAAAATAATAATCATGCATTTGAGACATTACTTGAAGCTTTTAATTTATGTTATTGATATGACTTTGCAGATTCAAAAACTCTAAAAAAAATATTTGGGCACTGATAAATAACATGCCAAGACTCAATCCAGCTCAAATGAAATACATTCATTTTCCCCAGCCAACAAATGGGAAGTTGTTCTGACTTCCAGAGTAACCATGAAAGTCAGGCAACCTTTAGTTACTGGAAATGATGCACTGACCCTGAATGCAGGCATGTGCATGATCATATGAGAATTTTTATTCGCTAGTCAGACAGAAACTCATTCCATCGTTCTTTATGATCACAAAACCCCCGAATGAGAAGTTTAAGAAAGCCATAAATAAAAACTGCTAAAAATACTTAGCCTTAATTTCTGTAATACTTAAAAGGCTGGCTATAGTCACTGAGTGCAACAGACCAAGAGTATTATATTTGACATATAACTTTTAACCTCTGCACTAAAGAATTTCAGGGAGCAGGTCCATCAGTACAGTAGATTTATCTCCTTTAAACAGGGCAAGCTGCCCATTTTTATCCCCTTGCATTGTGCTTTCAGTCACAAGAGTTATATAAAGATGAGTATTAATTACTAAGTGGAAAAAGTCCTAAAAAAAGGAATCCACTTGCAAGTGTTCCCAAGCATTCAAGGGAGACAGTATACTTACAAGAAGTCTCTAATGAGGAGAGGCACGCCTTCAAATAATTTAATCCTGACTCTAAGGGAATCCAATGTTCAGAATTTACACCTTTCAAAAAAGGGAGATAAAATTAATTACTTTCTGGTTTAGGTGGGTGTGAGGTCTGCTATTCTTAATCCCCTAGCCATTCCACAGAATCTGAATAGCGACAGATGATAGCACAGAGCTGAGAATGCAGAAGTTAAACAGGAATTTATTTTTTTTAAACATGAAAAAGGAAGAATACAGATTTAGGGTCTTATGGGTCATTCTCAAACAAAGAGAGAAAATCCTGCAATATGCCAGATACTGGCAGGGTCACACATTCTAAGCAGCTTAAGATAAATCCAGTTTACTAACATTTTTAAAAAGTAGATAAAAGCTAATTCCCTGCTAGGAAATTAATCACCAAACTTATATTGCAAAAGCATTTCTGTGTTGCTTTTTGCTTGACTAGGTTTTCTGTATCTTACAGGACAAAGTCTGAGGTTTCTACTGTTTGCCCTCACTTCTTATGTGTGCATTAGTAGCTGAGCTTGCACTAGAAATCCATTACTCTATAGCTCAAGAATGCAAGAGAGAAAACACTTAATTTCCTCCCATCTTTAATATCTTTAATGCTATTTCATGCCATCTATTTTATGTTATGTCTAGAGGTCTGGGTAATAGAAATGACTCATGTATCCCATGCTTAGGAAAAAAGCATGCTTGCTCTGGGTGGATAGCCTGAACCATAGCAAAGCTATCTGACCCTTGCACTAAACTATAAACAGAAATTTCTCTGCATACCCTGTTAGTGTTGGGTGGTCTTTATACAGGGATAAGTTTTACAGACTCAGCTTTGAATCTGAAAATACACTAGATCAAGTGGTGCTTTGGGAGGAGCCTGGTAGTTTCAGAAAGCTTTTACAGACTTCCCAAGTGACTGAGCAGCAGTTAAGATACAGCCTCACTCCCGTAAAACCTGTCTCCTTTTTCTTAGTAATGCATCTACTCTACAAGAGTCAAATCCTGTGGGGTCCTTCCTTGGCAAGCACAGCTCTGAGCAAGGGCATGGTGAAAGCTGAGTTGGCTCCATCCCTCTCCATGGCCAAGCTTGCAGGAAGAAGAAAAGGTGTGGAAAGTTTTCTAGAGATGCCTTTTAATAGCATTTCCCTTCAATATGTCCACAGGGGACAATAAGAAGGGGGATGGGGGAGCAGGAGGGAGGCTTTGCCTCTCTGCTCAGGCCCTCCAAACTAGGGGAGCTAATGGGATATACAGAATACCAAAGCCACCTAGGCCAGTAGCTTAGGGGGTTTTGTCTGCTTCCTTCAACCAGGAACAAGTTTCACACCAGAGTTCATAAGAAATGACCCACACAACTGCAAATGTCACCACTTTCTCTGCCAAATGCAAAACCAAACTTGCTTCTCAAAGATAAACATAAAATGCTGTGTTTACATAACAAATTCTAAGGGCTCCTTTTCATATACATGAGGAAGAAGAGGAAGCCAAGCCCCTGATCACCTGATATGTTACTGCCACACAATTTAATGTCCTGCTGCCAGGCACTCAGACACCACAGCGATGAGTGCAAGCCAAAGGCCAACACAAAACACAAGAGATCTATTTATTTATGTAATGGTGACTTTGTTGTTTTCTCATTGGAGCAACCTTTTTTTTTTTTTTTTTGTATTAACCATCTAAATGTTCACTTGGGATTCAAGGGGCACAACATGAACACAAAGCTGACATAAGCCCTAAAGACATTAAGAGCTACTGCAGCAAACAGAGAGGGGACAATAAATCCAGCTCTGCAGACCTCCAGAAGGAGCTGGGTCATCGTGCTACAACAGAGTTTACAAGGGGAAGCATTATGATAACTGGAAAGAGGGAAGTCTATTTTGTTTAGTGATCCCAGACTTAAGCTTAACAGATAGAACAATCTTCCCAAACTTTCTTACCACATCAAGATTTTCTAAACTGCAAGCCAATACTATTTCCTTATATCAGCTACTGTTCATGAAAACAAACTGCAAAAATATCCCTAACTGACAGAGCCATTTTTACAGCTTGCAGAAACGCTTAGTCTCCAAGAGTCATGGTTTACAGTAAGGGGAGCAAGTTTATTTATACATTGTGTAGGTAACTGCAAACGTCTCACAACTCAGCAGGCCACCATGAGAGGGGATGGCTGTAGCAAACCCCAACCTTACAAATTAAACCTCAGTGTCAGAGCATTTAATACCACAATCGTTTTTTACAGTATAACTAAAATAGACCAGGTCCATTCTGTGTGTTTGCAACCACACTGAAATTTCTTCACACTTAAACATGCTCACAGGCAGCTCTTTTTGTCCAGAGGGATTCTCTGCTGAAGTCAGGCTCCTTTTAGAAGCTTCCTTGCTTTTGCTTGGCAATGTCAAACTGGAGCCAGGGTTATAGGGAAGGTTTCCCAAAGATCCTGAATTCTGAGGAATACCAGAGGCACTGCACAGTAACACTGCCATCAGGCTAATGCTAAGCATGCAGGAAAACAGTCACATAAACACAGATTAGGGACTGAAAAGGTTATAAAAAGGGAAAATAAATGTTTGCTCACTACCTGTCCATGCCAAGCAGCTCACTAACTTTTAAGCCTAGTGAGTCTTAAGACTTTTAAGTCCTTTCTTCACTGGTTCATCCTACATTTCTGGCCTCTCTGAAACACCCTAGACATAGCTGGGAAAAAAAAAATAAAAAATAAAAAAAAAAAACAACAAAAAAAAAACCCTCTCATGTATAGCACTGATAGACAAGCTTAGAATAACCCCTGTGCATGAGATGTGTGGATGCCAGTGCTGTTCTGCTGTCCCCTCAGAGGACATCCAAACCACTATGCTGGGTTCAGCCAGTTTTGAAGGCCTTTTCTACACTGTAAAAACAATTTAACACAGAAGAATTTATGCACAAGGTCAGGAAGCCACTCCATCCTCTTCTGTCTCCACCCCAGACATGTTAAGACAAGGCATGCTTAGTGCAGGAAGGTGCAATAACAGGATTAGTGATTATGGCAAAGTCCTGAGCATCAAACCAGTCTCATCTCAGAGAATCATAGAATGGCTTGGGTTGGAAGGGACCTTAAAAATCACCTAATTCCAAATCCCCTGCCATGGGCAGGAGCACCTTCCACTACAAGCAACACAGGTTGCTCAAACCCCCAACCAACCAGACCTAATTCAGTCTCATCTGTTTCTTTACCCTCATTTTTTCACCTGTTGCTCTGTATTTCTTCTCCTTTAGGTTAGTCTTCACTCCTTGCCTTGAAAAGTAGCTCCTGCTCCTTCCCTCTTGCTTCTGCTCTCTATTTCCCAAGCAAAGTTACACCAACCTCCCAGCTCTGCTTCAGCAGCACTCCCTTGGCACTGCCCACCACACTTTGGCACACAAAAGAGAAAGCTATGTTAAACAGTCATGAAAATTATATTCTACAAATCTGATTTACATTTTGTAAATGGCAGAAATATCCCTACTTATGCCTGCCAGGCAGGCAGTAAATACACCAATCACACCCTCCTGATCGCCATCAGGTGTGAACTGGGGTAGCTCAATTGACTGCAGTGTTGCTGCCTCATTCCCAGCGAGGCCAGGTCATTACTCAAAGCCTGCAAGCAGGAAGCAGGCTGGCTTCCACATGGCCACACACGAAGACAGGATTTGAGTGACAGCATTTGATTCCCCAAGTCTAATGCACGTTTCTTTCAATAACCCCATCCAGACTTGCTTTATGTCAGCTGGGAAGCCAGCTCCAAGGTTTTCTTTTGCGCTGGATGACAGCCATAAGAATCCACTTGACTTTAATTATGGGGTGTTTCACATGTCCAGCACGCTGAGGCCATATGCACTTGTAAGTGCTTACACTGTTCTCAGCAGAAAACACTTATGCACATGGTAACTTTGGGCCTCTGATTTTGGGCTGTACAGCAGCAACTCCCCCCTCTTGCCAGGCCTCCAACTCGCTGCTGTTTTGCTTCCATTGCCTGTGGGATATGATGTTGTTACTGCCAGCTTGCTGGCACAGGCTGGAGTGCTTCAAGCTCAGCTCAACAGCTGTTAACTCATACACAAAGTATCAATCCCGGGTCTGGAAAAGCAAAATGCTCTCGTGGAAGGGCTTTTTACTAAGGACAGAGAATGGCACTCCAGGGAGCTGCACCAGTCCCCTGACCACAGCCTTTTGCGACTGTTGGGTTGCCCATCATCAGATCTAAGGCTGCTAATTGTTCCCCCAAGCTCGGATACTGCATGGAAACAGGTACTTAGGTCAGGCAGCTGTAGTCCCCGGTGACAACACAGCAAAGACTGGTCTACAGCACCCTGACATATTTCTTCAGTGATAGTACAGAGAAGATCTGCTTGAAACTCCAGCTAATGACTGGGCATCTTAAAACTTCCCTGTCAGCTTTAGCACAGACACTTAAGTAATTTATGCAGCATCATAAAACACATCAGAAACACATTCAGAAATTAAACCTGAAGCAAACTGCTCCTATCTGCTATAACACGCTGGACTGAAGATGGCCTGAACTTTCCTTGCAAGAGTTTTCTGATGTACCCATAATCTGAGTTCCTTCACCTCTCCTTAAAGCCAGGAGCAGGAAATCAGAGAGTCTTCTGGCCCACCTTTGTCAGGAACTTATCCAACACAGTATAAGTATTTCATCACCAAATCCATACTTTCAGGTCCCAAGAGACATTGCACTTTGCAGGGAGATGACACACTGAGAAATTCATCCCTGCTTTCCACTCACTCGTTAAGGGAGCGATTAAACAGCTGTATTCAATTACTTAAACTGTTGAACAGTGAGGCAGAAGGAAGCAACTTACACCCATATTTAGAAACATGAAGTCTGCTCAACAGATCAATTAGGGAGATGAATTTACAGCTGACAATATCATCATAACAGGGGTTATTTAGCTCCTATTAACAGCTCAGAAGCTCTAGCACATCAAAGTATGAGGCAGAGCTTTCTTTCTAACTTCTCCACTGACTGACACTCATTCAGCAAATCAATCCAACTCTTTGCCAACTCATCCACCCTGCCGACACAAGTGTGACCCTGTGACCCCCCTCATCAGAGGGGACTCTGCCAAGATATACTGCAGTCAGAATCAGGGGTTTGGAATTGCCATTCCCTTTTGCAGAGAAAGGAAGGAGTCTTTGCATGAAAGCAAACAGCACAGCCAAATGCTTAAACCGGGGCAAAGAGCTTCCACTAAACATAAGGCTTCGTGAAATAAAGGCATTATAACAAAAGGGTCTATCTACTCCATGCAATTTCAAAGATCAGAAGTCTTCCCACATTGCTTTATTGATTACTTATAACCAGACTGATATATTTAACAAAGAATCAATGAGAAAAATAAAGAACTGCCTGACTCAGAGGAAGAATTTCATTCATGGGATAAGAGACCCTAATGAGGCAATTCAGTATTCAAAGGGAGCTATTAGCAGTGAAGGAATGAAGTGGTTGTGTAACAAAATGATGAGTACTGAGTGCAGATGGAGGAAATGGTGTTTTGTAAATTCAGAATCCACTACTTTTTTTAATCTTTAAATACTTCATACAGATATGCTGTCTGCAATATTTAGCATGATTTAGGGCCTCATTCGTGGCCATTTCTTTCCCCAGATGGGGCAGCTGCAAAAATATGCTTGAAGCCAGAAGAAGCACTTGCATGCAATTACAGATCACTTATTCATATGGGCATGCCCAGTACTTCCTCTTGTAACAAGAGTCAACACTTCTGAGACTCCAGTGCTTCCCCCAGCAAAATAATCAGCTGAAAGAGCCTGTGGACTGACACAGCAACTATTTGTAGCTCCATCTGGAGGAGAAATGCTGCCTGGTTCTCATGATTTTAGCCTGAGGGTGGAGATCAGGATAGGGACTGAGCAGGGCAGAAGTCTGTCCTACCAGCAAACTCCAGTTGGTTGCAGATTTACAGGGCTTTACCAGAATGGAGAGAGCTTGGTGCCCACAGCCAGCCTGACCGTGGGTGAGGCATGAGTGAGGCAGCCTGGCTGCCACTTCCAGCTCTGCCACATCCATATACATAAATAAACAATAGTATCAATATATAATAGAATATCATATCACATAATATCATATAATCAATTATGAATTATGAAATGTGAAATACGAAATGTGAAATATAGAAATAAATTCAGGGCACACATCCACCTTCTGCTCTACCCACCTCAACTCCTGAGCAAGAGGCCTGCAAGAACACTGCACAGCTCTGCTAAATATGAGGCAGACTGAGTTTTACTGGGAAGTAGTTAAACAGGGAGGGAATACCATTGGTCTATCATCTGCTAAAGCTTGGAAAACACACCTTGTCAGGCTCAAATCTCCACATTTACTTGGGCAATCAATGAACTGCGAGCAAGGTATGGTCTCGGCACAGTTACTCTAAAGATTTATGCACAGGAATTGCACAGGAATCACACTCTTCTTCCACATCATGAGTGTAAAAAGTTTCCCCAGACTCTGCCCAGCCCTCCACTGCAGACTGTGGCCACTACTCCAGTTCACCCCACCACTCTGCTTTGGGCTTTTATTACGGCACCAGCATATTTAGCACTGCTCATTATTTTACACTGTCTTCAGCATATTTCTGCTTGACGTTTTCTATAGCATTTGCAGCTATTCAAACACTTTGCAGGAATTCAACATAAGCCATTTATTCCAGGACAGCAGAACATGGCTTTTATGATTGAAAAAATTGTAAGTCTGTCCAGCTTTTATCTTCTTCATTATAGAAACCCCACTAGATCTTAGCTGCCTACTAGATTCTACGGCTTATAGCCAGACCCAATGCCAAATTAAATTACTAAACTTCTTATCAAATTAATTAAAACTCTGTGGGTGACACTGTGTAGATGACTGAAACATCTGGATTAGTAAGTCTCCCAGATGAGTATGGGAAAAATGGTTGCTAGAACAGGTAGAGAACGAAATGTGTAGGAAGGGGACAGCAAGGGGACAGGCTGCTGAAGGAGACAAAAGACAATTCAGAAATACCTCCTGAGCTATAAAAAGAGGAAGCCGCAGAATTTTTGTTTCAGAAACAGGATCAGATTTTGGCATTTTCCTTTAGGACAGTACAGGGAGATCTGAATCAGTGAGATGGTTTTGGAAATTAAAAAACACAACAAACCCCCACCCCCGCAAAAACCCCCAAAAAACACAGAACAAACAAAAAAAATAAAACATAAAAAAACAAACAATACAAACTCCCCCCCCAAAACTGTTCAGCAAACCCCACATATTTCTCTTCTCTGAAGCTGGGTAGTTATGCCCCTTTACAGATGCCTGGCAGTTTATTCCATGACCCAGTGGATGCCCTGTGTGAAGTACTGGATGACAAATCACATCTTGAGATCAGGCTGTGTGAATTTCAATTATTCTGTTGGTAGGATATTGATTACAATTGCTGTATGACTGCATTTATTGTTTGGGCTCAGCTTGGCTCTACTTGGAGTTTTTTTGATCTGCAGAAGTTTTGCTTCCGGTGATGATTTATTCTGATTTTTCTCTTTTTAATCGTAGCTATGCAAATATTGCATGGCTATGGAGTAAAAGAAGAGTCCTTTCAAAGAAAAATAACTAGTTAAAAGACAAAAAATAAAGGGTAAGCATTCACAGTGGAGAGAGATCATCAGCTGATTTCCTCAGGGAACTGTGCTGAGATTCAATTCACTCATAAATAAATGGCAAAAGGTGAAAAAGTTTTCTGGTGATAAAAAAATTATTCAAGACAGTAAGAATGAGGGCAGACTAGGCAGAATTGCTAAAGAGCCATGCAAAATTTGGTGATAGGGCAATATGAGAAAGAATGACAATCCAGGCAGTAATGCACATGAAAAAAAACAACAGTCGTAACTTCCCATAGGAAACTATGGACTCAAACCTGACAATTATCATCCAGGAACAGTATTTTAGTACATCCTAATTTTAGTTCCATTCAAACATCAGTTCAACAGGAGTCAAAATAGCAAAAATAAAACAGAGGGAAATAAAATACATATTATCAAGAACAAATGAACAACACAGAAAACCTAATTATGTAATTGTATGATTCTATGTCTCTTCCACATTTTCAATGTAGCCTGTGGTTCTTGTTCCCTCATCTGAGGAAAGCTGGATTACAACCAAAAACATTTTCAGAGAAAGGCAACTACAACAACCACAGCTACAGAACAGCTTCCACACATGGAAGGACTTTCCTGTGCTCCCTCTGATTTGGAAAGGAGTTACTTTAGTGGAAGTAGGACACTGACCCACTAATCAAAAGTGGCCAGGATCAGACAGACAGGCATCCATTACCCACCATCTCTTGTAATACCAAATGTAAGGCCATAAAATGAAAGGAGAAGGAGGCCAGGCTCAAGGTGAGGTAAAGGAGATGGTTCTTAATGCAACAGGTGGTCAGTGTGTGCAAAACCTTGCCAAGGAATGCTGTTGTTGCAAATGGTTTAGAGGGGTCCAAGACAAGACCAGACACTTACTTAGAGAGATGTACTGAAGAGAAAAAGGATGTGAAAAATAAAAATGTCAGCAGAAAATCTTACATTTGCCTGTCCTTCAACCATCTGCCAGTGGGTGCTGTTGGCAGAGGATCCTGGGGCAGGTGACCCTTGCTCTGAAGCTGTGTGGCTCTGCTGTCTTGCATCTCTGCCCTTTTGTCCTGTCCTCCTGCTGGGTGACATAGTACACTGAGGCTGTTTGCTTTGGGATGGATCAAATGTCCTATTTTTATACACGTTAATGAATAAAAACTGAATTGTTTTCAAAAGCTCATCTTCCCCCACTGTGAGGGCTGCAGCACAGGCCCAGGAGGGACTTTACCTCATGCTTGAAATGTCTGGCAAACCATTTTGTACAGAGCTGAGGATAATGAATCCAGCAGCTCATTTTCCTGAGAAACAGGAGCTCACCATTCCTTTGTCCAGGAGGAAATTCATGGATAAAATGTTCAGCTTTGCAAGAGAACCGGACTTCAAAATGAAAGGATTTCTACTTAGATATGAAAGCCATCTGAGTCAATAAGCACAAAGCCTTTTAACTCTTCCACTGCAGGTATCCATGAAGAAGTTTTACCTCACCCTCTAGAACTTCCTTGCTAGAACAATCACCCATTCTGCTTCCTCAGGGATATGAATAAAGTCTTTACCTGTGTGGAAGCTGGACATACACAGAGATGCCACACAGACTTTCAAGACTAAATAACATGAAAATGATGCAGAAAGCAGAGTCGGCACCAGATTTCCATCTCTCTCTTTGAGGTTGAAAGGGCTGCTATTGGAAAGAAATTAATGACTGAACAGCAGTGAGGCAACTTTCAGAAGGGTTCAGCAATGTAAAATTAAAGTGAAAATGTTGGCAGAGCTTCACTTGGATAGGGCTCTATCAGAATACATCAAATAAAATATATCTTACCTTCTCCTTCAAGCTCTGACTGTGCCTGGCCTGACAGCGAATTAGTGAGACATTTCTATCTGCTCAATTATATATTACTGAAACAGTCTTGTTATAATTTTTGAAATGTTGTTCATAATTTTAGACATTTTCTGACTTAAATTCAGTGACAGTCCTGCAAAACCATTCAGAACCAAATGGCCATAATATGTTCTGCAGACATACAAAACACCCTGAGGAGAGAGTTAATGGGAATGAACATAATAAGGCTTTTTGAGGAGAGTGAGATGTGGTATATATTTTATCTTAGCAGATGTTAACTAACTCCCTGAAGGTACTTTATGTGAGAAAAGTTTTTCTGTTTAGGTGAAAGTCTAGTTGGATTCAAAAGGACACTCTAATTTTGTTCTCCTCCTCTAAGAAGTGATTTGTTAGATT
The DNA here is from genome assembly GCA_013400315.1 of Bombycilla garrulus. NCBI lineage: Eukaryota > Metazoa > Chordata > Aves > Passeriformes > Bombycillidae > Bombycilla > Bombycilla garrulus. Next base: position 1,103,042 of record VXBU01010831.1, on the reverse strand, counting down.
TGATAGATTTGTTCTTTGCTATTTTGGGAGTTTTTTGATCTCTCCTGCCCTAGCAAAGATACTCTAGATACTGGATACTTTTCACTAGCAAAGGCTTCTGCAGAAAAGAGGGACTAGGGTATTTAGATTTTGAGCAAAGATTAGGATGGCCTTCTTTTCAGGTCTCTGTTTCTGCTTCCACAACACCACGCTTTTCATTTGTACAGTTTGGTATCACTTAGAATCTGATTGTCAGGGAAACAAGTGGAATATATCTCCAAGTAAAGGGTCCCAGGAAAGGTAGAACTATCAAAATACAGCATCACCTCTACCCACAACAGGAGTCCAGCAGAGTCTTCCCTTCCAACCCAAGGAAGATCTAGGAACTCCCAATGATGTCTTACAAAGACCAAAACCACTCTTTTCAGTAACACTGTGGTCTCAGATCAGCTTAGACCAGTGCAGAAATAACACCTTTCTGAAGTTTAGCAAGTGTTTATCACTAAATCCTCTGTTATAGAAGACAATAACACGTGAGCAGGTGTGAGAATGCCACGGGGATCCAGAGCACTCTACCAAGTTAATGTGGCCATGCAGGAGTCACACTGAGCAGGGCCACTGGGAGTTCTTGCTTAAGACAACTTGGATGGCTCTTTTAAGCTCATTTATAGGATTCACTGCAGAAAGTATCAGTATCTACTGTATACCTCGCAATTTTAGTCAGTCTTTTCATAGATGAGCCCATAGCCTAACTTCAAAATCAAGTCCAGGGAAATTCAGGACTCTCAGGAGTGTTGCCTGTGTGTTCTACCTACTCCTCTAACCACCGTGCATCAGATGAGCTCTGCTGTTCATGGCCACCATGATTCAAGTTGCAGCCACACCGGTTTAGGTTACATGGTTTTAGGTTCATGCTCCAAGTATTTCTTGCCACCACCACACTTTGGGAAATGCTGACAAGAAACAAGGAGCTGCAGGTTTTAGTCTTGGATGTGTGATCTGCCAAGTGGATTTCACTGGCTTTTTTCAGACATGTAATATTATAAAAGTATACACTTTTTAGTTCAATGATTTCAACATCCTGACCCCAGGAGATTTCCAGAGTGAAAATACTGAAGTTCAAAATAAGTATTTGGATTAGAAATGTTCTGAGCAGGCAGCAAGGGACAAAAGCAGCAGTGAGCAGGCACTCAGTGCTGTCCACACAAATACAGGAGTGAAGCAGAGAGAAAATCCATTTTCTGAACTGGCCTCTGTACTCAGGGGTCTGACTGTACCCAAGCAAATCCCTCCTTTGAGCAGAGGATCACTTTGACACTACTAGAGCAAGGATATTATATCCCAAGTCTTATGCTCCATAAGGTTCTGGAAGGGCAGCCTCCTTTCACTCTTCCTGTCCACGGCTCACAGTATAAGGCAATCCCAGATGTTAAATAAACCTCAACAGTCAAAGCTTACCATGCTGAGATCTTTTCTCAGTATGTTCTCATCCCTGCCACACTAGCTGGAACACAGAAACTTGGATACAAAAAGGGTGGGGAGGAAGGGAAAAAACATTTATAGAATACTTTCCAGTTGTACTCTAGGGAGAATACATGCAAACTTTAGTTCTGTGCAGGAACTACATCTCAGGAGGAGCAGTGTCCTGAGTCTTGCACTAAGTGTGTTTTATCTAGTTCCAATTAAAATGCTGGGTGTTTATCACCCACAGAACTCAGTGCTTCAGGCAAACCTCCCATGAGGCTGCAAAATAAATCCAATAGGTGAATGATATATTGCAAAACTCCTTTATGGATCTTTTCATGGTCATGGCTACCCATGTCTTGGACGGTGAAAAGTTACAGCATTTTTTCTGTGATCAGCTGTCAGTCAGATGGATGAAAGACAAAACTTATCAGCACCTCAATACAAATGATTTCTCAAATTTTGCAGAGGGTTGTGAAGAATTTTAACCTACTCACACACCTATTCCAGGCTGTTTGAAAAAGCAGATGATGGGATGACATCTCCTCCATCCATGATGGATGACTGCACCAGTACTACAGGGTTACTTTGCTCCAGAGGAGCTGTTTCCTACCTTGCACATTCTGAGCCTCTCAAATGGTTTCACTGCTCAATGTGATAGATTAAGAACTCATCATTTGGAAATAGTTTATAAAGACAATTTTTACTTTAGGAGTAAACCTTAGAAATTTAATGTTAGATTTGTAGTTTCAATTGTTAACTTCTTTTTAGCCCTTCCCAGTAATTTTAGTATTTTCTGCATTTTTTTTCCATTTCTCAGAGCATAGTTATTATGCATCACAGTAAAACTGATGATTGCTTGTACAGGGAAGGGAAGTGAAGGAGAAGAGGAAGGGGAGGGAAAAGGGGAAGAGGACAGGAGAGGGGAAAAAAAGGGGAGAGGAGAGTGTGAAAAACAAAGTTCACATTCCTGGTAAAATTTAAAAGGTTTAATAAAAAGACAATAGGCGACAGAAATAAAGCAAAGGGTTAAAAATGGCCAGGTACCTTGGTTTTTATAGCAAGGAGCACAACACTAACTCAGAAAACACTTCTTCAAATGCATCAACATGTTCTATATTCATAAACCTTCATGCATTATTCAAAAACATTCTTTTGGAAACCCCCCCCTACCCTACCTGCACCAGCCCCTTGTAAATCTTGTATTCATTATTCCTGTTATTCCTCTTCCTGGCTCATTGGTGATAAGGGTGATCAATACCTGAGGTCCTGGTGATTTTCATCCTATCTAGACAAGATGATCCAAGAATGCAATGAATTTTCTTGTTATCTCTTACCATTCCCTGAATTAGTTATATGAACAAAAAGCCCCTTGTCCCTTTTTTTTTCTTTACATTACCCTTTTATCCAACATTATATATATATAGCATTCATTTTAATATTTGTGAAAAGCCAATAATATAATATGCACTTATAACAGGAGGGAAGGGAAAGGGGGAGAGGAAGAGAAAGGAGAAAGGGGACCCCAGTGAGTCACTTAATCCCTGAAACCACACTGTGACTCTAGGAGGGAAGTGTCTGCAGCAATATCTCCTCAGCAACACGCTAGGAGAAGAAAGCAGACCACATTCAAAAACTACTTCAGTACACTTCCTTAAATGAGGTTCTACACCTGCTGAACATGTTTCCAGCTCTGTCCTTCTGCAGTACTGGCACAGGTGGGATTCACATGAGCTCACAGTCCCCTTCTGCACACAATTCTCTACCCTCGCAGCATAAGGGCAGCACACCTGCAAGTCCTGGCAAGTACAGTGCAATAAATGAAAGCAGGCAACCACTGGGAAGTCTGTTTGTCCTTTTTCATTAATTAAAGGAAGATACCAGAATAAGTGATAGGAGAAAAAGTGATGCAGAAATAAAAAAAAAAAAAAAAAAAAAACAAACATCAGGGCTGAAGATGACAAAGTCAATAGGAATGAAGCAAATGATCTTTGCTCAGAATTGCTATTCCCTCCCCTGACTGCAGGCTTCTAGCTTACAAGCCCTTCTCCAGCTGCCTGGTAACAGAACAGCAGACTCCAGGTACTGCAGCTTGCCTTGCCATGGTTAAGCTGGAGGCCCCACCAGGGAGTTTGGTGTGGTAACAGAACAGCCTGACTGCACCTGTGGAAACAACACAACTGCCCAGCCATGTGCTGCAGCCACAAGCAGAGCATTTACAACAATGGGTCAGGTCATGAGTAAGTCAGAAGCAGAGCTTGTCCCTACTGTTGTTTTATGACCACTTTGATTGAATAATTTAATGGTCATATAGAGGACTCCTCTGTCAGCCTCTCAACTCTATCTGTTTCACTCTTTCTGACCAAGCTTTCCACCTTTTTACTATTTTGGCAGCTGTTAGAAACTACAAGGTGCTGATGAGAAAGAGAGAGATGCCAGACCCTCACTAACTACCCCATCTGCTCCTGCAAGCAAGGTGAATGAGAAGCACCTACATTATATTCAGCATGGAATATTTATCACTCGATTGGTGCTCTCAGAGAGGCAGCCTGAAAGGTTTCCTGCATCTGAAAGTGCAGTGTAATCATTCCCAGAGTACTGTGGCAGGTGTTGAATGCCAAAGAAATGTAAGGTTGGGATCCACACTTGCAGGGCATCTGCTACTTTCACAGACACGGCTCTTCAGGTTTTGTTTTGCACTGATACATTGGCATTTTATCCTTCTTATTTATGAGTTGAGTTTCTCCTCATATGGGGTGCTATGAGGGGAAAAATTAAACCAGCTTTTTAAATAAAAAGTCCAGAAAAATAAGGCAAGTCAAATTCTGGGTCCTTGATGAACAGATTAAACTCTGCTCTACAGCTTGCACAGGTGTTTCAGAACCCAGATCTTTCACTCACATCCACAAAGTTCTCCTTGACTTTAAATTTCATTTGAACAGCTGACAAAGAGCTCAGGGGAGAAGGGTGGGGCAGACTTTGGAATACAAGATTAAGGGACTTAAATCTGGTTTCCCAAATGACTCAGTCAAGCTCTTTACTGCACATTCACAGTTCCAAATGAAGGCCAGTGCAAAAGTAAATTATTAACATTTTTGAGAAGCTAACCATCAGATCAGTTAGGAAGCTCTGTACAAAATAAAGAAGAGCTGAGCTGCAAAATTCAACTCTATGTCCATGTACAAGCCTTTCCTAGAATTCAGCAACACCCAGTTTCAGGACCAGGCACTTGCTGTTTCTTCCCATCAGAAGAGGTATCTGTTCCATCCTTTAAATTTCAAACTGACTCTGGTACACAAATTTAAGGATCTCATATCTAGTGCTTTTATTTAGGCATAACCACAGCTCTGAAGAAAAACAAGAGCATTCTCCCCTTGGCAAAACTATTCCAGATCTATATTAAAGACAGCAAAGAAGCTATTTTGGGTAACATTTAATGACTTCTTCAGGATACAGGGACTGCTAAAGTAATTGCGTTTTATTTTATTGCAGCAGGAAAGGAGGAGTAATGTAAGCAGAGTCTGTAAATATCCATCTTTAACAAACCTGTCCAGCACATGCAAGGGCTGCACAAGACTGCATTAATGAGAGTGTAATGTATGAATCAAGAGAGATCATTCAGTGGTGTTTGAGCCTCATTTGCCCTGTTAGACCCACTTCAGGACACCACATTTCATTCTGACAGTAAGAAACAACTCAAGAGTAACAAAACACGGTGGTTTCATGGTGGATTATATGTTGCCTGCCACACTGGGAACTCCCTGGCCGAACACTTTATGTACTCCCAAACATACAGAACACCTTATCCTTGCAGTGCAGGGCTCAGTGAACAGTTCTGCTACAAGCCATGAGAATTATCAGAACAAGGACAAATTCCCAGTGACTCTGTAAATTTCTGCAGAGATGATGATTTTGACACTTGGGTCCAAAACTCTTCCAGACAACAAACACCTGGGTAGCACTGAGCACTGGCACGAGGCACAGGAGATTCACTTTTATTCACTTCCCAGAGCACAGAAGGAGGAATCAGAAATTTCCCAAAGTATTTTTCAGATGACCACATTTGAAAAGTAGTCAAGTGTGATGCAAGTCATGCTAAACACAAAGCTACTCCAATAATAAGACACTCTCCATTGCTTTTAACTTCACTAGAGTCTCACAGAATTGAGCAAATTGTCAAAAATCAAATTATTTAAAAGCAATCAGTCAGCAGAATCTCCAAACCCTTTCGACTACAAAACACTCACCTGTATTTTGTCAGGGAGACCTGAAAAAAATGACAACTAAAAGCAGCATCACTGTGGATCCCATAATTCTGAAAAATGACCCATCCATCAAGCTATAAAATAAGACACAGAGCAGGAGAGACAGTTATATAAATCCATTCACAGCATTGTCTGAAGAAGGGGAGAAGAATGTCAGCACTTGTTGAGTTGGATATAACAGCCATGAAAAACTGGCCACAGATAAAAACAGAAGTAGACTACCAAATTAATATTAACACAGGGAAAGTGTGCAGTGCCTTTTACTTTGCAGCTCTTTAGGATGGTGCAAAAACAGGAGGAAAAGTTACACTGGGACTGGCATGGCTTTGATAGCCAGCTGTGAGTACACTTATTTTAGACCAGGGTGAAGGCCAAGTGAGCTGGAGTGTGCCTTCAGATCTGAAAAGAAGACAGAAGAATCAGTATCTGGATTTTCTGCAATGTATTTTAATGTCTTTCAGAGTTTCCCCTCCTCATTTTTAAGTTTTCATTAATTCCTGATGACCCAGCCTGCTTTCTGCCCTAAGATGTCAGATTACAGTGTCAATTTTGCCTTGGTTTGAAAAATCATATTACACCTCTGTTTCCCATACTGCACTGTTTGCTTGTAACCCAGTATTTGGCACAGAGGCCAATATCTGCAGCAGGATGCTTTCCTGACTGAAACAAGAATTTTATCCATAATATGGGCAGGATTAAAAACCGATCTTGCAAGGAACAGCAGGCACTCTTTGCATGTCCATGGAAATACTTCTAGGAAGATACTCAGCACCAAATAAAGAAATTACAATAAAATACACTATATAGGGAGGTGCTGGTTGTTTTTTAAAAACACTGTATTCATATCTCAATTATAAAACATGTTAAGGAAGTGTAAGTAGAATCCAGAGACACAGTTGCTAATCCATACACAATTAAGGATACATAGTGAATTCTTCTGCATTTCTAGCTGGAGAATTTAGGTATTAAATGGCAAGTGCTACTCACGAAATTACATGTCTGGAAGTTCATTTGAAGCGAAGAATTTTACCAGAGACCCCTCTCACATGAAGGCAGCAAGTAGGTACTATCTGCTTGGCCTCCGAATTGAAAGGGAAAATACAGTCAAATGAATCCTTAAGCTCTCTGAAATGGCTCAAATTAATTAATATTTCAACTTGCTTCTAGTGCATGATAAGATGCATGCAGTGAGGGATGAAATAAATGAGAAAAATGCAAAGGCCTAATTATAACACTACGCTGATGAACAGCAAAGGAAGAGATTATCTAAGCACCACAATCATCTGACAGACCTACATTTTTCTCTCTTATTAACAGAAAACCCAAACACTGTGATTTGTCAAGTGGTCCGAATCAGCATCATAATGCTTCTCAGACAGCCTCTTGGCCATTAAAAAAGGGATAATTGAAATCTAAGAGAATTAAAGTTTGTTGGGAAGGAACTCGCTCATCACTAGTACAGTATGTCCCAAACACTAGTGTTTAACCTGCTCCAGAAATCTAAGTCATGTTGCTATCCCCATAAGCAAAAAAGGGCACACACAACAAAATAATCACTTGGCTCAGGTCACCCTGAAGAGTTTATAACAGCCAGAGAAATAAACATCCTGCATCTCCAAGTTCTGTGCTTCTTTGCAAGGGAGTTTAATTACTTTCTATGCATTACAGAGGAAAAAAAGAAAAATAAAAGGTAAGGGAGACACACAACATAAACCAAAGCAAATACACAAAAAGAAAAGAACCTAACCAACTTTTTGTTGTTAAAAAGACACAGCACCTATACTTGCAGCTCCCTGGAGATTCTGTCCTGGATATGGCCCCAGCTCATGGAAGTCACTCACACCCTGTCTCAAAGCTCAAGACCTGCAGCTCATTCTTACCTTCCTCAAGCTGCCCACCTCCCAACTCCCCTCCAGCTGCACTCCTTTCCTTGAAATCTTATTTGCTCTTGTTTTCCATGACTCTTTCTTCTGAGTTTAACTTTACACACCTGCCTGGGCACCTCTGATGCAGCCATCAGCTCTCACACTCCTTTTGTTCTCCACTGGACCGGGCCCTATAGTCCTGAAGCTGAAAAATGTGTGAGTGAAACATGATCAGACTGATGAACTGTTCAGATTTCTTCAGAATTTTTGGCAATTGGTCTGCACTCCCCAGTGTACTGGACAAGAAAACTACATGTTCTGCTTACATCTCCACTCTAGCTAGCATACATCAGCTCTCTTCAATCCATTAGCAAGCCTGTCAACAGTGTTGTGCAGGTGCTACTAGACAGTTATAGCCAGTGTACCAGTATTTAATAGAAATTAAAATTTATCACCCTTTCCACTAGCACCACCTCACTCAGAAATAAAATTTTACAATGCCAGTTGTATGAGCATGACTAAAAGTGTCTCCTTCCTGACCTTGAGATTTTATCACAAGATAGCAAAATAAACCTCTGAGAAAAGTTAGGAATATTTAACGTGTATTTCTGGGGAGAGGGTCTCCATGAATAATGCACATAAAACACAGACACACCCTCTCCACTAATACCAGCTTAATCTTTAATGAATTCTTTGGTTGCAGCAGAACTCCTTTGTATTATTAATAAAGGTTTATTTTTATTGCAGCATGTTCTCCAGCCTCCAGACCACATCCAGGACACTAAAAACACATGAGAGTAGCCTTGACAAACATGTCCTGTGAGATGGGCCCTGCCTGCCCCGAGGCGTGACTAAGCTAAACAGTGTGGAAGGACAACAGTACTCTCACATTAACTTACATATTGCTCTCTGAGCAATGAGGGTCTGACTTCTCCTACTTACTTTTATGGAAATCACACAAGAAATTATTCATTTGGGGTCATGTAGAAAGCCAGTGGCAGAAGCAGAACCCAGAATTAATTCCCAGCCCATTTTTCTAATCTCCCTTCCCTTTCCCGTCAACTCTTAAGATTCATATTGAATCTATCAAAAACATGTGACAAGAACATGCCAAAACAATGTGCATCTTTCCCTTCATTAAACAGAAGGGAAACAAGACACTGAATAGATCCAGTAATTTGCAAAACTTTGCAAACTGGAGATTTTCCAAAAGCTTTTTCCCCTTGGAATCCCATGGATGTTCTCTTTGGGGGTGTCTGCTGCTTCTCCATCCTGTAGGGTGGCTGCTGTGCTTGGTCACATCTTACCAGCCCATGGTCACAGTTTATTAGAGTTACTGGGGCCACACAGCACTGGAGGAGACCCTGGTGCTCTGTGCTACCCTCCCTGGGGCATTCTCCTTTCACTTGAAATAAAACAGAATCATTTCCCACGCCTCTCACTCTGCTGCCCACAGCTTGGCTGTTTTTCTGCCTACCTTTTGTGATGTCTTTACTCCTGAATGACAAGATCCGTCACTCCCACTTGTCTCCTAGATTAAGTTTGCTTAGACTTGAGTATTTGATACTGCATATGTGGTTGTTTTAACCTTTCTTGGGGTACTGTGACCACCTGGCTCTCTGGAAACAATTCCTCAGGGTTGTCTTCCTAAAACCTCTCCAGTGATGCCAGCCCATCAGAGGCAATCCCAGAGCTCCAGCTCTCTGGGGAAGTTATTGATCTGCTTCAGCAGACAAGTCAAAACCACAGGAACACCACCTTATATGTTTTGGTGAGGGTCACAAAAATCAAACAGAATCACAGAATGGGTCAGGTTGGAGAGGATCATCCAGTGGGTCATCTGGCCAAACTTCCCTGCTCAAGCAGGGTCATCCCAGAGCACAGGATTGTGTCCAGGTGTTTTAATATCTTCAGTGAGGGAGACCCCACAGCTTCTCTGCACAACTTGTTCCAGTACATGGTCACCTGGACAGTAAAGACGCTCTTTCTCATATTCAAGTGGAACTTCCTGTGCATCAATTTTGGCCTGCTGCCTCCTGTTCTGTTGCTTGGTAAGAGAAGAGCCTGGATCCTTTCTCTTGGCATCCTCCCGTCAGGTACTGGCAGACACTGATGAGGTCCCCTCTCCATCTCTTCTCAAGGCTGAACAGGCCCAGCTCCCTCAGCCTTTCCTCAGAAGGGAGATGCTCCAGTCCCTCAATCATCTTCATAGCCCTTCACTGGACCTGGCTCCAGCAGTTCCACATCTCCCTTGTCCTGAGGAGCCCAGAACTGGACACAGCCCTCCAGATGTGCCTCACCAGGGCTGAAAGAGGGGCAGGATCCCACACCTTGACCTGCTGGCAGTGCGCTTCCTAATGCACCCAAGAACACCTTTGGCCACATGAGCACTGCTGGCTCTTGCTGTCCAACCAGATCCCCCAGGTCCTTCTCCACAGAGCTGCTCCCCAGCAGATCAGCCCCCAGCCTCTGCTGGTGCCTGGGGTTATTCCTCCACAGGTGCAGAATTTGCCTCTGTTGAATTTCAGTTCCTGCTCCACTGCTTCAGACACCAATCTCATACAGTATTACCTCTCATCCACTTTCTGAGAAAGAGAATGAGAGAGACTTCATGTTTAGCTCTTCATTTTGATTTGTATGGTCAGCTCACTACTCAGTCCAGTAATTACTTCCCCTGATGCCTTGCTTAGGCAAAAGTCTCTTTCAGGAGTTACAGCCCTACATGCATCAGTTAAATAAATGCACTCTCAAACCACAAGAACTATGTTACAGTCTTAAATAATGCATTTATCTAAGCAATAAAGCATATAATGTATGTTGTTTTCAATGCAAACATGGGCCTAGCACCACCAAGACATATTTTCTTTATATGATTTACAGCATAAGAAAACTCTCTCTTAGTAACGTCTTATAGAACTAATCCCAAACTGGTCATCTGAAGAAGAATCATCAAGCAGCTGACCATTTTTATTCTGTTGCTGAGTTAAAGAACAACCCATCAAAATCAAAATGAGAAGAGTTCAAGCCATCAAGTCCTGCTGAACATTTGTAAGAATAAAGCAACTTGAAACCTGCATTGACTAGCTAAACCTCTGGTACTGAAGATAAAAATAAATTTTCTCCAACTCTGAGTGCATTGGGTTACATCTGGAAAAACTGAGACTGGAATGTCCTTGAAGCAAAATGTCCGAGACTTGCCATCCCAATCCCAAAACCAGTTCCTATTTCATAGGAAAATCAGAGACTTGCCTCCTAAATATAGATAGTAATTCTCTGGAATAACTAAGGAAATGCCCTGCATAGACTGCAAGTCAAAGTGAGAAATGCTATTTCAGATTTAGGAGAGACAAGCTTCTAAGGGTTTAGATAGCATTAGCTTCATGATTCTGCTTCAAATGTTTTTTTGCTGTTTGAAACAATAAACTATTCTAGTCTACACATTAACAATATAATAAACTGCAACAGTATTTTAGATTATATTCTTCACCATTTTGTGACTGAGAGTCAGAGGTACCAAGACCAGAAGGAAGAAAGGGGGTTTGATCTCAGGACTTCTCAGCACATTGACCTGTTCCAGTTACAAAGGGTAGCCGCATTTCCCATGTCCCTAGAGGTGACTTTACACCTCTTCCCCAGTGCACGGGGTGGCCCTCAGCTGTCTTGACTCAAGCTCCATCGTGGCTCTTAAGCTGAGACAGGTCCTGCCTATCAGCCCCCTGCCATTCCAAGGAGTGACATCCTACACTTCCGTGGCACAGTGCTTAACACAGCACACTGCCCACGATGAGCAATACATTGCATTTTCTTAGGTTAGGTATTACCTAACCTTAGTTACCTTAATTCTTAGTTAGGTATTACCTTGAAATACAGTAAATCTCTAGATTTGGAAAATATATCAACCTAATTCAGCTACTGTCCAAGAAATAAATCATATAGTACCCATCTTTTACTTTCAGTAGCCTCAAAATTCTCCCTGACCACAGTTCTCAAAGGATACAGCCACAGACAGATTTCCAGAATGTACACTGGGGACAAGAAAAGCACATTGCAAAAGCCCATGTGTTATTTTTATTATCAGAATTGATAAAATCTCACGGCTAGTTTTATAGTAGACTGTTAAAGACATAAAAAACACAGAGACAGCTGTGTGTCAGTGCTTGGGCATCGAGTTCACAGTATGGGATATGCAAGCAAGCACGCTGCTACTCCGCTCTCAAAGCTCACTGCAAAATAGCATCCTACAGACTTATCTGTCAAGCTGCAAATATTTCTTTGACAGTTACCCTGAACTTTTTCTAGTGTATCGAACTTTTGGATGGGGGTGCTCCTAAAAATGTTGACTAATGACTTCTTCTAGCATCTCCTGTTAAGTAAATGCCATTGAACAAAGAGACAGACGCTTTACCAGGTAAAAATATTGTCTTTTTAAAGGCACGTAGATCGGTTTCTGAATTTTCAATGTGCTTTGTAGATTAAGTACAGAAAATGCCATCTGCTAATCTGCTTCTGCTGCACACAAAGAACCACTGCCTGGGCCATTTCTGATGGTTTGGGGTTACAGCCTTTCTGTGCTGCTTGGGAAAAATATGTGATGCATGTCATAAAATCAGTTCCACTGAGTTCTTTGTAGCTTATCCCACAGTGCCACTGTCTGCCAGGGGCTTTCCTCCTCACCCACAGCCAGTGAAATGGTTCTCCAGTTACACACGGTGTGGTAACCTAACCAGCTGTAATGGTTTCACCAGACACTGGTATTTAGCAATGCCTGCCATGTGCCCACCTACCTGCTGTGCTGCCAGAAGCAAGTGCTTATGCAATTCCCCTCCCTTCCTGGGCTTGTCCTTTTGGTCTGGGACACAAAGAGGTGAGAAGGTACAAAGCCTGGGCGCTGGCAGTGCTGTCTGCAGGCAGTCACCTGACTGTGAGGGAGCACATGGACGGACACACAAGCCTTGACCACCCTGCACGAGGCTTGGGAGACCCTGATCTTTGGCACAACTCATGTCAAGTGGAGACAGCTCACAAAACATAGCACTGCCTTAGGACAGTCAGGGAGAAGTGACAAATGGCAGGAGAAGGGACATAAATGCGATCTCCATTTATTTTATACAAAAGGTTTGAATATTATTCCAAGGAGTACTCACATTCTGATCTTAGGTCTTTTATTTCTTTATGAGAGGTAAATCAAAACACCCATCTTGGGCTTCTAGTCACCATCAAGAAGTAAGGAAGAAAGAGAAAATAGAACACATTTATGAAGACTCCAGAAATGTAACTAGAACAGCTGCATCTGAAAATGGGATGGGCAGAGAGGGAGGATTATTTTTCTCATTAGTGACCACCTGAAAACCAGGCCTCTGAATTGTCTCCTGCCGAATACTGCACATCACTGCTTTGAAAATCTTGACCTAAAAAGCAAATGTGTATTTTTAAATAATTAATAGCATTCTCTAAATGGAATTTTCCAGCCCCAAACGGGATGTGCAGCTGAGTTCCCCTGAGAAGAAGTATTTATAATGGAAACATTGACACAACTGAAATGATGATGCACTGAGTAGCATTAAAGCCCAACACATGCTTAGTCATCTCATTCTTCTTATCAAATTTAGCCTGGTCCAACAAGACTCTCATTGCACTTCACTGTTTTGCTTGGCCTCAGTTTAAACATCTCCAGAGCTTACAAAAACACATTGCCAGGCCAAGTGCTCTCAAAGTTTAACATCAATAAACCCCACAATTTGATACATATACGAAGAGCAGGGCCTGCACCAAACAAAAAGGGCTGTGCTGCACTTACCTCATCGCCTCTACCCTAATGTTGGTACAGGGATCTGGGAATATTCCTCCGTGCCCAAATGACTTCAGAAGCAAGGCAGGACCCCTCAGCCTAGCCACCAGCTGCTCTGCTTTGTCCCTCCTATGTTGGATCAGGCCTGCATTTCCAAAAGGAGTTACCACCATCCTTTTGGTAAACGATCTTTACATATTTAGGGCCAAAACCTGCCTTTTGCCATAGATAGATATATAGCTAAGATATAAAATATATGGCATTTTTTACAGTGTCAAAAGCAACATAAACTGGTTTTGAAGGCTTTGAGGGGTCAGACCCAAACCTGGACATTGTCATTATTTACTTTCAGCTCTATGTGTTTGTGCTGGTTTGAAAGCAAAACCAGCGAGACTCCAAGTCAGAAATACAATTTAATAGGAAAAGGTAAAATACATGCAAGTAATACAAAGAAAACAAAAACACTGACAGAGTCAGAATACAACCTGATATCCTGCTAGTTAGGGTGGTGGCAGCAGTCCAGATGAGGTGGTCTTGCTGAAGTGGCAATCCTGTAGACAGATCTGGTAGCTCTTGTCCTCTTTNGTAGACAGATCTGGTAGCTCTTGTCCTCCGAAAACCAGTGGGTAAGAGCTGCTTGTTCTGTCCCAATTCCCACATTATATCCAGGTGGGAATTCTTGGCTCCTCCCCCTGGGCGGAGCATCTCACAATGGGCTGATGTCATTCTCTGAGTCATGGGGTGGGTCCTTAATGGCCCGTTAAACACAAATGGGTCCCAGAGGGAGTTATCTATGACTCATGGAGCAAGGCATTGATGGCCCATTGACAGGAGATAGTCCAGGGGAGGAGGCAAAGAAAAACACTGCCCCGCCTGGTTTCAACAGTTCATGAAGATGGAGATTGAATACAGACCTTCTGGCATATTTTTACATTGTAACCCAGGACAGTGTTTCAGTAAGATTGTTCCTCCCTGCATGCTGGTACATGTCTATCCTGGACTTTTACTAATTGAGGTTGTTTTTGAAACAGGATCTTCTACCTAAATTTTATGCTATCTGGGACAAAGCTGGACTAGAATGTCCATGAAAAGACACAGGATATGCCATAAAATATGTAAACCTACTTTTAGGACAGACCAAATGGACAGAATGACAAAGCAAGAAACAGCAAAAATCCATGGATAAGAAAGCTACAGGAAATAGCTGAACAAAACCTGTGATTACTTGGTGTAAGATACAGAGATGCATTCAAGTGAAACATCTGTATCATTGCAAGCAACAGGACATTTTCATTGATTTACATAAGATCAGAAGCTCATTCTCTGAATTTTGTCATGACTTAGGCACAAGCAAAGAGAAGTCATGGTGATAAAATTTAGACAGCACGAAAGAGAAAATTTCCATAAAAAAATTTACAAACCTTCGGCCAAAAATGAAAACATTCTAACCCAAACCATTAACAACATATACACTTCCTGCATCCAGGAACCAGAGGAGATTTCATCTGACATCAGCCATGCTCCTCATTAAAACATGTATCAATTACCTACCAGATTCATCATCCTGCTCTCAAATAGGGACTAAGGCTCAGTCTACCTTTGCCACGATGAACCATGTTTTGCTTTTGTTGACAAGAACATGCACATCCTAAGAAATTCATTGTGATTCATTCGTCACATCTGAGATGCAATGGTAATAAAATGGTAATAAAAACTCTCTCCTTCTGAATTACAGTGTTCAGCCTTTCAAACCCCTAGGAGCAGAGGCTCACTCACTCTGACAGAGACCATGAGTTAAGTTATCTAACCAAAAAACATCACTGATGAATAATAATGTATTTCTATAATCTCATACATTGCAACAGTAACTCTTTAAGGTTTATCATACTGTCTGCAGGCAACAAATTTCTTGAGCGTCAGAGAAATGGTGGAAGATGAATCAGGGAACTTCTACGTCAGCATCATCTTGAATAATAAAATACATGCTGTAATATTTCCCTGTGGTATCCAGGAGCCAGTCAACAAGGAGGAAAAAAAAACAAAACCTTCCTAACATCAGTCTTTAACATAACATTTAAATTCTATTAGTGACGCATGTAGCAGATAAGTAAATAAATAAGCAGAGGATTAAAAAAAGCACAGCCAGGCAGGTTTTACAGTGATGCGAGGCCATGATGTTTTACTCATCTGCCAAAAAGAGAGTAGTTTGCAGCTACGCAGGGAGAGCTGTTTCAGATGCATAGGGAAGGGGAAGGATAGGATGCAGCTCAGTGATGCTGTTAAGCAGCAGGGATGCAGGTGGGGAAGTGCAAAAAAGATATTCCCCCTAAATGTTCAGGTGGCTTCACTGCATATTTATTAATCATGACAAGAGCCATTTTTTTCAGACAGAAGAGACAGCTGCTGTGTCAAAAGCAAAATAAGGGACACTCAGGACACCGCAGGCTGCTGTTTGTGCCTGATGGCACATGGTGTCCCTAAGCTGTGCCACTGCTCAGGGATCAAACGGGCAGCACTGGGACCAGCTGCCTTGCAGAATTGTTGGACACTCTGCTCTCTGAGATGCTTCCCTTGCTATTTATCCTGGCAGGATAGAGCAGGATCTAAGCATAGCATTGACCCTGCAATGGATCCTGACAGTGACAACCAGAGCTGTCCCAAGTGCTGTGGGGTAAGAGAGCTGGATTTACCCTACCTGTACATTACGCATCCTTTCCCATGATGTTTATTTTTACAGAGCCATTTTCCCATACTTTCTCCAAAATACAGACGTATCCTTCAAACTGAGGGAAAATCAAGACATTTCCCAAGTTTGTAACATGGGCCTGAGTAGATGTGAGAGCAGCACCCTTCATAGACCCCTGAAGCAGTAAATGATGTCTGCTACACCACAAGATGGAGGTTTGTGGGTAATTGCTACCTACACTCCCTGTGGGAAAGTGCTGTTTAAAAAACAGAGCATGCTGCAGTGGCAGAAGGCATCACAACTTCTGGGAAGTAACATCATTTCAGAAGTTATGGACAACAAAACCTCCCACTGGGCTCAAGAGCAGCTTTTAAGTCTCAGCACTTCTGAGAAGCAGGCCATGCAGCAAAAGCAGTCATGGACCTTTGAAGATTCTAAAATTCCAAGTCATAAGCTGAAAAATGCAAATAGTAACCACAAAAATAGAAATAAGCAAGAAAATTGTTGCTGTGAAGGACTGGTAATAGAATTCAAGGAGGAGCTCACTGATGATTACAGCATGAACCAATCTCCCTTGTGAACCAGAGGCAATCATATCCACAAAATGCAGAAAAAATACCTCTGTCTCAGTTGACCTTATGTTCCACCTCAGTGACCTTTCACTTTGTTTACACTGGCCACATACAGGTGAAAATGCCTGCAGGGACTTATCAGCACAATTTAATACAAAAAAAGGGAAAAAGAGCTGGCAGGGGAAAAAGCAAATGGGCATGTTGCCTCCAGACGTGCCTACAATTCACATCCACATCCTCCCCGCCCGAGCAGCTGGAGAACAAGCTGTAACAGCAGGAGGCCTTGCACTTTTACAGGAGTTCTGCAAACACAGGAACTGGACTCCAGCTGCTGCAGCACCTAAGCAGTACTTCAGAGGGTTTCCTGTGGCACCTCAGCACAGAGAAGGAATCAATCAATCCATCAGTCCCAGGGTCGGCAGATTCTGGCTTCATGTACCACCAGCAGTCCCCAGGCAACCTAGCCAGTTACCCAGCCACTATTACATGTCTCTTCTCCCTTCCACACTGAAAAGGCACAGTCTTCTCAGTCATTCCTTGCACAGAAGCTATTCCATATCTATGGTAACACTTTTCATACTTGCTGCCCTTCTCTGAACCTTTTCCAGCTTTAATATATCCTTTAGAAATGAGGGGAACAGCACACTGTAATCAAAGCATGTGTGAATCACAGATCTATACAGTGGCATAGTGACATTTTCAATTTTGCTCTCTGTGCCTTTCCCAATCACTGCAAACATTTGATTTGCCTCTTCAAGTGCTGCTAAGACACAAGTATCCCCAAATGATTGTCCTGAAAAGTTTTATTCTATGCCACCCTTAATAGAGCTGCACCACGGGCAACTGCAGAAGAAGACTGTTATTTTTTCAAAATAAGCATTTCCAGACAGATAATCTCCTACCTTTCTTTGGTTTTGTGTATAAAGTGACAATAAACGTACTAATTAGAGCATTCCAAGTACAGCAAGGAAAAATACCAGATCACACTCTGCTCTCCAGCCCTGGCCTAAGTTAAAAATTCTGAGGACAGAATAGGAAGCTTTAACTTGCACTAGCAAAAAAATGAGGCATAGTGGGGCTTCATTCTGTGAGTTCCCTTTGTTTGCCCTGTCCTTTCCCCTTCTCTGTGCCCACAGTCCCAGTCCCTCACAGGGCTCTCACACCCCAGGCAGGGCAGAGCAGCACTGTGGCACACAGGCAGTGTGGGCATGGAGGCACTGCCCAGCCAGGCTGAGCTGGCTCCTACCTGGGATGCTTCAGACCTGGCATCCAGCTTCCTGAAAACAAACAACAAAAAAAGCTCACTCACACTGCTGTTCCCAAGTCTCCTGACTGTGCTCTCCTGTGTGAAGCACTGCCAGCATAACACACTGTGATCCATCAGCAGCATCACAGGGAATTCTCCATATGGGTGCACAGTTAACTGTAAATGTTTCTACAGCACTGCTGTCATCCCCCAAGAGCCACAGTCACCAAGGTGTGTGACAATTTCCAGACATGCCAATGCCATGTCAAAGCATTTCATTTACAACCCTCCTGCCTCCGCAGAGTGCGGACTTGGTTCCCTGCAGCTGAGGGACATGATGGAGCAATGAGCAGTGAGTGCTAAAGTTTGGCAATTTTGCTCCAACAACCTTAAAAGGAGACAAAGAATCATCTGACAGGAAAAAAAAAATCAGTTATCTGCTGAAGCATTTCTCCTCAGTGCATGTAGGAGCCAAAAGCAAGAGAGACAGAGAAAAGAGGACTCTTGGGTGATTAAGTCCAGGAAGTGAGTGGTGAGAGCAGCATCAATAGAATAATTTGAGAAACTTCTCATTTTATCAGATTTCAGCAAACTAATGATTTTTTTTTTCAGAAGTAGGCATGTTTTGCCAATGCACCCATAGCTAACAGGCAATTTCCATGCAAAAATTCAAAAACTTGGTCTGTTAGCAAATTCCTGGCAGCACCTACACTTCCTGCTGTTTGGCAGTTCAGGCTTCAGAACCCCAGCATTTCCAGAGCAAACAGCCATGCAGAATGTCCCTCATTGCCAGGACATCAAGGGCTGCAGTGCCCGGGGAATCAGCAGGAGGGCTGTCCTACAGCATTCCCCAGCTCTGTCCTCTGATGGTCCCACAGCACATTCTCATCAGATTTACTTCCCTCTGAAGGGAATTTAGTGGGAAAAAAAATCTGCTTTCTGCTCAAAAAAAATCCTTCATTCTGCACACTCGCCTTGGTCCTCAATGCTATTAAATCTTTTTGCTTGGTTCTAGTGACAGGACTCAGATTGTGCTCCACACTGCAGGCACATCACCTATTCCTTCTGAGCTCCTCATCTGCAAGGCAGGCAAGATAGATTACAAATTTAAGGGCTGGTGTTCACCGGTAGTAGACCAGTATGTTACAATTAATTTTCTACAGAGGTGCTCTGTCCACCTTGCAGCTGAACATGAGCAGATTCCCAGTCACCTCATTTTCATTTATGATGGGGTCCCTTAAACAACGCAGAAGTACAGATGGACCATAAAGCAGAAATAGATCATAGTAATTGCAGCTCAGAGTCCCTTTAAACCGGGCAGAATGATAAAAAGGGGCTTTTCTGTAAAGGAGGATCTGGTCCATCAGTCTTTTTAATGCCCATAAGCAGGTGATAACAAGCTGCAGTGCACTTTACAGATGGCTGGCAGCACCTAATTCAGAGTAACACACTGTAAATAGAGCCACTACACTGTGAAGCCATGAGGTGATGTAAATCGTCAGACAAATAATGTTTTTAGCAGAGAACTTTAACACGGGGTGTAGGTTATGGATCAGCTCTGGGCTTTCACATATTAAATTCTTCCTAACAAATGCAAGAGTGTGACTTGGCCTTAACCGAGCAGCCAAATCAGATGGCAAATATAAAGGAAAATGTGCTGTTTACTCTGTTGTAAAATTATATATAGTGATCATTTTTGCTAAAATCCTTCCATTTTTAACCTGTTCTGGACATGAATATGACCACCATAAAGAGAAATTATTCAACAACAGAGAACCTCAATACTGTTTCATCTGCATCTGTGTCCCAGCTCTTGATAGGTTGCGTCTGGAATCTGGTCCAATGAGACCATCAGATCATCCAGTGTCTTCTCCTTTTATTCATATTTCAAGATAGGATTGTATTCCTTTTAGGCAAAATCTGAGAAAAATATCTGAAGAGAACCCCTGTATGAAAGTCCCATCCACACCTACTACCAGCAGCAGACCTGGTGCAGCAGTGGACAGCTCTACCATGCAATTCATCCCAACCCAACATGACAAAGCACTGATTGCCCATGTATTTCACCAGGAATAACAAATGCTTTAGAAATACTTAACTACTTCGGGTTAACCAGTTATCTCGTGTTTAACTTGAGCAACAGCACAACTTCATCAGAAAAACCAAAGTCTACACATAACCAGAGAGAAACCAGTCAGATCAGGTGGGGAAAAAAGGTCCATCCTGAATGTTCTCTTAAGGGACTGCTGGTATCTTCAGCAAATGCCAGAGCAGCTTTTTATGCCTCTTTTTATGCCTCTGTGTAGCCTCCTCATTCAAACACGATTCTTCCTTTCACAATCACGGTTTCTCTGTTGCCATAGCAGAAAAGTGACCTTCAAAAATCAACCATGACAAGTTTTTACAGTAACAGGACCTTTGTTTTATGAGCTTAAATTAATCAGGTAATCTTATCTACTGCGGAGCTTTGTTTGTGCTCCAAAGCTGTTCCTGCCTGCAGTGAGATTTGCTAAGGCTCCAGGATTTGGGTTCAAAGCTCATGAAAAGGGCATCCTCAATTTGAAAAGCCTCTTATCTGATTAATCCCACCATAAATGACAAGAAGTATTTTACATTATTTGCTCACTGGAAGTCGTCTGCCCATGACATCATACCATAGTGTCAGCATCAGTAACATTTGCTCAGAAGATCTTCTCCATGTGTGTGCACCTACAGACTCTCCGCCTGTAATCTGTGTTTTCCATTTGGCACTCTCTGATGTATGAAGACACAAAGCAAGTTTGTCTTTAACAAGCAGCCACCATATCTCAACCAAAGCAATCAAGACTGGATTGCATGAAGTAATGAGAGCTGGTCTGCAGCTCATCCCTAAAGCCATAATCACAGAATCATTTAGCACTGGAAAAGCTCTCTGAGATTACAGGGTCCAGCCTTTGACTGGCCACCATCATGACAGCTAGACCATAACACCAAGTGCCATATCCAGTCATTTCTTGAGCTTTTCCAGGGATGGTGACTCCTTCACCTCCCTAGGCAGCCTGTTCCAGTCCTCAACAACAATTTCTGTAAAAAAATTCTTCCTGACGCCCCACGGTACAGCTTGAGGCTGTAGCTGGCTGCCTGGGAAAATAGACCAACCCCCACCTGGCTACAAGCTCCTTTCAGGGAGTTGTAGAGAGCGATAAGGTC
Source organism: Bombycilla garrulus (assembly GCA_013400315.1). Lineage (NCBI taxonomy): Eukaryota > Metazoa > Chordata > Aves > Passeriformes > Bombycillidae > Bombycilla > Bombycilla garrulus. The sequence continues at coordinate 1,081,988 of VXBU01010831.1, read as the reverse complement.
ACCCCTGAGCCTTCTTTTCTCCAGGCTGAACAACCCCAGCTGCCTCAGCTGCTCCTCACAGGACCTGTTCTCCACACCCTCCGCTGCCCTTTTTGGGACTTTCTCCAGCACCTCAGTGTCCCTTCTGAAGTGAGGGACCCAGAACTGGACATAGCACTCGAGGTGTGACTTCACCAGTGCCAAGAACAGGGGGACAATCCCTGCCCTGGTCCTGCTGGCCCCACTATTGCCGATACAGGCCAGGATAGCACTGGGCACACGTTAGCTCATGTTCAACCTCTGTCACCCAGCACCCCCAGCTCACTCTGTGCCCAGCCTGTAGCTCCGCACGGGGTTGTGGCCAAAGTGCAGGACCTGGTACTTGGGCTTGTTCAACCTCATACCCCTGCCCTCAGCCCACTGATCCAACTCCCTCTGCAGAGCCTTGCTGCCCTCCAAGCAGAGCAACACTCCCACCCAAACTGGTGCTGTCCATGAACTTGCTGAGGGTACCCTCAATCCCCTCCTGCAGATAATCAGTAACTATTATTTACATTTCATTACAGCAGTAATGAAAAAAGGTTGTTGTAGTTCTTGGGGACTACAATAGCCCATTGATCTGAAAAAAAAAATGTGATCTGAGAAAATGCATGGTCAAACTGGCTTTTCTCACTTTGACTAAAATAAGACTCCACTGAAAAATCAAAACCAAATTTTGACTGGATGTTCACATTTCATCCTCAAGTGTGAAACCTGGTAACAGATGAGGGCCGGTGTGACTTCTGATCTTAGAACAAAATCAGGTTGACAAGTAAGCACAGCTTCCTGAATAAAAGGAAGTGGTAATGTGTCATTTTCAGAAGGCATTTTGCCTTTTGAAATTCTAAATCCTATTGACTTTCAGTGAGAATTTTCGTCATATTTTCTTAAGCACTTAGGAGTGTATGTACCATTCTCAGAAGTAAAACTATTATGAGCTTAAAATTATGTGCATTGATGTAAATCCATAAAACTAAGTTTGTTTACCTCTGCTGAGAATGGATCTGAAGGATCCTAAGGCATCTCAATAGCTGTGGGAAAAATTACACAGGACCTATCATGCTAATTAATTCAACTAACTGAAATATTTTATTCTCCTAATTGCCCTGTGTAAATCTGACCAGACTGGCCCGGTCTTCACAAAGAAATTAACCTAGAAACCAGAGTGTAGGAAGACAGATAATGCTAAAAACCCAGTCCTCTCTCTTCCAGCTCCACCTCATCATGCTGGTCTATTAGATCCATACATCATCCTGACACTGCTCTCCCACTGATGGCTTATAAAGCTTTGGGCAGCAGCAGAAAGAACCCCCAGGGAGGCTTTCTTTTTTATATATAATTATTTTTCAATGTTATAGATTAAATATTTAATTAAAACAGAAGAACACAGTTTGCAGAACCACAAGAGAAGAACATGGTCTGTACCCTCAGAGGCTCGCAGAACTGAGGTGCTTCAAGCTGATGATGAAAAATGAAGACAGTGAATAAATGTTTTCCCAGATTTTACCATGAACAATATCTCAAACGTGCCAGGTGTTTTCTACCTGTGCCCATTTAAGCTACCTGTCCACTCAGCAGTAGTCAAGGGCACACCTGGGGTGCACAAATTGTGTGAACAACTGAAAGCACTGTTGGTAGCAGCACCTCCTTCAACCCCAGCCATGTCCAAAAAAAGCTTTTCTGACACTCCAGAGTACAACAGTGATTTTGTGGCAATCAATTTATGCAGTTAAAAATATCTTAAGCCATAGTTTCAGATTAAACCATGTTCTTGCCTTGCACTAGCCCTTCAGCTGTTCTGATAAGATAGCAAATTGGGTCAAAGTATAAATATGCAATAATGAAACATGAGTTGTTGATAATAGGAATATTTTAGTTTTCACTCCTACAAAACTGTTTTTCTAGTTCACATGGTGGCAAAAATAATCTTCTCAGGCAGGTGTGGCTGTAACATGGATCTATCTTGTTTGAATCTGGGAACAAAAAGCTTTTTGGTTATCAGTACAGTAAACAGCAGTGCTTTGCAAGCCCTTAATCTTACAGCAGATCTGTTTTCTATTGCTTCATTTCACTACATCATGATTTTCCCCAACCTGATTAACCAATGAAACTGATCTTATCAAGAGATCAAAGCACCACTGTGAAAAAGGTGCCCATGATGAACAAAACCCGTGCTTCAGAGCATATTTGGGAGGAAAAACAAGTATATTAAAACAGACAGCTCTCCAGAGACAAGGAGGAGAAAAATCCTCTGAACCAACTCACCACACAGATAATAAAAATAAAGTAGGGTTTCACTGGACTTGTCACTTCAACCCCAGATTGGATTAAAACCATTTAATCAATAGCACATACATTTAATATAAAAAATAAATCAGAAAATGCAGTTAAAACTTGCAAGTGTTGCTCCCCATTTCTATTTCAGAGATCTTGATATAAAATCTAGTCTTCTTAAAAGCACTGGTCAATCCTGGCTTACTTAGCAATTTCTGTCCCCTTTTTACCTCCTGTCTTGAGCTTTCTTTAATTTCAAACTTGATTCTTTTTCCTTTATAATTAACCTTTCTTAATTTTCTTAAATTTTGACTGATTATTTTCATAGTTGTGTGCCCAACTGCAGACTCTCAAATTCCTACTTAGGTGCCTAAACAAGGACAGATTTTTAAAGAGCAAACCATTCAGCAGTACAATTCCTAGAAGAACCCAACTGCTGTTAACACAACTTTTCAAATCTTAAGCTGTGGATAGATTTCACATTGGATCTCATAACATACCACTAAGCTTGTGATAAATCTATAAATCCATACAAACCTCACCCATCAAGCTGAAAGATGAAAGTGTGGGCATGCTGTAAATTCATCCACATTTAGAAGACTACAACATTTTGGCCCAAGTGGCAGCAAAAGAAAGAGACTGTGATCACAACATCCTTTACTGTTTAGGCCCACAATAACAAAAACTGGGGAGGCAGGAAACCTCACAAGCCACAGATTTGCTGCAAAGCCTCAGTCTGTCTTGGGCAGCTTGGATTAGTGTCTTCACTAATCTCTCTGTGAAACAGCAAACAATTAAGTCGCAAAGATGCAAAAGCATCACTTTTTTTAATTTCAATTACCCATTCAAGAGTAGGCTACCATAATTCCGCACTAATGTAGGATCAACAGGGTCATCAACATTTCAAAGCATCAGAGGCTGGGCCTGTCAAAAACATTCACTTTATCAAGGGTTTTTTTCTTTAAACATAAGAATAGTGAGCAGAGAAAACCTCTACAGTAGCTAATCCTCCAGACTCTCATTTAAATGAATTCATTCATTTTATCCATAAATTTGACTGGCTAATACCAAGTCATAAAACTGAATCCAAACAAACATAACACACTGAAATAATGAAAAAAAAAAACTATCAATTATTACCCAGCCATGTTGGATTGGGTCAGGCAGGTATCTAGATAATATCTCTGGATTTATCGAATGTCTCTTCTTGGTAATCTGGCAGGACAATTTCAAGATAACCAAGGTAGAGTTACAAAGTCACATATAAATTATTCAATAATCCATAAAGAAAGAAGTACTATTTCAAGATTAATATTAACTAATATTTGAAAAAGACAATAATTATTTGAGTAGGAGTACAGATGACTCATGGACAGAGACTAAGCTACTACAAGCTTTGTAATGAGAAATCCTCTTCTTTCTTAGACTACCTGATATTTGTAATCGAAAAAGTGTCTTGTTGGGTAGAGAATATAATCATGTTCCTACTTCCTGTAGTTAAAACTACAGCAATCTTTTCCTAATCATCTTTTACTGCTGGTGCTGAAACAGCTGGGCCTTGGCCTGATTATTTAATCCAGTATGAGCAGCGACAGTGTGAAGGCAGATTGAGGTTATCCAGGCAGTCAAGCCAGAATATTTACATTAAAATGACTGCATCTGATGGACATTCACATTCAAGATCTCAGACAGGGCTGGGAAACAGAAATATCAAAACATCGAAATTGGACTTGTATTTACCACTGTTCTCCAAAGTTTCTCAATGTTCTGGAGTGGGAGTGGCATTTACTCTCTACCCATTACTGCCAATCAGTCCAAGTTCACTTTTGCCCCTTTTCATTCAGATAACAGTAACTTCTGTCTGCTTAGCTGGATGGTACAGGATAGCCAAAAGTCTCATTCACTGGAAAATTATTTTGCATGCCATCCTTCCAGATAGTCCAAAACACTCAGCTGGATGAGCTCTTGAATGAATTTCAGACACATTGATTACTGTCATAATTTATCCTCCAAACTATCTGTGCATTCAGAGGCCTCAGATGAGAAGCCCCACTGTGCCCCACACTAAAACCCTTGCACTGGGACTTGGTGCCTTACACCTAGGAGCACAAAGTCAGAATGAAGGGTGAAATCCATGAGGGCATTAGGAAGTGATTTGCCACACAGCCAACGTGCGGCAGAGCCAGGACCCAAACCCAGCACTCCAAAGCTCCAGTCCCAGCTTCTAACCACTTCCTCATTTAAGCCATTCCTTTTGGAACAGACACCATCACATTCTTTCCATGTTGCCATTTAAATTTCAAATCCTTTGCTGTATTTCATTTGAAATAGTCCAGTTTATTTAACATTTCCAAGCCACAGTTGAACACACACGCAATTAGCAAATCTTTTATCTTGCTCTGATAGCACAGTTTAAATAAAAAGAAAGACCCATAGAAAGGTACAGAAAAATAGTTCTGCTTCTCACTCCTTGTGAGGGAGACATAGTAATTCTTGCAAATAGTATATTATAAAGACAGCTCTGTGTTTTCTGACACTGTGCCACTTGTGTCATATGGACATTCAAAATAGCTCAGAAAACTGTGGGTGCATGCAGGCATAACTGAGAGCAAACTAAAAATTACAGTTTGGGGGTTCATAAAATGTGGTAGAGTTTCATATTTCCCTGTTGCCCTTTTCCCCATCACTTGTGCACCCATCATATCCTGGCCATAAGCAGCACTCTGATAAAGTCTGTGGTACAACTCCCATGGACTTACCATGCCAGAAGCCAATTTCCTGAAATACTGTAAGAAAATAATCTTCTACAGTACACCCTCCATAACCAGAGAAATACTCACAATCTACAAACTGTTCAAGTGGGAACCAAACATGAAATCTCCCCTTGCCTCCTCGATTTTCTTAACTTAGAGCTTTACTCTCTAATTACAGAGTCATCCTTCAAAACAAAAAGGTCCTCTGCTCCCATACTCTTTTTCTCACCATCATCAAAAACAATGTAATTCTTTAGACTCATAGACTAGCATCAGAAGAAGAGGGATTAGTATCAGAAGAAGAGTGATTTGATTACATGTAAAAGGACTGCTTGGCAATATGCTTAGCACAGGAGTAATGAGTTTTCATAAACCCATACAATAGATTAGAACAAAATGTCCACCATGGTTTTCTTTACCTTGCACTGCACAAGGGTTGTTTTCTCTAGCAAACCACTATAAAATACAAAAGAATAATCCAAGATGATGGCTCTATCTTAAGAAACATCTTTAGTCAGTTCTTTTAAGTGGAAATCATTCTCCATTTTACCAGACCATCTACCTGAGAAACCCGCACATCATTTTTCTTCCCCTTCAGACACAGGATATAGAAAAAGTGAGACAGAATGATACTGCCCACAAACCAGGAGAAAGAAAACTGGCTTCCATAGCTTCCACAGCATTTTTACTCCAAGATTCTCAGACTACTCCAATTATTAAATATACTCAACTTCCATTTCTACTGTTTGTACCTAATTTCCCAAAAAAATAAAAAAAATTAAAAAAAAGCAGACAGATTACTTTCCAAAGCACACAGGATAACAAGCTACTGGTAGAGTCCAGCAATACCCAGGGCTGGCACTCTCAACTGCTCACTCAGAGTTGATTAAACTCTCTCAACACAGACACAAAGTATAATGTATCTTCTGTAAAAAGGCATAGTCACACTGGAATATATCATTATAATCAGATAAATTGCTATTTACATTTTATAGAGCTTTGTGATTGTTAGCATCTTACCTACAAGGATCATAAGGAACTATTTGATTAGTCTAATTTTCATTCATGTAATTACAATCAAGGTGATCTCTATTGCATAACTACTGAACATCTTGTATTTTCAAAAATAATTGTGAATTTGGGTCTATTTGGGATTTTCTGTGATTTCAAGCAGAAGATCCTATGTTTCCAAGATCCAGAAATCCAGCACAGGGACATGTTTTGTCTTGAAGTACCACAACTTGCATGCTTGACATTTGTTTTTGGCTTGCTTTGTCACATGCCATGCACAGTGCCCTGCAGAACTTTGGAGCTGATCCTGCAAAGCAACACCTGGATTTAAGATCCTCTTTTAAAAAAACAACCAACCACCATGACTAGAGCAGCAAAGGACTAGCAGAATCACTTACTGCTTGCACAGGCCAACTCTCAGCAGGAGAAAAATCTCATTTTCTTGTTTTTCTCATCACCCCTTTATTAAAATAAGTTTCACAGGGAGGATGAATGTCTCCCACCAGCTTAGGGACAGCAGAAGCTTCCCCTTTTCTGGTTGGTACTGCTTTTTTGATCAAAACAAAACAAGGGTATCTTCACATGCCTATGGTGCCCAGATAGGGACCTGTGCCTCTTTTGTGGGACACCTAAAGAAAACAAGTTTAGAAAAAGCATCAAGGGAAGCTTTGTTCATTCTCTGTTCCATTCCAATAGCAATAGTACCCATATTTTTTCTCCAGAATTTATTTACCCTGTCCATAAAAAACCTCTATGTCAGTAGTTTTTGCAGCCCTGCTGATAGAAATCTTTTCCCATAAATAGAACGTTCCTACAGTGGAGTTTAAGCCCACCACCTCTTGTGCTATGTGTGCCACGCACATCTCTGAGGCAGCCATTTTATTTTATTTTATGAACTCTCACAGCTCTACAGCTATCTTATCTCTAGATTAAACGTATTAATCCTTCCAGCCTTTCCTCACTGCCTGTGTTCTCCAGGTCTCTTATCTCCACACACTCCACACCTCCATGTGGGGTGTGGAATGCTGCAGCCATACCAGTGCCAAACACAGCAGCAAGGTTGTTTCTGGTGGTTTGCAGGCTCTGTTCTTGTTTATGTTACCTTGCACCACTGTGATGTCCTCAGCTGCTGTTCAGTTTGTCATTCACCATAACCCCACTCCTTCCTTGAGAGACTCCCCTAGCTCTTCATTCATCTGCTCATCTCACACATAATTTATACCTAGTCACAGGACACCGTGCCTGTCCCTGAACTGAATCCCACTTAATTCAAATGAATTGTTCTAATTATCAGGACACTTTTGTCTGTTAATCCTTTCATCCAAGTGCTTGCAGCCTTTCCAGCTGTTCATGGCCTAGAAATGCAGTACACATTTTCTAGTTCCGCACACAAATCACTGCTCTGTGAACTGACAGGCACCAGACCCACCACAACCTCCCAAGGAATCCCACACACTGCATCTTCCTCACTTCACAGAAACTCACACATAACTGCTCTTAGAGCCTCTTCCCAGAAGACTTCTCTCATTATTTGCTTAGGAAAAGCAAAAACTATTCAAAATAGTATCAAGAAGCTCTCCTGCAGAAAAAACACAGGTTGCCATTTCCTTATTGACACTGTCTGCTATTCTAATGTGGAAGGAAATTGAGATTGTTGTCATGGTTTAACATAACACATTTGGGTGTATTTACACCTCATCGTATTCAAGGTGGCTTGTTTCAAACTTTTCATCCCGCTGTTCTAAAAACTGAAGATGCCCGTTTGTCCCCCCCACCCCAGTGCTTCCATTTTCAAAGCTGTTTCAAATGCTGACCCTCTCCAGAACCTCATCCATCCTTCGCCAGCACTAAGAAGCAATCCTTGATGGATTTTAACTGAGTCAGCCATTCTCCTTTCAGTTCTAACTTCCCCAACTTATTCCTCTATTTTAACCTGAGCTGTAACCCATTCTCACCAAGGATGGCTGTAGCACCTGCCTGATCATTGCTGATTTTTTTTTTAATGAAATCAAAGGGAAAAAAAAAAAACACCTTCAAAAACATCAACTGCTTGTCCCTGGTATCAGCTTGTTGTTCAGAGAGGAGCTTTGTGCTGATTTGCCAGCCAGCTCGAGAGAACACAACACGACCTTTCTTGTTTACCCTGAAACCTCCTGCTGGCCCAGGTCCCACCACAGTGTGGCTGTGTGAACAACCCCATGGGCTCCCAAATCCTCCACCTGCACAGCGTCATCCAGCCATGTGATTCATCCCACTCAGCCTCTGCTGTGGCTAATTAAGCCATCTTTCTGATTGCACATAAAAATGCTCAGGTTGTTCTGCTACAGGCAAATATCTTTATTGAGAGAAGACAAAAAATTGCATCTAGAACATAATCTCTAAATAAGCCATCTATTCCAGGAGTCCAAAGCAGGAGTTTAGGAGACAAAACCTAATTTAGCTGCTTTAATTTATCTCAAGAATAAGTGAATTAAGTCCTCCTATTATTCCACTCCAGATATACTCAATGAAATTTCCTACAAAACAGTACATAAGCTGCTTTCTTCCTTGTTATGTTTCCTTATCTGTAGTTTAAGTCATTTATTTTTTCACTAATAAGCAGATTTGTCAAAAACATGTTGATAAGTAATTTTAATTAGAAGAACAACTTTTTTTTTTCAATTAAACCTTTCTCTCCACTCCATTTTAATCCTTCAAATGCAGGAAGCAAAAACTTTAAAAGATTCATTATAATAAACATCTCATGTAACCAACAATCACAACCCCACTGACCAAAAATAAAAATAAAATTCTTGAGGTGAACTATGTAAATGGCCAGTAAATTTTAAAGCAGAAAAGAGCTAAAGAAGTTAAATACCTGGCTGCTTGGTGTAATTACCTTTGCCCTCATTCCCCACAATTATTTAATCTTATTTTAAATGAACTCCTCTTTACGTGACTTCACACCTGGGTGTCAGCTTTCAAGAGCACTCAGCCAGGAGAGGACAAGGACTGCCACAGTTACTAATTCTTGGGTATAAACCATTAGTACACATTCATTTGAGAAAGAAAAAGGTGGTGCTCATCTTGTGGGGAGAAGACCCTTGACTCTCATCAAAAGACAACCAGTGATGTTTGCTGTCACCTCAGAGGAGACATGGCACACCTCAAAGGACCACCAAGGTCTCATAACCCCCCAACATCCTTGTCACAGCACCTCTGCTGTATTAAGTGCCTATTCCCTCAACAAATTGTACAGCTAATACCAGCGTTTCGAAGAAAAAAACAGCATAATCTGACATGGAAACACTGATGGACTGAAGGCCAGCAGAGCCTGTGTGTCCGTGCAGCAGCTGCTGGCACAGCCCAGCCTGGCTGCCCTCGCCCCTGAGCAGGGAGCCGCAGGGAGGGTCACACAGTGAGCAGTAAACCCGGCATTACCCACTGCAGGACCCAAGGCTAGGAAATCTTGGAGTACTCACTAGCTCCCGGCCAGCCTGGAGAGAATTTCTTAGCTCCATCTGGTGGGCAAACAAGCTGCTTTTGGCTCACAAACAGCCATTCCCTTTTAATAGTCAGTGTTTTTATGAGAAGAGCTTATTAAGGAAGACTGTCTTCATTAAGAGCAATTTTTGCTTCTCCAGGGAAGAATTCCATTTATAAAGATTAAAACGCATCATGACTGGCTGGAGTTATTTCCTGTGTATCTCTTTCTATTCATATTTCAGCTACAGACCTGTGTTTACCTTCACAGGTGCCAGAGAATTGAAACTACAGTCCCAAAGAACAGTCACCATTGCTGAGACCCTGAGTCCCCCGATGACAGAAATTACGAAGCAATTCATGAACAGCTCCTCGGCAGAAATGGAGCAAACACAGCACCTGCAAGAGAACTCTGTGCTGCTCCTACCGAGCACAACCACGGCAGAGCCACCGGGTTCGCTTCCTGCGCTCATTACCCAGGGATGTGGCTCTGCTTGGGAGAGTGGAAGGAGTTATAAATTGCCCTCCCACTGTGCATGTTTTCTCAATAAAGACCTTACCTAGCTCTTTCCCAGCGAGATGGATGAGAAGTAAATGAACTACAATAGGAACTCATGACAAAGAGTTCAGCAACTCCTTGCCCTTGCCCACACGTTTCCAAAAAACATAGCAGTTACATAGGAAAAAGGCCCAGTGAAAAGCAGGGGGTTATAATACATGGCTGCATTTAAATTCATAATGAATTTCATTTGTTCATCACACTGACAGGCTTTGGAATAATTCTTCATCCTCTGTTGTCAGAATTTTTTATACTTGAGAAACTATAGAGGTCTAATAATTGAACTAAGGAGCAAGACAACCCCAGCCATTTCCTCTATGCATCCCAGCTAATGAGAAAAGCAAAAGGAAAATATTTAGTTAAGTATCTTTGTCTGCAAGCTGGATGCAAACCAACAGCATTAATAACCCTCTTTAAGACAGACATACGGACCAAAGCCTAAGATCACATCTCTGTAATTGTGATTACAATAGGTTTCTAGTCACTGAAATGTGTGTCCTAGTTTAACAAGATCCCTGCTGTCACTGTTTTTCTGGGTTTTTGGTTTTTTCTTTTTCTTTTTCTTTTTTTTTCTGAACTGAAGCAATAAATAGTTCTGCACTCTCGATTTCTGGTTTAAAAAAGAAACAATCCTAATGGTATTGCTATGGCCTTTCCAACATCAGAGTTCCTTTCTGTCCTTATTCTTTTTATTACATTTGAGTTAATTCACTACAAGACAAAAATATTTCTCCAACTCACAGGCATCCATTTTCAATAGCAACTGTATTTGATTACTTTTAATAATATCAACTTACTTCATTTAGAGCTGAGTAAAAATTGTTTCCTATCAAGCAAATCTACTCCTTCTTAAACTACATGTAGTAGTTATCATGATTGAAATGCAATTTTTTTAATTCTTGAACATACAGCCTTAGTTCATCTTAGACTTGTCATAGCAAATCATTTTACAAAGGGAGATACAGATATTGTCCTTATCGTACAGGTGATGGGGTAGCAGAGGCACAAAGAGATGAAGTATTTCACCTCTGGAGGTGAAAATAGGAACACAGCCCTTCTAATGGACTTCTGATGCAGCTCCATACCCCACAATATGAATATAGATCCATCACGTACTCTGTTGCTAAAGCTGCTTGCTATGTAAAAGCTTCTCAGTTTGCAAAGGTTTCTACTGGCAGCTCTGCAAAAAAGAAGAGATTCTGTTTAAATTCAGCTACAATTTCTGCTTGAGCTCACATGGTGGACACCCTCCTGGAAAAGCAGGGCTGTGCTTCTCATTTGCTCAATAAATGACAGGCAGCTGTTTATTATCCATGGTATCTGTGCTTCTCAGAGGACCCAAACTGCATAACTATGCAGATATTAACTCAAATGTGAACAGCAGTGATGAGTCAAATCATGAAATTTTACTTGTCTAACCTAATTGAATCTACCCCAGACAGTAATAACACTAAAGAAAAAAAAAAAAGAACTTCACAGCCTCTGTTCCCTTTTTCATAAAAAGCTCAGCTCTGACTGTAATACACCAGGGCAAAATTTGAATGCTACAGTGCACAGATGCAGTCACACAGAAAATTAGAACTCTCCAAATTAAAAAAAAAAAATAAAAATCTATAGTACATAGCTGCATCAGTATCAGCTCAAGAGTGGAAAAGTACTTCGTCTGCTTAGCCCCTTTCCACTCTGTTGGTGACGTCAGCCAGGCACTAATGAAAGCCCAATTAGCATATCACCTTGTGTGTTTGAATGTTCAACTGGAGCAGCTGATGAATCTCTTCTGAGATTTTAAATAACCACCAAAGCTGAGCCAGAGCTGCTGCTTGGTAGGAAAGATCTAGCTTCACAACATACCGAGTTCCCTGTGCAACACAAACAAATGTGCCAATGGCAGAAAAAAACCCAACCCACAGCAGATGCATTTCTCTGAGGAAAGCAACACAAGGCAGCTCCAATTCTGAACATTCATTCATTTGGCTCTCATTTAGAATAAGGGCTGTAATTCCTAATTGAGTTTGAAACCTGCATTGACTATTTGCTCCCAAAAACCAGGGTACAGACCTTGGTGCCCTGCCAATTTTCCAGTGACTGAAGAGCAAACAGCCATGGAAAGTGCATCCTTCTGCTCTAAAACATGCTGCAATCAGCTAACATAGAAAAGAAAGGGAGACCATTCAACTTCAGACATTGACTGGACTCGCTGGTGGGGAGGGTTCTATGATTTCACCGGTGTCTAAGGGAGGACAACAATGGCTCTCATCCCATCCTCCTTACCTGAACATCTGCACCAGCTCTTTGTTCCATAAGCATAGATGTGAGTGCTGCCTTGCAGGGAGCACAGCAATGCATCGCCTGGCACAGGATTTCAAATGGCCAAAATGAATAGTAGGGGTGGAGATGAAGCATGAGGTCAAAGAGAAACCTTTTGAAGCACTGCAATATTGACAGAAAGGAATGAAAAATTGAAAGGCTTAAGTCTGTAGCAAGAACTTGCCTATTTCCTGTACAGGGACCAAAAGCAGCACCAGAGGCTCCTGCCAGAGCTTAGAGAAATCCTAAAGGGCACCATTGTTTTGCAGCATTTGAGGGCTAGAAACTGAAAACTGCCTCTGTCAATCCAACAGCAATGACAGGGAAGTGCAGCACTCTGAGCAAGAACTTCAACCCTGACCTAGATAAAGACTATCTAAAAAGAAACAGGAATTCAAGCCCAGCAGGACTTCCTTGGAGTCTCTGTTGAAATGACAAGACTACTTATGAGGTTGAACTGGACTGGTAAAGTGCTGGTATTGATCATTCTGCCTAAATGGACAGAAATCAAACCCCAAGCACAACAAATACACCAAGAGCAACCCCTCAATTCCCATACACCCCAAAGAGCTTCTGCCCACTCCCTACTCCCTTTAAATACAGAGTCTTCCTGTTTTACCATGGCAGTCATAGGACACGAAACAGCCTGACCATCAGGGAATGCCTCACAAGCAGGCAGAACCACAACGGATTTAAAAGAGCTCTGTTAAATGAGAACATGTCCTCGAGTGATTTGCAGCCTCAAACCATCCTCTTACTCATAGCTGATCACATCAACATGTGCCAGGTTTTGCACAAAAAAGGCAAAACACTAACAAGTCAAATGGCTAAATAATACAGCATTTAGGTCTTTATTAAACATGGCTTCAGTGTATACAGATGTAATTAAAGCTTGGGCTTTGATTTGGCAAGCAGCCTCTATAAACAATCTTTGTTTCACTGTTCTTTCTCCTCAGCGCTTCATCAAACTCAAGAGATGTCCTTCAGTCTCTCCCCCACCCTTGGGATTATCAAATGTTTTATAGCTCTGCAAACCTTAGAACGGCCAAACACTGCAGCTGTAGATGAAAGGGAATTATCTTCAAGGTGCTTTCCCTCAGCAGTATCCTCATTTTCTTGCCTGAGGTGGGGAGACTTACCAGAGAGCCAGGATGAGAGAGCAGGGCCCCATTCCAGGGTGCAGAAAAAGAACACAGACTCGATATCACAGCTCCTTCCAAGTGGTGATCAGTCTTCTAAATGATCTATGGGAAAAGGAGACAGTACTGAAAAACTTTTAACACCGGAGTGAGCTACTTCTTGCCAAATTATATATCTCATCTTACCATTTCTCATGAGAGACATTATTCTGCTAATTACGTCTAATGATTTTTTATGGTAGAAATATTCCAAAAGATTTTACATTCATTCTCACAGCACTAAAAAGAAACTGTCATGTTGATCTAAGCCCATACTTAACCTCTGTAGCAAATAAAGAGGGCACAAACGGGTTGTGATTTAACAAATCCATACTTTAACAGAAATATGTTTTATTTTCTGTTCTGCAAAAAATCCAAATTCTTGTTTTGTCTGAAAACTTCCTTTCATTAAATCATAAATTAAAGCAGACCAGAAATATGAGTTTAGCTGTCCCAATTTAGCATTCAATAAACTCAGTAAACAGCAGAAATTAGGAAAAGGAACACCAAATGCACAAACAAGGTAAAACAAAATTGACATCTAATGGTATTTATTTCAATACTTGGAATAGCATCTGAGATCAGCGTTTTTAAACAATCACTCTATGAACTATCATGCAAGAGTGTTTCTTTTTGATCAGTTGGCAAATCAATTCTGACAAAGGGATGTTTGAACAGTGCAGCAATCCCAGCTGGATCTGATCTTTGTAAAAGTTTTCTTCCCAGTCTTACAAACTCAAAATCCCCCAGAAATACCCAGACAAGATTAAAAACAACGGCAGTAACACAACTGAGAGAAACACCACGAGATCTACCCAGAGTGATTTAGAGACACGGGGTGTAAGAGATTTAAAGGTGCTCTTGTCCATTTTCAGGCCATTAACACCTGCGCGGAGTGGGAGTGACCTGTTACCACATCCAAAAGCACAGGTCTGCATTCCTTATGCATCAGCAGCTCCAACTAAACTTCCAAAATGTGCCCTGCAAAAACACACAGCCAGCTATACCCTCCCTTATTCTAGAGGAAACGGAATTTAAATGTAGTACAGTCAGCAGTTTCATCCAAGTAAAATGAAAGGAGAACTGAGCTTTCTCTTTCAAAATTGACAAAGTGATTTGCAAGCTGTAATAGGAGAGTTCCTGCTTCCCCTTCCTGGGGGCTGGATAATGCATCTGCACGGGGAGTATCTGGAAAACGAGAAGTATCCACTTCTCAAAAACTGCTACTTGAAATGACTAATCTGAACCAATGTAACTCCACAATTGATTCTTTATTTGCTTCCAGTGGTTGCCCTTATCGACTTACAGTGTGCTACATTTCTAAAAATCATAGGTTTCTTTGTTTGCTTCCAGAAAAAACACCTATTTTAGATAATCTTGCCTCCACAAAGTTATTTTTAAATTTTCTTCTGTCACTGCTGTGCCTTCAGGAATGTCTGATTACTCATAAAACGCCTTCTGACAACTCAGATTCATTACTAAATTACCACATTTAAATTTTTCATGTGCGCAGGGCAATTACTTTTATGAATGACTGTCAGTAATGTTTCACTAAATCTGAATTATTTTTTAAAAGATTCTAATTGCCACTTAGATGCCCCTATAGCTCTTGTTTTAAAGACTTTCATGTCTTTTGGTCACAGTTACCTGTGTTCAACACAAACATGTTCCCTCTCACATTTTATATCACTGAAAATTATTTACAGCAGAAACAAAGAAATATGAAGCTGGTGGTGCTACATAAGCAGATAGACTGCACAGTAGAAATGATTCATAGCCAAAGTCTTGAGAATGAATAATTATCTGTAACCCTCACTCGGAGCTCTTGCATCAAGTTACATTACTCATTTGGGTTTTGGCAGGAGAAATTAATGAATTCCAACTTGACAGACACCTTAAAAATTACAATTTTTTCAAGTAGTTGGGCCAAACTAAACCTTCACTATGGGACAGAAAAAATAGAGGTACAAGAGGAGTGGTTTTATTCCCACTGAAATTTTAAAAAGCACAGATACAAATATGTATTCAGAAAGGGCAGGTGAGTTTTAAATTACACCACTAAGATGGGCTGGAGTTCTGACTTGTCTCCCAGTGGAGTGTCATCAGGAAATTTCATTAGCACAATCTATTTTTTATGCCAAGGTTGCTAATGAAAGTGATAAACAAGATCAGAAATAAATTCATCATTGATGTACTCCCCCAGCAAAATCTAGCTAGATGTTTCTCTTTCAAGTGCCACATTTTGTGCATGTTCTTCATACAACTGCTCGCCCACTTTGGAGATTTTTCTATTTTTCTTCTCATTTTCACTGTTCACTATCAGTTTGTAGAGAGGCATCCAAATGAAATAATCCTTTGAAAACCAGGTGGGTGAATGCATCTTTAATTCATTTATCTAGCAAGTCAAAGATCAGGATAACAGGAAAGAAACAGAAAAGGATGTCTACCATGTCTTCTTGTGCACAAGGAATGAAGTTTCTACCACTGAGGTCTAAGGGAGACATTTGAAGAATGTCCCATCAAAACAGTGCTGTTGAAAAATAGCCTATAGAAATGGCTTACATTTCTTATATTATGAAGCAAACACCACATTAAAATCTAAGACTCTTTGATTACCTCGCTGGCTGACTGCAGAAATGTGGGCAATGCAGTGAACTTCATCTCTGCCCCCTCTTTCAGTGGAGAAGAAAGGGGGGGGGAAATCATGTGGCAAGCCCACTTCTGTAAAGATTTTGAAATCTTCCTTTAAATGTGCTGCAAGCCATTTTTAAGCAATATTAATATTCTGCAACAGCAAACCTATTTCTCTGTGACCTTCAACAAAGGCCAAAGCCTGAGGGATGGTTGCCAGCAGCAAGATACGCTTCAATATCCAACCTTGCACGGGATCCAAAAGGGGCTTTCATCTGCATCTAAACTCTAATTAGCAGCTCTCCAGGCTGTGTTTGATAACTTCATTCCAACAGTCAATATCAGCCCTTAATACTTGCCCGTATTACTGTCCAAAATACATAGCTATGGATGAAGAATTGCTTGGAAAAGGTGCATCCAGCAAAAGCTGCCACCTGCAAGAAACACTCCACTGTATCACAGAGGCAAGGACAGGTCAAACCAGGCTGAAGCTGAGCCAAGGGAGCACTGCCAGAGTTGTTCCCAGTGCTCCTTCTGACCTAAGTAGCTTAATGAATCCTGGTCTTCTGATCAGATCCAATACAACTGAGCTGGGCTCTGGCTTCAGCCTTATTGGCATGCTTAGATACAGAGAAATGGTATTTAAGCATTGTGGAGCGATGTAAAAGAGTTCCAGGTTGCTAAGAAAACTGCCTATGTACATGAAGAGTCAGGGTTTTCCCCCTCATACAAGGGCTACATCTTAGCATTTACAAAGATCCTCAACATTTTGCAAATCAGAATCCTACCTAAGAAGTGGAAGGGTTTGAAGAAGCTACCTCAACACATTCTCTTGCCTTCTCCAGCTTCCCACTTGAAATTCCTGCCAGATGAGTCATGCTGAATGTCTCTCCAAAAATTTAAAGGTTTCTGTCCCGCTTATTCTGAGAAAAGAGTTTTTCATAGCAAAGAACACCATTTATACAAATTAACACCTTGTTAATCATCCTAACAGAAAGTTAATTCCACAGATTTTGCTAGGTTTTCCCAATTACAATGTTAATGATTTGAAAAACAGAGGCTGTTCCCTTTGAACTGTCAACCACGTTGCCCAGACATCAAAATGAACTGCATAGATTTATTTCTTAAGAACATTACAGCGACAAGAACAAATGCCAAACCTGAATGGTGCCTGTCCTTATTCTATGAAGGGATCACTTCTACACATGGAGTGTAGCAGACTGTCCTTGGCACAACAGTAAACAAGAACAAGCAGTGGATACTGCGGTTTATTTAAGAGCTTTCACCCAGCCTGATTAACTCACATGCATTCGTTTCTCCTCCAAGATTTATAGGTTGTCTAAGACATGACTGCCTCTCCCCAGAGCTAGATCATTGCTAGCCTGAGCAAGGTAGGTAGAAAGTTCTTTCAGTTCTTGCTATGCAGCTGTTTGCCACCAGCCTCGGGCACAACTGGCCAGGGTCCGTGCACATCCCCAAACATTTGGATCCATGCAGCTCACTGATTTCCAGGATCTACACACATGTCCAGGACCTGTGCTCCGGCCAGAATCTCCACCACTGTCTTTTCATGTGATCTTCTTTTCAATATTGCTTCTTCTTTTTGGGAAGCCACCTTTCTGGCTCCCTCTTCTTTCCAGCACCAAAGCCTGTGTTCCTCCCAGTCTAAACCAGGATACAGTCTAAGGCAGCAGCATGACATCTGATCAGCCTCCTCATTGTTGGTTCTTTCTTAGGACTGCTTATTAAGTGTAGGGTTTAGGTTGTTAATTGGAGGATTTGGGATGTGCCACTACATTTTAGCCCGCATACTATCAGAATTTACAACTGAGCAATACCAACTGCAGCCAGCAAGCAGCAGACTGCTGCTTCAGAGTTCAAAAGTTCAGTTTCAGACACTCTCATAGAGGCCCAGTTATCTGCCAGCTGTGTGTGCTCACAGTTCAGGCTATTTCTTCACCTAAGACACAGACAGGCAGGTTATAGCCATGCTGAGACAAAGTAGAATCTGCAGATAATTTCCACGGAAGAGCCACCTTTCTCAGGAGAGCCACATGGTAACTGGATTAGGTCATGTGTCATCCCCTAGTCTCCGTTAACTCCCCACACGTGCTCTGGAGTCAGTTCAAAAGAAAGCGAATTGCCTTCATGCAAAAGGCACTGCAGCCCGTGGATGGATTTCTCTACCAAAACAACTGGATCAGGCCCCAGTCTGGGGCTGTCACAGTGTCTGGGTGTTTGTCAGGGCTGCTCCACATGCAGCCGGCAGTAAAGCACTGGCAAGGCAGCACAAAACCACAAGACCTGATTCATTATGATTTTTCATATCTTAGTGGGAAAGAAGCAATTAAAGGTATCATAGGAATACTCCCAAGGGGATTTTAAAAAGTTTTGAAGCTGGTTAAAGCTTTTATTCAATACTGACAATGGTTATTCTGAAAAGCTCAGAGTAGGGAGATTTAAAGGCTTATGTAAGGCCAAATGACAGTCAGGAAAACCCAGAAAAGCTTCAGGCCCTCTACAGGATCTATTTTGTTCTAGCTGGATCAGTGGACCTAATAAAACTTTATGCCTCATATCCTCAGGCAATCAAAGCTACAAAAACACTATCTTCTTATTAACTTAGTGTTTTACCAACACTGAGAATCCGACTTCATGAACCTGTTTCCTGTTAGAAAGGAGACAAAAACAGATGGAACCACACTCTGGAAGACTCACCATGCTATTTATACTTCAGAAACGACATTTGCTTTCCATGGGAACTCAGAGCTATCCATCGGTTTTAAGTTTATGAGTTAAGTGTCTTTTTAGAGCTTTCAAATAAGATAACATACAATGTGCCTAGTTTAACTGCTTTTCCCCCAACAGATAAAGAGTCCATCTGCTGAGTTTATCAGTGACAGAAACTTTCATTAACACCCAAATAACTGCATATTATACCTACACTCAGAGAATAGACAGCTTTATTCTGCAGCTTCCATCTGTCGAGCTGTGGTTCCTGGACTGCAATACCCAGGCAGCTCAAAAATCTCACAATAGAACTCCTCTCCTTGAGACTGGGGATATTCCATCATTCTTAGTTTACAAGTAAGGCACTTAGGCAGCGTGACATGACTGATCAACCTAAAGACACCTCAGGTCTACAAACTGCTGTAATTCAAACTTCATTCACCTGCTCCCCAAGCTGATGGTTCTCAGTTCAGAGCAGCCCCTCCTGGGGGATGCCTGTTACCCTCCACGGTTCACTTTGGATGGCCCTGTTCCTGCACTGCTGACAGAAATATTATCCATCACTTTATTAGCCCTCTGTTCACTAAGAACTGAGGAAGAAGTGTTGAGAGCTAAAAATCCCCCAAACATGGCTCTATACACCATGGACAGTCACAGCTAATGGCCTTGACACTAGGACTAACAAGAGGCAACACTAACAACATTGGGAAAAAAAATACCCTCAGTCCAGCCATGCACTGCTATCTCCTTTTTTTTAAGCAGCACATCCCTGTCTCTTTAATTACAGCAGACAGGATGTGAACAGATGCTTACTGTACCCAGCAGCCCAATGATTCAGGCAAACTTTTAGCTATTAGCAGACCCTTTAGGTAGCTGACTCAGGTAAATAAGATGTGCAGATTCCCCCCAACTGACTAACCACTGGGCTTGCACAAGCTTGGCTCATTGACCACAGCTGTTGGGAATACAAATGTCCTCAGCTGACAGCCCTGTTCTCAGTTTCATCATCATTTTGGGTTGAAAACAAAAATATCAGCATTTGCTGACATCTTGTCTGGAGTTGGGACAAAATACCCCAAATCAGTAGGAGGTGAGGAATTCTTCTACGAAATGAATCATAGGTTGAAGTTATTTAAATAATAAAAAAAGAAAAGCAGAGATCAAGATACAGGCTACAGGGATAGTCAGCCTGCAGTTCTCCAGATAAATCCTACGGATTTATGTACTGCTTAGAGACATCTCAGTTACAAGGCCTGGCTCTCAAACTACCTCCCAAGGAAACAAAATCCACACGGATTCTCAATGATATACAAGCAGCATGTGAATTCAATTTCTTTAATAATCAAGCCTAAGTCCCTAGCAGTTCCAGCTGTCATGTCCATTTCTAGCTTCTACAGGCACTTTATCAGCTTTTACTTCCAGAGCTGATGTCACACAACACATCTGCTAGTTACTGCTGTGAAAACATCCCCAATTTCACACCTTCCCAAAGGCAGATCCTCCAAATTCCTGTGCTACAACATGCAAGTGCCTCTTGACAGCCTCTCCAGCAATAAGTAGGCACAGTTCTAGAAAAACTGAATGGATCTTGCAAGCCTTCATCTCTCATCACATCTGCGTCTTTTCCTGCCAAATATTTCACCCTGCCCTCTCCTCTACAGCCTCTCTTATCCATACAAATAACCCTCTCTTTGGTAAAGATGAGGCTTTCATAATCCACTTGCTGATGAAGGAAAACAGAAATAGAAGTAAGCACACATGCCTTTTGCCTTGCTTACTTTCAGAATGCCATAGGATTTTTCTTCAGCTCCGACTGGATGGATCTGAACACTGGAAAGATACAGACAAGCATTTGGGATTCCAAATGTAACAAAACAAGCATTGATGTTTAGTGTGAAAACGATGGAAGAAAGTTAAGTCATGTTAATTTCCAAAACTCAATTCCCTGGAGCTTTATAGGTTTTTAAGTACCACAGCAAATTATATCCAGCACCCAGATTTTCTGTTATGGATGCCACAGTTTAATTATTTTAGGTTGTAAAGTTTTTTTCCCTTTCAACTTCATGGGTCCATAATTATAAGTGCAGATCCCTCACCAGCAAGCAGCAACCAGCTGTTCATTAACAGTCTTAGGCTGCAAGGTGCTGAGCATCTCTGCAAACTTCAGTCACCTGGGAACAGCCAATGAAAGAGATGGGGAACACCATTTGTGGGATTAGGCCCTGAGAATGGTAGCACAATGCAGACTGCCAGACCCAAAGACTGTCCAAGGCAGTAAGTCTCCTCCTTCAGGCATATAACATAGGCTTTAGGGCAGTCTGTGATGCCAGAAAGTGGCATCAAAACATGGACTTGCCATTCAGTATTTTACAAATCTCGCTGTTGCCGGCCAACAGTTTGCTCCTGGCAAGCAAAAAAAACCATATTCCATGAATAATGAGATTTCTGCTTTCACGGGCCTTCCTCTGCATTCATATTCATCTAAACTGCAATTTTGGTAATACAAGGATACAAGGCATCAAGCTGAGCCTTATTTATGTGGAGCTTTTAGTCTTCCCCTGCAAGCCCTTCAGTTTGTGTCCCACTTTGGGTCTGATCCCTCTGCAGGGTGCTGCCCTTTTATCTGTGAGCAGGATTTGAGAGCAGAATCTCCTCTGCTCAGCCTGGGTGTGACCAAACACCTTGGGAAGTAGCAGTGTTAAGAGAATCATTCTGGTCATTACCCTACACATTCTATGACTTTTCAGAATCAAATATTTTTATGCTTTTGTTCAATCTTTCACTGATGAAAATCCATCAGAAACCAGTCAGACTGGGTAAGGACTGCATAACAACTCCAGTTTCTTCCTTTGTGTCTCTTTGTTTTACTGTCATTTGTCTGTACTCTCTGGAGTGCTAAGGAATCTCAGTCCCTGTAGATTTAACATTTTACAAGATTCTTTACCCTCCTTCCAGCCCCACCACATGATCATTTAGAAGAAGGGAAGATGGCACCAGTATGAAATAAGTAATGCAAAATATTTGTATTAAAATAGGATAACAAATAGTACTGTTTATTTTAGCAATCAGTAGAGTTGGTCTTATAATTATTTATGTCATTTCTCCTGTTAGATGCTTAGAGTGCTGAAATGCTACATTAGTGCTGGGCACAAATGATAACTCTGCTCTGGTTCCTTGGGACTTGCCCAGAAAGGCAGAGTGGCAGAAAAACCCATTCACATCATCCTGTGACTACAGCTCAACAGAAATCTGTAGAGAAGATGAAGATGTGTCCAAGAAACAGCAGTTCTGCACAACCAAAAAGCACTAATCAGAAACAAACAAGGTTTGAAACATTTTTCTTTTTTTATGATTCACCAGTGCACTCCAGACCATGTACCGACATCATGCGTAACAGGCAGAAATTACTCTTAGAATTTACCAGCTTTGACCACAGCACCATTCCTGAGAAAAAAAAAAAAGCTCAGTAGATTAACAATCTGAACCCAGTCACCTTTTCCCTGGTCACACAGCTACCTCCACTAAGGCCACAAAGAGTCCAGACCAGTCTCTGCACCCCAGTCTCATCCTGAATACCTCCAAAATGCCTGAGCATGCAGACACTGGCACAACCACATCAGCATGGGCAGTGAAAATCCCTAAGTGAAGAGAAGAAATGAAAAATGAAGTTTGAATTGATCCTATAACCAATGTGATGCTTTTAAGGGCAGTTTTTGTTGGTCTTTGGTATTGATGTGGACTGTTCTATTTGATCATGGTTTTATAGATTGTTACTATCAGTACATATGGCTGACTGATTGCAGGGTATGTTATTGTACTGCAACAGGCTATTCCCCACAATACAGAGATAGAAATTTCTTTCTGGTGAGATTTATGAGATTTTCCCCACTCCCTTTGTTTTACAAAAAAATCAAGATTTAAAGCCTATCCGCTCCTGATACTACTAAAAACACATCTACAAAGATATTATTAAAATAACCAAGAGTTCAAAAAAAAAATAAAAATTAGACAGTTATGAGAAAGAGCAGCACCCAGTTATCCAAAAGGGCATATGGTAATCACCAGCTCAAGCCAACTAGAGTTCTGTCACAGACATATTTTCAACATTTTCAACACCAAGTACCTAGAAAGCTTTTCCTCCAAGGCTTTACATTCCCTCACCTTTCACTGGACTAAGTGATAGCTATAAACTTTTCACTCAGACATGGTCCTTGGCCACATACACTCGTAACATTTTAATAGTGAAGTTTAACTAAATGTTTTCATGACTTTAAACTCAATAAGAATTAATTGCTTACTCCATTTCTTACTCAGTATTTCTGAATTTGGAGTTTCTTACTGGGTTTGGAATCCTGAATTACTGAATCCTCCCAAACATTTCAAAACATATTAAAACATATTTAAAAAGCATATTAAAAGCCTACACTGCCCAGGCAAACTGCCTATGAAATAAATTTATTCTAAATGGGTAGACTGACTGCTCTCAGGGTTTCCTGAGAGAACTAGCTCAAAGTAGACAGACAGGATGTTACTCAAAATAATTTTCTCATCTAACTCTATTCACCACTCAAGCAGTGAATAGTAGGTTTTCTACAGATCTGTTTTTATCTTCTTATCTAATATCCTACAAGAGAATAAGCTTTCTCTTTTCTTCAGAGTATGGCCACAGTGAAGAGATTTCAAGATATATCTCATGAAAGGATCTCATGGAGGCATAAGAACCTTGAAGCTGACTGCATTTATGCATCAACATTTTATTTCTTCATGACATATGGGCTGAAAACACCTGTATGCAGCTTCAGATGTGGATTCACTGCTTGAATCATAGTCAGGCATGGTGGTTATTATCACATGTTGGGGTTTTTTTCCTTCCTTTCCTAGGGGAAAGGACCGTGCAGAGTCCTCAGAGTGTACAAAGGAAAAAGCATTGTTTGCAAAACAGCCAATGCAGGCTAATATGCATTTATTTTATAGCGTATTCCTACTCTAGTGACAGAGTTACAAAAAAATGCAGTGGAAAACAGCTTAAAAAATTATATAATCCATATTCTGCCCCCTGGAGGCATCAGCTGTACCTTTATCCTTTCTGACAAAGTCTCGTAGGTCTTTATTGTATTCCAAGGCCCCACTGCCTTCTCATGCAATATCTCAGTTTGTTACATTTTCTTGATTATCCAGTAGCTGTGCTAAATCTTTCTTGTTGCCAATTTAACCCACTCGTCTAGAGAAGAGATTATTCACTTCTTCTTTTAAGAGTGCCATTATTTCCTCATTACATGGATGGCTCATACTCTCCCTTCACCCCTTTCTCAACAAATGTCTGGATGGCTCTGATTCCCTCAAATTCCCTCACCAACAACCTTGTGCTTCAACCAGTTCTCCTCATTTTTCAAAAAGCTCCACAAATCTTCAGCTATCTCATCTTGCTGGTGTGCTCAGCTGGAGAAAGTCCTCATCACAAAGTTGTCCATGTTCTTCTCCCTTTCCATACCCATGAGCCTAACTCATATTTTGGATTCCAAAGCAAGTATACATCTGTTGATACAAGGGGAAACCCCACTTCTTTATTTACATCTCACTTCTCTGAGCAAGTGATGTTCTCTGTTATCCCCATGCACATATAGCTCTCCAAACAGGTTTCAGATAGGCAGGTAAGTCTTACTGTTTATTACATATCAAAACTTCCAGTTCTTTTTATTTATTCCCTCACTTCAATATATTCTTAATCTAAGACACCATGTGTTCCAGGCTTTATTCCTAGCATGTGTCATACTGATAGAAATTTTCCCTGGAGATATTCAATATTCCATCTTTTAAAGAGCTTTAATTTTATGTGACTTGGTTCAGAGAAAGAAAAAGGTTTTAAAAATCTGCCTTGTTATAACAAGCTCACCTCCAGTCCATCCTACATAAACAGAAAGTTATTAAAGCCTGATTTACACACAGTACAGTCTGTCTGTTCAATGTCATTACAGAGTTAACATTTATAATGCTGTTGAAAGGCGGGTGTTGCCAGCAATGGGCTAAGTAGAAACATTAATGTGACAGTTTATTAATCAATTCCATCTCACAAACCCTAATGTAACAAAAAGAAGCATAAATAAATGCCTGATCTGTTAAAGTAATATATGGCCTTCACACTGAAACCCACTTTAGGGGTGGGCTCACATTGGGCCCACTTTAACTTTCTTGGCAATTTGCAGTTCAGGCTGCTAACACTTTGGAGGATAATATACTAGCTGAAGGCATTAATGGTTTAAGGGTGGTTTGTGTTTGCATTTAATTTTCAGTGATGTTCAGTACTGTTGAAAGGTGCTGGATCAATAGTGCTGGTTTGGAGCATATTTATCTTGAACTTTTCCCTGTGGTCTTATCCACGTGAAATGGGATTCAGCTTAGCTAGTACCTAGTCAGCCCCTCTGCTTTCTCAGCTTGTGAGGACCAATCCTAATTAAAAAGTAATATGGAAGATAGTAGGAATAAGTCTGTTGACTTACTGGGAAAGTTCAAAAGTAATCCTCCAGCTTTAAGCTGAAATATTTACAGCTCTGTGCCCCCTTGACCATCCTCAGTCCCGTGCTGTCCCTTCCCTTATGCTAGCAGACCTGATGTCCATGTACTGCCTGAAATCAGACAGGATGAATCCAGCTCTCCCTCATTTCCTCTCTCCTGTGCTTACACAGACTGAAGGGGAACTGCACGGTTCAGCTTGGACAACATTTTTGCATGGGGTGAAAGAGAACTGAGTGAGATAAAGTCTGTCACATTCCTTGTCATAATCATGCACAGATGTTCCATATTAAAAACTAATATTTACTGAAATACTTTCAAAGTTGCATCAGAGCTCCTCAGAGTGCATTAAAAATAAGCACATGCAAAATATTACATTTAGCTGGGAGCCAGATTCCTTCACCAAAACTACAGACAACTACACAACTGTTTCTCTGCTAATACAGTGAGCCAAATCAATCCCCTTCATCTAAACACCTCTGAACTCTGGGACTGGTTTTATCTGAGCCTGTATTTGGCCAAGTGATTGTTACCCTCCAGTGAGTACATGACCACATACAAAAAGTTCACGGCATGATCAGTTTATTACATGAAGAAATGTAATAAACTGTGATTTAAATTTAATAGCCTCAGACAAATTTGCCTGTTTGTTCAACAGAGTGAACTCTCAACCTCCACTCATTTACAGAGATCCAAGATTCCTGCACTGCAACGGCAATCCAAATCACCTCAGCAATTCATTGAATTATAAAATGGTTTGGGTTGCAAGGGACCTTAAAGACTATTTAGTTACAATCCACTGCCATGGGCAGGGACACTTCCCACTCAGCCAGGTCACTCAAAGTCCCATCCAACCCAGCCTTGAACACTTCCAGGGATGGGGCATCCACAGCTTCTCTGAGCAACCTGTGCCAGGGCCTCACCACCCCATAAGAAGTATTTATTTCTCCTAATAATGGTAAGTCACAAAAACAACAACAACAACAACCATACAGCACATGTGGTTCTGATAAGACTGAGCCTCAAATTCCTATTTGATTAAGAGAACATCATATGACAAATACAGCAAAATCAAGTATCTGTCTGAAACCCAGGGAAAGTTCTTGATTTACAGCCCTAAGTGGATGTCTGCCATGATTTTTGCACACTTTGCTATCTTGGCTGACCTTTCCCAGATGTATTTTCTGCAAACCAACAGATTTCACATGTTTTTAAATACAATGACAGCCGGGAATTCATAAATAATATATCTCCACTGAAATATAACTGCCATGTCTGAGCAGTTCCGGCTCCAGGCTGGATCTGCAGCAAAGCCAGACAGCTCAAGTTTATAGCAGCTCTCCCCATTCTGCAGCTAGGCTATTAAAACAGCTCCACTTGTACTCAGCTGCCCAGACATGGACAGCTCAAGCTAATGGTACCTAAATACAAGCATGAAATATTGCCTCTTGTCAGGAAAAGTTACAGTCACACATGACAAATTCAGGTAGGAAAAAGTGCACAAATTACATCAGACTGAGTGTGTACGTGAACACTTTGTTTCAAAAAACAAAGATGAACTCCTGAGATTTGTGCTTGTTTTGTCAATTTGTCTTCAGTGTCATGCCCATCAGATGGGAATGTCAAACATCTTCCGCAGACTGGAAAAACACTTCACTCCTGGAACCCAGGCCATGCCCCCTGCACCCATTACTTTAGGAACTACTCATTTTCTGTTTGGGTGATAAATATAAAAGTCAAGCTTGCTGGAAATCCCTCTCTTCCTTCCTGCTTCTCAAATTGTCTGAATTGTTATCCTGGATCAGAAATCATAGGAAAAACAAGATTTGCTCTAGACCAAATTTGCCATTCTAGTCTGCAGCATGAAAAAGGAGAAATAAGAAATAACAAAGTTATAGGGGACTTTTCACAGAGGCAAGTACACATTATTAGATACTTGGTCACCATCTCCCTAAACTAATTCCACTTCTCTTCTGTAGTTTTTTCCTGTTTCCTGAACATCTACACTAAAGACACTGTATGCTGCTTGGGACACCTCAAAGCTTCTGATCTGAAATCACCAGACTGACTCATGCTAAAACCCTTTTTCTCTGCACATACACACACACACCCTGCACTGAAAATCACCAGAATCCACCATGTTCTGACTGGTTACAGCCATAAGGCACCATCTGAGACAGCAACTGAGACCCTTGTTACCCATCTCATATTCAACAGATTTGCAAATAAAAATGTTCCATCTCTCTGCCCTGTAAGATATGTCATAGTTCACACAAGAAGAACTGCTTAAAATCCTAAATCATGCTCCAAACAGCCACATGAGATAAGACTTTTCAGTATGCATGGAAAATCTTATCATCTTCAGTATCTTGAGTGCTTGGAGCAACTTCTGAATTTGCTTTGAATATTCCACATAGGCACCAACATACAGATGATTTATAACTATCCTAAAAGTTATACTTAGAGCCTTAGAGAAATATACTCAGAGACAAATACTTAGAGAAAAGTTACAGCAGCCACTAAGGTACCTTCACCACAAGCAAGGGCCTGGTACTCTGTGGGTGTCAGAACAACAGAAGGCAGTCAAGACCTTTTGGCACTGAAAATGGGAGTCCTGGGACTCACTTCACTCAAACGTACAGCCCTTGAAATGAGAGATGGGAAACTCCAAGACATCTCCCAGCCTAACAAGAAATTTATCCACCTGGATTTACCCACCCATCAGTTTCCAACTACTCGAGAGAGGTATTCTTCTACCTTCTAGCCTCGGAGAGTATCGGTTGGTGTAATGAATCTCACAGCTACGCAAATTTTCTACTCACTCGGCCAAAATTTGTGTTTCCTTTGTCTCATTCCATTACTCCTAAAAACTATTCTCAGAACATCCTTCTGTTGGAAATTATATAACTTTCCTCATTAACTTAATTAATTGTTTTAATTAACTCTTCTAATTAATTGGTTTAATTAATCATAATAAAAAGCTGTGTAATCTTCCACTTTACCCAGCACATAGCAAAGTTTTTTTCACAGACTGCTGTGCTTAGAACAGTTTGGGAAAAGCACTGAAACTTTAAGTTTTGCTTAATCAAGCTTGATATGCCTTCATGAACAAAGAATGAGAGATGTTTTGTTGAAAACTGGACACTAGGAATGCAGAATTTATAGACCACAAGGATATCGTGCAAAAACCAGAGATAATGAAGAGACTAAAGAAGACAGTTCAGCCTTTGTACTGAAAACTCTATTAGGGAAAAAGATAGTAAAAAGGCTGAAAATGTGGATTAATTAGCATGAGAAGTGACAAATCAATAACCAAGAGAAGAAAGAATACTAATAAAGAGAATTATGTACTTTGTAAACAATGAACATTGATTTCTTTGTTTGCTAAAGATATATAAATAATTTTAAAGTCTTGTAAGTGGGTGTGCATCCAGGTGGAACTATCACCATGGTGCTCTGAATAAAGTAATGTTTACTTTCTAATGCCAAAAAATAGTGTTGGAGAGTTTGATTTATCCCAGTGTTTTCAGCAACACTTCTAGGAGTTGTTCATTCCCCTTCTAAACATTATCTTTGCATTTCCAACTAATCACATGGTCCTTTTCCACAATGATGTTGTACTTTGACCATTTCAGCCTTTCACTGCTGTTACCAATGATGTCATTTCCCACTCCAGATAGGTGGAACTAGGAGGGAGAAAACTTTGTTAAGAAAAGTTAGAGAGAGTCACCAGATTGCTGCTGCGCTGACAGCATGAACTGTACTGCCTTCTGAGAACATTGTAATGAAAGGAGAGCACATTTTTCTAAGCGCTAGAAAAATTCTAGTTACTTCTTCCTCCTGTGGTGTGTCCTTCCATCCCTATTACAGAAAGAACCACAATATAGGAGGCAGCAGTAGGGCTCATGGTCTTGTTTGCTGCCGCAGATATGGATAAGTCAAGGAAATGCATATTGGAGTAGAGACCAAGCTGGTCTATAAGAACCATGCAAAAGCTCAGGGTCATCATCAGAGGGACAGTTAGGGCAGATCTGGGAAATCCAGGGCAAGGCCAGGCACGGGGAGTGAGTTACAAAACATCCAGCTCCTCCAGTGAGAGCAGAACAGCTCTGGAGGCTCAGCCATGTCCTGGCTGAGAGCAGTTAAGTGCTTGCTCATAGCCTATGCACACACTGGGAGCTGTAATGGCTCTTGGTGAGAGGTCTTCCAGGCACTGCCTGCCTCTTCCACAGTCAGCAGCTCTTATGAAAATTTTAATAAATTGGGTCAATAATTGCAGCAAAATCCCCGATGCTCTGACATAGTGCCAGGCTGAAAAAGGACAGGGAACAGCACTTGTCTGGAGCACATCTCAGTGCTACACAGAGCCACCTCTGCACTTGTAAATCCAGTCAAACTCAGTCTAAATGTCATAGTTATCCTTCTGAGAAATCCCATTACAGTCAGAGATGCCATTCACCAGGGCAGGAATGTTGCACAGTGTGCTCCTAGCAAACAGTCAGTGAGCTGCTCCAGAGCAGCAAAGGCAGGCAGAAATCCCGGGAGCGCAGCAGGCACGTACAGCCCATCAGCACAGCACACAGCAGGCAGCTCGCAAGGAGGCCCAGAAAGCAAATGTGCAGGTGGGCACATGGGTCTGAAAGGGCGAGGTCCTGCTCTCCTCTCATCCACCAGTGCCTTCTTCATTCCTGTGATGGGCTCCAAGCCAGAAAGACACAGCCTAAATCCCATATTTATCTTGAGACAGACCAAGCTAACTGAACAAGATAAACTCTTCCCAACACTGAAACCCTTTTCTTCTGTAGGAGATAGACAAAATATGTATGTGTTTCGAAACAAAAAATAGTTCTTTCTGCTATCTTTGAAACCAAAGTTTCAAAGATAGTTTAGTTCTTTCTCTATCTATCTTTAACTATCTTTCAAAGATAGCTCTTTCTCCTCCTTTACACAGACCTTTCAAAGGAGTCCCAGCTCACGTTGAAAGGCCAGATATTCCACAGTACACATAATGGCATCAGAATTGGCTGTGAGCCTGCTGGTAACTATTTGCCCTGTGCTGCACTCCTTCCACCAGCTGTATTTTCCCTTATTGATCTGGTAAATGACCATGTAGAGTCTTCTCTGTTGTGTAGCTTCTTCCTTCACTAGCTCTGAAAACAGATCCTGAGGAACAGAGAAGTTTTGAAGGTCTAGCTCATATGGATGGGTGTCTGCACTAGCAAACAGCTCTTCCACTGAGACACTCATCTTTGATTGAGGGTACAGTATGAGAGGAAAGCTCATTTCCTTACAGTTTGATGGGTGAAGGTGTGGGCGTTCAGGTCTTTGAAATTGGGCTTAATGTTTCTACTAACTTGATACAATACAGCATTCCACAGAATATTTTTCTTCTTTTTTTAATATAGGTAAACATTTAACATTTTTTAATCTATTCCCCACATCCAAATCTCTGTCACTAGCTTGTTCCTTCTGTTTTCTTTCTTGTTTTCAGGTTTAAATCATTCTGTAGGAAAAATAGCTGTTGGGGGCGTTTTTAAAGCTAGAGTAATTCAATTTTATGGGAGACTGTTCTAGAAGTGCACAAAGGAGGACCTGATCATTTAAAAATGCAAAAAAGATGAGATTTAGACTTGTACCTTCCAAGTCCCCTATCAAACAACAAATCAGTTTAAACTGTTGCTCAGACTGTCAAACATCTCTTCTCTGAACAGCTGAGGTTGCAGAAATGGTCAGCCATCTTCTGCTGTAAATTTGCAAAATTTCCTTTGTTATCTCACTATAAAAGGGAGCAGAGTTCCAACTCTTTAAAGCAACAACTAAAGAACCTCACAAAGAATATCCTCTGACCAGATGTTGCTTTTCTAAGTGTTGCTTCTCTGCAGTGCAAAATACTTCAGAAAGAGTAGCAGCAATTGTGACATCTAAAAAGGTAATACCTCCTGTCAGGTAAACAGCTTTTAAAAAAATTCATGCTGTCCAGCATGTTGAGTATTATTTTTTCTTTTTGCCAGAAGAAAATTTCTTTGCTTTAAAGCATCTGATGATGGACTTTCACCACCACAGACTAAGAAAAGTGCCCTCAACTGAAATTCTGATTTGGAGGTTTAAAAACAGGCTTGTGTCTGCAACAAAAAATGGACATGCACAAATACATAAAATTTATATAATAAATGTATAGCAATGCTTTTTGTGTTTTACTTTCACATAAGCTTCTTATTATCATAGGGCAAAACAGGAAATATAGGTTGAAGCCCCCTGAAAACATCAGTGACAAGGATAAACAACAACTCAGTTACTGGTGATGAAAAATACATGCAAAAAATTAGAAAATCTAAACCAAATATTTTCACTGGAGCAACGTCATAAGTTTCTTTTTTTTTTTTTGACAGCTTATCAGNATGCAAAAAATGAGAAAATCTAAACCAAATATTTTCACTGGAGCAACGTCATAAGTTTTTTTTTTTTTTTTTTGACAGCTTATCAGAAATGAGTCCAAATAGCAACTCAAATGGTGTTTTTATATTAGTTATTTTTAATTATAAGAAGTAAATGGTAAAAAAAGTCTCGTAAAAGATGTTCATATTCGTTCATGTTGGATCACAGCCAAACTCAGCTGCAGACTTGGATTCCAAATACACCAAAGTTTAGACTTAGAATAAACAACATTATTCATTCTAATTTTAATAAAATTATTTCTAATTCACTTTTCTGGCTTCTGCTGGGAACTGAACGAAGAAATCCCAAAGCAGGCATCTGCTGTACCATCCATGTATACACTTGTACAGAAAAATACAAAACTCTGCCATGTGCAACAGGACTGGAAGTCAGAACTGCAACTGGAATCCCAATTCCATGCTTCCAGACCTTTAGCTATTTTAAATGTGCAGTCTTCACACTAAGCTGCCATGAGATTCTGCATTTGCACTCAAACACGACACTATTTTCAGGAGTGGGGTAAGGAAGCAAAAGCTCTCCTGGAGCCTTGCTACTACTGCCTGTATTTCTTTTGTGGGTAGCTGAGAAAGGGAAGTCCGGCCTTGCTGGGCAGGATCCTTGCACATCCCAGCCTTGTGCTGCTCCTCCCCTGCCCCTGCTGCTCCCTGGCACTGCTCATGGGCTCCCAGAGCAGCCCCAGGACTTTCCACCTGAGCTCTGATCCCAGCTCATCCCACACAGCATGCAGGGCCTAACCGGGTCCTGCCACAACAGCAAGGTGGCTCAGGAGTCTTCTTTCCAGCCATAACTATTTTCCCAGGGATTCGCTGTCTCTCCATACAGTGAGCGAGCAGGAGGAATGCAGCTGTTGCAAACCAGGCTGTCAAATCCTGTAGTCATCTAAATGACCGCAGCACTGAGAGCTAGAACTGAAAGCCCCTCCACTGTTGCCTAGAACAGAGCGTCTTAGCATCTCCTCTTCTGCTGTTGCTTAACAGTTTCCATTAAAGATTAAGTACCTCAAAGAGCAAACCAGCTACAGCAAGGATGATAAAAACATTCCCAGCAAGAACATTTCACACCACTTCCCTCTCCCTCTTGACATTGGGACAACTGTATGCTCTGTGTTTTAAGAGGAAAAAAATCAAACCCAAATAAAAAACCCCAAGTACATTATTTTCACATCTCATTTGCATAATAGATGAATAATTTCTAAACCAAACCACACCAGTAAGCCCATTACCATCCACAGTAAGACACTGGGAGGACACACTTCACAACACAAAAGGGGAAAAACTCCTGCTCCTCAAAGATATGTTCCTCCCTTGACCCTTACCTACACCAGAGGAAGGGTGAAAGGGGCCTGAGGGCCTGAACAGTGATTTGGGAGGCCAAAGCAGCCACACATCTCATGGCATGGAGCAGATACCCATCTCTGTTCACTAAATCCTCTATATCCACCAGAATGGTGTCTAGCTGACAAGGACTGTCAAGAGGCAGGAGGGATGTGACAACTAGAATTGGTGCAGAACACAAGACTTTATAGCCAGCACCTGCCTTCTGAGATACCTGGTGGGTACTAAAACACGCTGTGTTTGTAAGGAGCTGGCACTGCTCACGGTGCTGCACAAGCTGCAGGAGGATATAAACTGATACAAGTCAGCATTAGACCTCTGCTGATTTATACTGCCTGAAAAATGGCCCCAAAGATTTTGTTACCTAGACAACCAGAAGGAAACGAATTCTTCCAGTACCACAGGAACTGGCAAGATTGAGCTGTTTACAAAGTCTGCTCTTGAACAACATTTTACTTTTTTTTTTTTTAATTTATAAATTATTTGGGCCCTTCCATAGTAAGCTGAATTATATCTGTCATGGTTAGCACAGATATAATTCATCTCATTAAGGCAGGGTACAATTTTATTTTCTGATGAATTCTCCAGGCTTCCTAAGCAAAATAAGGCATTTGGTGCTCAAAGCAGGTTACAAACAATCCCATGGTTAAAGCACTATCAGCACTGGTCTGTATCAGACTCCTCAGTCTTTTTTTTAGACAGACACAGCTGATAAGGTGCTTGTTCAAACCCACTTGTGCAGCTGGAACATGTAGAGATGGGCCCTAGAGCTCTGAAGTGCTGTGACATCATGGTCACAAACCAGCTGCCCTCAGGACAGGGGTTTCTGCCTGTTGGTTCTGCTGCAAGGAGGGAGCTGGTTTCCTCTAACTGGCCTTACTGACTGCCTTTCTAAAGGATGCCATGGCATTCCTGAAGCCCATAGCACACCTTGTCTCGAAAGGCTTGACCACACATTCTTCCACAAAGTAAATCATGTGGCTGACTTGAGTTGCGCTTCAGAAATTGGAATGACCTTCCCTGAACCAACCTGAGTTCACAGAGAACTCACATCTGCAGGCAGTGAAAGGACAGACCGGGCTGGTCCCCCCTCACCACTGCCTGACCTCACCTTGTGCCCTTGTCAGGCACTGCCACCAGCTTCAGCAGGGCTGAACAGAACTGCAAAGGATTTGGCACTTGCTCCAAAACTCACATCAGCCTTTGGATGGGCAGAGGCCAGCTTAGAGTGGAATCTCAATGAAAGTTTTGGGAGGAAATGCCCCATTTCAGCTACAAGGCACATAGTCCTGCTATCCTGGACAAAATATGGGGAAGAAATAGTTCTAAATTAGTTCCTTCTTAGTCCCCTGCATGCTCATTTATGTGTGAGAAAACAATTAGATCCTTGATATTTAGATCAGCAATCCATTTTCTCCCTCTTTCTCTTTCAATTGAGAAAATGCATTATAAATATTTAAAAAAACCAAACTCCTCATGAGGTTAAGGAAAAACTAGAAAATTCAATACTCAGAACAAAAAAAAAACGTAGAGTAATACGAGAAACAAATTTGTTTGTGGGTCTAAGTGGAAAATGGGAAGTTTTCAGCCTTCCAGTCCAGCAACAGATCTATCTGCTTTCTGTATTTATACAACAAAA
Organism: Bombycilla garrulus; assembly: GCA_013400315.1. Classification (NCBI taxonomy): domain Eukaryota; kingdom Metazoa; phylum Chordata; class Aves; order Passeriformes; family Bombycillidae; genus Bombycilla; species Bombycilla garrulus. The sequence goes on along the minus strand of VXBU01010831.1, from coordinate 1,047,126 downwards.
TTATAAAAAATAAATTAAAAATGAAGAGGCAATCAGAGTAGCACAGTCCCTGCTGGAAAAAATTATTCCAAGCAGCACACAACATTTACTAGAGTGTTTACACCTTGGAAAAGCAGCTTCACTGCTTTTCTCCCCTGCTGTGTAGAAGGCACAAACAGTATTCAGCAGAAGAGACCTTTAGCCTCCTGGGGAAGGTCTGTACTAATTACCTGGGGCAAAGGGAGGCACAACTTTCTGCATCTTCGTTGGGATGAGACAATACACACCTCCCTGAAGCAGTGAGGCTACTAAAATAAAAGTTGTCTGGAGCACCAGGTCATCTTGCTGGCTGCTCTTGCAATCCACCAGGAAATGTAGAAAAACCTTGAGGAGGCTTTTCACGACATCCCTCAGCTGTGGGACTGCAGGAGATCACTTTTCACTCCCTCATTCCTGTGACACACAGCAGACAACCAGGCCTACAAAATGAGAGGGGCTCAGTGTTCTGCTGAACCAGGTTAGTGCTGATGCTTCATGTTCAGGCAGGCTGTTTTACTCAGAGACCCACATCACACCACATGAATATTAAATTCAAAACCCCATTACATGTCTCTGTAATGGAAAATTCCTTTCATTGCACAGAACTATAGGGGCTTGAGTGAAGAAAAGCCAGTTTGTTATAAATAATTCACCCAAATAATGAAGCAATTTTAAGACCTGAAAGGAATGGTTTCTGTGCCATTCTTTCATGAAAAATGGTCTCTTTTTCTCTTTCTCTTCAATTTGGATTTTATCTTATTTTTTTTTTAAATCAATGCCTATTTTCTGTCAAAATAACCCATAAAATTATTGAATGCCAAGTTTTCTTAGCCAACCAAAATGCTATTTTTTTTTAAGGAATTAGCCCATATAAACACAATCTTTGACTGACTTTCCCAAAAACCTTTGAAGAGCCCATTTTGCTCTCCAGATCATCCGCTAAAGGAATGGGTGGGAAGCTGAGCAGTGTATCCATTGCTTCTATCTCCAGCTTCCCACCACTGATACTGCTACACTGGGATGCACAGCAAGGTCTTAGTTATGTGCTGGGCTTGACAAACTCACAAGAATTCACCTGTAGTTCTGATTCCTGCCTCTATGGGACACAAGCTAAACTTACCCCCAACATATTAAAATTTGGGTTCTGTAACACCAAAGCTCATAGACTCCAACCCTTGCAACACCCTAAAGGAATAATATAAACATTTCAGAGAACAGAGACACATATTGGCCTTCAGACACTGTTCCTGCAATAGAGCAGCTGCTACGGAGCATCACAAAGACTGTATTTGTACGGTGCCACCATCTCTGTCCTTTGCACAGGGGCAGAGTCAGGGATAGGGGTGTGACTGAGGCATTCTGTGCTCCAGAAACAGGAGCAGCTGGGTACAGGGTCTGCAGGAGCACCCACGGGGGCTGCTCTAATTTAAACTGGCCCATGAGCAGCTCAGAAGCAGAGGAACAAAAGCAGAGATGCCTCAAGCCACTGTTGCACTCTCTTCCTGAAACTGCACCTTTAGAAGCACGGCAGAAAATAACAGCAGGAATAAAGGGCCAGGAATAAAGCTGGGCAGAGTCTCCTCACGAAACAGTGCCTTTATCCAGACACCAACAACCCTAAAATTGCACCCTGCTGCAAGTCAGCACTGCTTGTGTGTCACCTAAGAGGAAGAGGGAAATGTCTCAACTTCTGGTCATGTTTATCCTGGCTCTAGTACTGACTAATGTCGTTTCACTTCCACATCATTGCTTTGGAATCGCCCTCTGGAAACCAGGAGCAATCAGCCTCTCTTAGCACACAGAACTGATCAAAATTTGAGTTTTGATCTTGGGATCATCCCAGATGGAGCAATCAGGCTTGAGGCTTCTCCTAATCAGAAGAAGAGGGTTAAAGAGGTAACAAGCAAAGAACTCTGCTGTGTCACACAAATAATGAATCTTACTCAAGCAGACTGTGTCTCATGGATTACTGTGTCAAAGAAACGGCTCTTCCCTAATAATATATGCTCTCAATGGGGAGAGCTGGGAATGGGGAAGAGAGAGAGAGAGAGAGGGGAGCAAAAGGGAATTAAAAGGGAATTAAAAAGCAATCCCACAGCACGGTGAACACACAGAAGCTGCAGCAGGAAGCTGGGAAGTCTCTCATGATACACACAAGCTGTAAGACAATCTCCTGAACATTCAGCCCTGCAGGTGAAAGGCTTTGGCAAACCCAGAGAGGAGAAAAGCATTCTTATCTGCTGCTGCTGACTGTTATATCTGACGGCAGGGCACAAGTTCTTAGCTCAGACTTAATTTCTCATCTGGACTCACTCACTACATGTCTGGAACTGGAAGGAATGGGATGGCCTCCAGATATGGCTCCAGATACAATTCAAGTTCGAGTCCATGGAATGTTCAGGATTTTATCTCAAACAAAATCAGCTTCTCCTGTAAATTCAGAAGTGATTCTCTGGAGATGCAGGTTTGCAGAACCTTCTGTGATCTATAGCATTTCTGGAAAATACGATGTATTCTTGGGCCTAATTACTGGCAGGTTCAAGCACACAAGTAGATCCCTGATCTTCAAATAATTTTAAACAGAAAATCTTTGTTTATTAGCCAAAATTATCTCAAAAGCTGAGCCTGCAGTGGCTACAGCATGCAAATGAAAGCATTTCTCTAACCACCTCTCTTGCCCTTCAGCAGTGGCCACCCTGCCTCTCCTTGCCAGACACAAAAGAGAATGAAAACCTGTTCCTGAGTTTTCAGATATGGAAAGGCAGCATCCTCAACCCCCCTGAGCTTGGCCAGCACAGGGCACACCGACCACAGGATGAGAGGGCATTCATAAGTTCCCTGATGAAACAGGAGCTTTCCTGAGCCCACCACACACCTTGTCTGCACGCTTGGCCTGGGACACCCATCTCACCTCAGGAATCTCTTAGTAAATTATTTACGGGATTTCCTCTGCCTCAGGGGAAGAGAGTGAGCATGCCAGAGCTAACAGGTGTGAAATCATCACTGAAGGGGTTTTCATGCAGCTAGTGTAGTCCCCAGTGAAAGGCAGCTTCTCCTACATGATCTGATTTCTGTGGGTCCTCCTGTTGCTGCTGTGAAGGTAGCCATAGACCCTACCTCACATGGGTGTTACAAGTGCATCAAAGTCTTCCAGGTCCTGTGGAATCAAGTAAACCAGTAAAACACAACAAGAATTTGTTTTGAAAGAAGACTAATTTGTGTATTTATAATAACAAATACAAATAAACTAAAATAATGTCAATATTTTGGATTGAAGGGTAACTACTCATTTTGCAAAGACAAGAAGGGCAAGAAAGCTGTATTTTAGCCTAATTAATCAGAACTAATGAGCCCCTAAAACCTTGTTTCTCTCAATCAGCACACTATCAGCAGTGACACTATAGTAGCCTGTTCTCCATCAAAGAGCAGCCCAGGGGCCATCTAATGACACTCCAATGTGAGTGTCTCCAAGCTTTTCCATGAAGTAAAGCTTGCCTAAATTTCCAGACCAGATGGTGGAACTGTGAGACAAACTGTCAGATGGCTCTGAAGTGTTTAATACAATTAAGGATATGCAATCTGGAAATGCCCTGGGCTCAGACAATTTGTCCACAGATTTCAGTAAAGCTTTCAGGAACAAATCCACACAGTCTCCTTCTGAACAAGCTTAATGATTTTTTAGCCAACAGCAAGGGAATTAGGGATCACAGGAAGCAAGCAAACCCCCTTGCTGATGCCTTCTCACCCCTGTAATGGGCAGGACAGCAAAGGAGAAGAACATTAGCTCAGGAAGAACTTCACTGAAGGAGTTTTTCAGCATTTGAATGTGTTGCCCAGGGTGGTGGTGCAGTTGCCATTCCTGGAGGTGGTCAAGAAGCAGCTGGACATGGCACCTAGTGCTGTGATCTGATTGACAAGGTGGTGACTGGTCAAAGGTTGGACTTGATGATCTTAGAGGCCTTCTCCAATCTAAATTATTCTGTGATCAACAGTTGACAAATATTATGAAACAGAATCAGTTTCTCAATAGCAAATATTTTGTGCTCATAGTGCTTTTCCCTCAAGCAAAGGAACCATTAATTCTCTCTACGCTTCTCAAAGACTTGCAATTACACCACCTGCAGAGACAGGGAAACTGAGGCACAGTGCTCATCTCCATGCAGCAGACCAGTGGGAGAACACTGCATACTGGGCCTGCCTTCTCTTTACTCACCCTGTCCTCCCTTTCTTTGCTTTCCATCTGCACCAGCATCAGCCTAAGGAAGCAGCTCCCAAACCCCCAACATCTTCCCAAGCTCAGGAAGACAGCTTGCCTTTGACACCAAGTGAGACAGAGGACACCCAGAGAATGGGAAAAGCCCACACCTCCCACTTCAGAGCAGCAGAGCTGAGTGGAGAGTGGACTGTGAACAGAATCACACAAATACATGGCCCCAAATACCTTCTGTCAATCCTTCCAGCAACACACATACCCCAGTACCAGGAACAGGAGCACCCAGTAGCAAACATCCCACATGTGACATTTCTCACTGAAATATTTTGTCTACTCTGGAGCAAAGGGAGAGAGCTACTGCCTAAAACATACTCCCACAGGTGGAGGAAGAAAGGACAAGGTTGGAGGAGAGGCTGAGCTGCTGTAGCACAAAAAGCAAAAAATCAGTGCCCATAGCAGAATTCAAGATCTCCCACTTGCATGTGTGCTTTGTGATCTATTAAAGGGTAAGAGGGGGATTATCACATCACCGTAGTGGGTGATGTAAATCACAGAATCACAGACTTGTTAGTGTTGGAAGGCACCTCAGGAGATCATCTAGTCCAACCCCCCTGCCCAGGCAGGGTTACCTCACATCAAATCCACTCCAGGCAGGAATTTGTCCTCTTTGATCTTCAAATAAAAATACATTAAGGGCTTGAGAATGCTTAAAATAACTTGAGGTACACTGTACATAAGGCATATTACCCACGTTTCCAAAACTAGAAGAGAAAACCCAAGATATTCAGTTTAAAGAAATTTGTGTTAGATCTGGAAAAAAAGAAACTATATATAATTGCATGGCTAGAACTAAAACCTGTGAGGGAGATCATCTAGTCCAACCTGTTCCATGACTACTTTAAGCCAACATAACCACCAGCTGCTGCCAGAAAACAACTTTCCCACTTCACACTCCTGTCACTCCTTCCCATTCACACCAGCAACTGCGATCTGCATCAAGCTGTACTGGTTTATGAATGCCAACGAGACTGAAGAAGCAGAGGTGGGAGTAAAACTCTGGAAGCAACTGTGGCATTATCATCCCAAATTAAATTGATCTGCCTTTAAAACATACATGCGACCTCTTTTCCTACCCCTCACACTAACCTTGCAGCCCATGTCTGAATCTTCCTGCCAAAATGGTGTGTGCCTCCTCTCTGGGCTGAGCTTCACAGCCCATAACAATTCCTTTGGGCCCTGCAGCTCGTGAAAGAGGCAGCTGTGCAGCTACACAAGTCCCAAACTTACTACTGCTCAACAGCCAGATGGGAAAACATGTCACTGCACAGCTGAGAATTGTATTGAGAACTGTTTGTTGCCCAGACTGTGATGAACAAATAAAGGCCTTACAGGTAATCTTCAGCTCCTGCTCCACCAGCCCCTGGGTGTTTGTTTTCACACATTTATTTTCTGGTTCAGGTTTTTGATTGTGATATATTTATGCATACAGGGAACATTTTTTTCCACTGTGCAAGATTCCTTATGTAGCTATTCCTGGTTAAATGTCCACACACTACATCTGACAGCACACCTAAGAAAGCTAATGAAAATCCACTACTACATATTTGAGTATGTAAATGGAAATTGTGCCTGCAAAAGCAGGGGAATCTGATACCAGAGTACAATCAGAAAGCAAACAGGCTGCAAGAAGGTATTTCAAGTGGGAAGACCCCATCTGCCTAAGAGGTGGTTGTGGCATACCAAAACTAAAAAGACCACATGCATTCCTGCCTTAAATATCTTGGTTTATATCCCTCCCAGAAAGCTGGGAGCGTAACAACACAACTTGGAATGGTTGGGAAGCTAGGCTTGCTGCTGAATGCAAGAAAAATGCACAGGGATGTAACAGGAACAATTAACTACCCTCCCTGCTGCACGTGAGCCCAGTCAATCAGGAACTAGTTGGGAACCCCTCCTGCTCAAAACAAGTTACAAGCTGCATCATCCAAAGAGTGGGGAGAGTATGAGCTCCCTGCCTGCAGCTCAGATTCTCCACATCACTTGAGCTGGCAGATGCAGCACCAGACACAAGAACTGCAGGAGCCACACCAATTCGTGGCACCGCTGCACCTAGAAGACTTTTCCCTGCTTCTCCTTGAATCATTGATGCACTCAGATGACAGGCTTAAGGGGGTGAGAAGTGACCTGCTCCGACCTTACACATGAGCATGTGATTCCATTCTTTAGCAGCCTTAAATTCACATTCATGCAGGTTATTTGTAAATGGGTTCAATAGATGCTGGAGCTTTCTTTAGTGTTACACAGGCAGTTGCACAAAGCTTGGCATTGCTTGAGACACATTCTCTGATTTCCCCAATATGTGTTTGTCATCTTTTCACATGACCTGTCTCACACATTGCTCATGAGTACCCTGTGCTCCATCTGTCAATATCTCACCCTGCACGTGATGTCTGTGAAAACACCTCTGCACAGCTCCAGGTCCACTGTCAATCCGATATACTTCCCCTCTCTCCAAGCTCATGAAAAACATCTTCCCTAGACAGTTTCTTCAAAGAAATTCTTGTCTACAGATGCTTTGATAAACACCCTGTATTACCAGAAGGATATTATCTATTAGGTAGTGTAACTGGTAGTTCTGAGATGAGGTCTCCTGGTACACTTCCATAATGTTTTCCTACTGCTGTTATCCAGCAGAACTACTGATGAAAGTCAGATAACAAAGATAAAATACTAAAAGGCAGATAAAGTCTTCATGCACTGTGCCATGTCTTTCTTCCAGAGACAGATGGCAGCCTGCAAAATGCTGGGCTTCAATCTGTATGTGACCCAGTGGTTCAGGGATGCTGTCCATCATCAGCTGCCTGGCCCTGGCACAGAAAGGCAGGTGGGACTGCACACAGGAAAAGACTGACTTGGCCTCTGGATGGATGGGGGTAGTATGAGGCTTGGCAAATCACTTCATCCTGCTCTAATCTGCATGGTGGGACATTCTGGCTGACAAAGACATCTCTCTTATTTGGTTTTGGACAAATTATCAAATGTGCGGTTTTATATATGCCAAATATGACAGTTTCAGATGATGGCCTTTTCCTGCACAAGGACAATTTCAACCTCAGTGGGTAATTCAAATCTCATCATTTCATTGGACAAATGCAGATTAGAGCCCTGAAAAGGTCTCACTTTCTTCTCCCTGCTTCTGAGGTGAAAATGAAAACCAGAGGGGAGTACGTGACGAAGATTTTGCTGATGGGATCACCTACAGCTTTCTTTATTGGCACTGATCACAGCTTATAAATTCAGACATAAAGAATTCTTTTCATTAAATAGTATCCCACAAACCGAATTATATTTCCATCCAGCAGCAGCTGTGACAGACAAAAAGGATGTTAAGCATAAGCAGTTTGAAATGTAAGCACCTCAAAAGGATGTCCAGTTCTGAATTACATGGCTCAACCTGTCATTTAAAATCACTGGTTTAGATTGTTGTAGGCTCAAGCTGTCATCTAGCATAGATCAGCATGGTAAAAGGCAGGATCTGGGCTTTACAGCGTGTACCATGGTACACAGCTTGCTCCTAGAAGTAAGAAACTCCATGTCCTTCACTTCTCCTCTGACCTGCTATGCAACTCATGTAAATTGCTCATCCTCCACAAAGCACATCAACTGGATGTACCACAGCTCTGTCTCTAACACAGGCACCAGCTGAACTCACAGTCACTTCACGATTTGTGAAGCTCAACCTGTCATGGTGCCAAGAGGACAAAGCACCTTCCCCTGGGCCTGTCACACGCACCCAGAATGTAGGGTACACCCACAGGGACGTGCAAGGCAGCCACTGTCACACCAAGTGATCATCCAGAGTCTGATGATCCAGCTACAGCTACATCCAAGCATAAGGAGCACTTGAGGAAGAAGCTTCCTCAAGGACAGTGCTTTGTTGCCTTCCGCTGGTGAGCAGTGATACCACAAAGCCAGGACTCCTTGCACCTGGCAGTGCCTGTCAGCACAGGTAAAACTGAAGAGGTGGATGTGGAACATGCACTCTTGGAAACACTGCTCCCACCTCTGAGGTTCTGTTTGGGTACCACGCACCACAAACAACATCTACAAGTCTTTCCAGCCTGGCTGGGCCACAGCACGCTGATCCACAGGATGAGAATCGGTGTCATTCCTGCTCCCTTACCAAGCAACATTTCAAGAGAACACGGGCTTTGAGTTCAGATCCTTCAGTTGCACCACTAGAGGGATACTAAAATGGGAACTGGGAAAATGAGCTCGGAGAAGGCATTTAAAGGAATAACCCTAGGTCAGAAGTACAAGACAGGTTTTCAGGCTCTGCCAATTCAGCTAAACAATGCTGTGGTCAGGGCCCATGGGCTTTGACATTTTCATCTACATAATCTTCAATTTTATTAGGCTTTCAGTTGTTTTTTTCTCTTGGCAAAGGTGCACTTGTAAAGGAAGCAGCATTACATCTAAGCTGGAAAAAGCAGCGTCTCCCTGTTTTGCCCAAACATGCACGAAGGACATTAAACACACAGCAGCAGCCAATAGCTGTTGGTGTTATCAATATTTTCAAATCTGTCTCCCAGCAGGTCAGGTGGAAAGAAAGAGTCTCACTGGGGTTTCTTCAGCTGAAGAAGTTTGATTGATCAGCTCTAGCTGAACCAAATTGTTCCAGTAAGTGCTTCTGTAAACAAACTAATTACAAACCCCAACTAGATGTATTTAGTTTATGCATTTAGCAGTGACATCTGCACTAGCTAAATCGGGCTGGAGCAAGCAAACCTACCTCTGGCACTGCATCTAGTGGAGAAAGCATATTAGACTTCCTTTTGTTCACTGCATTTTCACTCTACTCCCCAGCCCAGGGACCCTTTGTGACAAAGATTTATCAAACTAGCAGTCTAAAGGGGGTCATTGCAGGGCAAGCAAGCATAAAATGAAAATGGAAGAGGCAACTGGAGATTAGCTTAAACTGAGATTCATGTTGTACAATTATCACAGTAAATTCAGGAGTTCAGAGGAGACAGCACTCTGCTTTACTTCTCACTAAGCATGTCAGAGTGATTTAGAAGTGACCATTTGTCCTGCTACAAACAATAGCTTAGTCTTGAAATCACCTTGACTTGCTACTTGCTGCCTTAAACGTGAGCTGCGACACCTTCTGCTCTGCACCTCTCAGTCCTCATGAGTAAACACAGCAAGGTCTGAGTATTTCAGCAAGATATTTCTAAAAACATCCCTTTGCTGGGACTGCTGAGGAACATTCACTGGGGAAAGAAAAAGGAGAAAGGCACACAAAAGAACAGAAAGTTTCTTTGCATTGATTGATCCTCCAGTTCATGTTCTTAGGCACTGAATTATCCATCTTCCACATAAAATGATGTATTTATTACCATCTATTTTCCAGACATCCCACAATATATACCAAGAATTGTTTTTACAGAGAACTCTCAGCCCAAGGACATGTCTAAGGGGCTGGGTACCAACAAACTCACACTTCTTTGCCTTTCCTTCTCAACTTTGGGCACCAAATGTTATGTGGGTCTCTCAATTTTTGTTTCATAGACATGTCCAAGGACTCCAAATGTTAAACATGTAGTGAGCCATAAGAATGGTTTAAGACTGACCACATGCACTCCACACTAGTACAGAAGTAGCTGGTGGAATGGAGAGTAAAGCAGTGCTTCTGCATTACTGCTGCTTCTTTTTCTATTCTCCTGAGGACTCTAAAAGTGTGTGTATTTATTCTGGGAAGAATCCAAACAAGTTTCATTCACTTATTCTGTAAAACTACAATAACTGAGTCAGTCTTTAAAAGCATGTCTTTTTTTAGTGTTTATCCTTCATATGTACTTATTCATTTACCATAAATAGGAATGGATTGGTTTTTGTTTACTTGAAGATATGAACATTTCTATTTTCCAGAACTGTCTGAAAGAGAATTTTCCCAGGCATAATTTTCTGAGCATATTAATGGGCACTAGTGGCTTCAACCTTGAAGCAACTCTGCTTTAACTGTAAAACTGTAAAAAAAAGCAAAGTTAATTTGTTGGTTTTTGGGTTTTTTTTTACAGAAAGGCAGCAATCCACCACTGGCCTGATTTATCCCACTGCTGGAATTGTTTCCACCAGAAGAACAGCCACGATTAAGCAAAAGGTAAGTGCAATTTTCAGTAAGTTTTTGCCTAGGGTTGCACCAGTAGAAAGGTCACCACAGCTGGGTCCTCTGTACGTAGGACACTCGTTTAATGGCAGAGTAGACCAGGACAAGCCTAACTCTAGGACCATTAATGGATCAGTCACTTAACTGAATTAAGATGCTTAAGCTCCCTTCTTTACTCTCTGGCAGGTTGAGGCATCCTGCAATTAAAGTTTAGTGAGGGGAAGGATTATCAGGCATGTATAAGCTTTGAAAGAGACTTGTCATGTATGAAGAGCAGCTGCTGATATTGATGCCCTACAGAGAGGCTCCCTTGGAGTTTGATTGCAGCAGTCCAACATTACAATTTATGAATTACACTCAAGAACAGTTTATCCCGCCATGCAGATGTGATTTAATCACATCAGTCCCCTGTGAGATTCCCAGTGGAGCTTTTAACGCTTTTGGGCACATTAGATCATGGAGTCAGCTTGACAGTTGTGCTTGAGGGGATTTGTCAAAGCCATTAGAGTGCAGACTGGATGCCTGCACTGAAGGGTGTGGGATCACCTGCCTGAGCCTGCACTGGCTAGCTGGGACCTCAGTCACAGATAGAAATTCCTCACCATACAGTGAGCTAATTTAACAGAGACAAACCTCAAACCAACAGCTTTACACAAAGCTTAATCCAAATCCTCAAGATTCAAAACATTTTTATTCATTCCCTTCTCATTCATTTTCAGCACTGTGTTAAATTTGGAAAAGCCAAAGAAAATGGAAAGTACCTTCAGGAAGGCTGTACCCTCAGGATTTCCAGACCAATCAAAACCAGGAAAAATTACGAAAGAAACACAAAAGCTGAACTGTAGGTCCAAAGTTACTCAGAACAAAGGATGCTCAAGGGTCTGCAGACAATTTGGTCCTTCAGAAGCAAAGAAGGGACTTGGAAACACTCAGTTATCACTTTGAAAGTCTGACAATACTTTGTCAGTCAAAGCATGCTTTGAAACAGTAACACTGCCTAAAACTCAAGGAGGTGAGATTTTCCATGCTCAATGGGAGGCTACTGGGAATAGTATCAAAGAGCAGCTGATCAGTCAAAGCTGGCCTCCAAAACCTTTCCAAACTCTGGTTCAGAAAAGCTTCACAGCAGCAACCTTGGGAGGAGGGGCTTCTACCAATTACTAGGCTAAGGCTGGGAGCACAATCACATTTTTCTATTCAGTTTGTTCTGTGGCACATGTTGGTCCAGCTCAGCAAGAAGGAGTGTTCTGCGTTCTCCTGGGAGAGAAGAGCAGAGCTGCTGAGCAACAAATCTCATCCACAGAACCACTGACAGGCCTGTATGGAGACAGGGCCTGCAAGTGCATCCAGCTTAACCCTAAAAACAGGGAAGGGGAGCTGTAAATTCCCATTCCCATTGGCGTCCAGGGGCCACCATTCCTCCCAGGGGGATTAAACACCTGGCCTCAGTCATTTCTCCAGCTGCCCATCGCAGGGTGCTGAGGGCAGCTAATGCCTGGAGCTCAGGGCACAGCTCTTCATAGGCACTTGGGAATGGGGCAGGATATTCTGAACCAGCTGCACAGGAGAATAACACACAGACACTTGGGTGACTCTAACCTGCCAACTGCTGTCTCTAGCAGCAAACGTATGGCAAGATCAGGAGCAGAGCTGGGAACAAAACCACATTTTCAGCTCATTTGCTTTTTCTAGGAGTCACAAATCACCCAGCTCCAGTTATCGTGTCCAGCACTTAAGCAACAGTTGGCTTTTCACAGTTTATGTAACCTTTACTGTACATGCATCTCTCCTCCATCTACCTTAAGAGAGCTTCAGAACAAAACCCAATTTGTTCCTTGATTAGCATAGAGACAGTCTGTCTTTTGGACTGGGATGTGTTTCACAGGAAAGGGAATGTGAGCATTTGAGGAAGGTGCCCAATTGCTGTGACAAGTCTTTTGTTTTGCCTTTCCCAGTAACTGAAGCCCAGAGCAGACCCACACGTTTGTGTCTCACCTGGGTGGCTGCATCCTCAGTGGAGCCAAATATCCAAACCCTTGCAAACAGGCCATGGCTGAGACAACTGCTTCCCATCCACAGCAGTGCTGCCCAGGCTGGGACATTCCCACTCCCCTACCACCCACTGAGCTGCAACAGGAACTCAGTACCTATAGCTTTACAGCTCCTTGAGAGAAACCATCCCAAAAAGTTTCATTTTCAGCCATCTCGTTCCTTTTTATTCCATTACAGCCCACTTGAAATATCCTGAGCCTATTTTTACACTGATGACAGTAAGACTTTGCATTTGTGCTACCAACAAACATCCTACCATCCCTTTGGGAGGCTGTGAGGGAAGGCACAGAGTTAAGCAGCAGAATGCATACTGGAATAAGGATGGGGATACTGGAGCTCCTGGTTCCTCTGCCTCACATATTCCTGAATCATCTGTTTTCCAAAAAAAAAAATTAAAATCTTCCTTGGGAAATGTGATCAGTACATTTTTAACCTGGTTTTCTCTGGAAATGGGGTTCATGTAACCACACTGGTTGCCATGCCCTCTCCCAAGTAACCTTCAAGTCTGCTAAGTGATTTTAGACAAAACCGAGAGGATTTACAGCCTCAGGGATGGTCCTTACATTCCTGCACTTTTTGGAAACCAACGATTGAGCAGAGACGTTCAGGCTGTCATCTCCAGAGAGGGAGAACACTGTTTACACTCTGCCCAACAGCACAAACATGTTTACATGTAATATCCAGATGTAAATACACATTTAGTGACAGACTGACCAGCACACGCACAGCTCTGGGTCAGTTATTTCTGGCTGACTATTTTCTTCCCCTTTCAATCTAAAAACTATGCATCCTTCTATTTCGAATATGAGAATTTTCTTTTTCTAAAACTATAATAAAATATACTTTGCTTTTTCACTACTTTGCTGAGTTATTTATATATTTTTTATTTTATTTGATAAAAAGCTGCTTCCTATCAAACTTTCCAGACCCTTTTGCCTGTAATAGATGACTTTGTCACCTCCAGCAGTGGGTGCTGTGTGGGAGCCATGTCCCACTGGATATGGTGTGTGAAGTTGTTATAATAAATAGCCTCAAATCTGGTCTGGATCAGAGAAATAACCCTGAAGCAAAGAAAATTCAATTACTCCTTTCTACTTTCAGGAAGATCTAATCATAAAGCATTTGAAGACAACATCTCTTCTGCTTGGATCCCTGGCATTAAGAAAAAAACACAACAGGAGAGCATAATGAGGCAGAGACAGAACTGTTACTCTGGAATAAGACTTGGGAACAGTGATGCTTCTCCACAGAAAACTACTGATGTTCAAATATGAGCAATTCCACAACAGGAATGGACAAGAGTGGCCACCCATAACATGAACAGAGCTATGAACAAATAGAGATGAGGGGATTCTGATTGTCTTTACATTTTCTTTGTGTGTTCTGTCACCTGAGGAAAAAAAAAATGAACTGAATTTCCACAGAAACATCAATCCTTTTCTCTCTTCAAAGCTGCACAAAAATGCTGTTAAAAAGGCAAGATTTTTTTGCATGTGATAATGGATGTTTGTCCAAAAGGAAAGTATTGAGCATGCCAAACTACTTTTGAAAGGGCACCATATCTGCTGCATGTTTGAACTTCTTTCCCATGGAAAGCTGAGTTTCAGGGAAGAGGAAGGGTGCACACCAGGATCTCTCATGCTGCTTTGGAGTAGGGGTGCAAGCAATGCACAAGATAAAACCTGGAAAGAGCCTTCACAGCAACTTCCCCAGCCTCTGTTATAAATGGTAATTGTTAGTGGAACTACCACAGCAAGATATTTCTTCTGGTTTTTGTTGTTTTTTGTTTTAATCTCATTCTGATTCATGTTTTGTATCCAATGCTTCAAAGACAAGAGGATCATTCCTGTATAATGTGAAAAACAATGATTTTTCTAAGGCTTGATTAGGTCAAAACTGCAAAACCCCATGACACTTCCTGAGGCACATCTCAGTCAAACAGGACTTGGACAAGTTCAATTCAGAAGACAAGGCAGGCTTCAAATGCTGAGATCATTACATGCCTAAAATACCCAAAGGACTGCCTCCAAAAGACACCCAAAATCAGCAGTAAGTTTTTCCCTGATTTTGATAATATTTTATTCAAAAAAACCCTTGTATTGACACAAGACAATGTTATCCACCAGCCCTTGCCAACTAAAATGAACTACATTAATCTCAACACCTTTAGGTTACTACAGTTTCTTGAAGAAAGAAAACCAACAGTGCTGAACCTGTCAAACAATGAAAACCCACAGAATGTCCCATTCCACAAGAAGGTGTGCTGCAGTTCCTTTCTCACAGAGGTTGGCAAGGAAAGGCAGGCGTGCCACTTTTGCTGAGCTGTTCCTCTGCTGAGATAGTCCCAGTGGACCAAGCTTCCCTCGGGACACGGAGTCAGATGTATGGAGGACAAAGGTGGGCAAGCCTGACAGCCTGTTAGGAGACACACCAGGTCTGCAGAGGAAACACTGGCTGCTATTTATTTAATGCTATTGCAGCCCAAAGCCACTTTGTGCAACAAAGAACCAGACTCTGTGAAACACCAGTGAAACTGAATCCAGCAGGGAACTGGGTGGCAATCCAGGCAAGGGAGTTTGGAAGAGGGAATACAGTAGAGTAAGAGAATTTCCAGGTATTTCTATGAGTTTCCTTGGACCAGCTGTCTGAAGAGTCACTCCTTTAGCTTCCCCTGAATGCAAGACATGGCAGTAAAATCATGGAATGTGCTTGGGATTAGCTCACTGTGCTTAATGAGACGGACAAAATCTCCCAGCAGCATGGTGACACCTGTGGGCTGACACCAGCTTTACACAGGGTTAAACACTGGCTGGTTAGGGACAGTCAGGGAGCTAATCAGGAATAAATAAACCAGTTTTTAATAACAGCCTTGGTCCAGACTGAGCAAGACTACACCTATTCTTACACTAACCACCCTATTTTATAGCTTGATGCTTAGTCTGGGCTTAGAGAGGAAATTTTAAAGAGCACATATAAACGTGCATCTTTAGATGTCTGGCATTCCTTTAAAGGTCAGTCGTTCTACAGATATTTCTTAAAAACCTGTGCGGTAAACATTCACACTTTTCAGCATTTGAAGTCAGTTAGAAGGACTTTAACAATCTTTTGATGCAGTCCTTAGGTTCCACCTAGTGGCTTTCAACAGTCACAAACAGCAGACTAGACGTATTTTATTGCCTAAATGCTGAATTCTCACATCTGTGCGGGTCTAGCTGCAGAAAGAATCATAGACTCTTCTTTAGATGTAGTTATGCAGTTTTGACCCAATCCATCCTTAGAAAAATCATTGCTCTTCATATTTCACAGAAATGTTCCACTTGTCTTTGAAACATTGGATACAAAATATGAGCTAGAACGAGATTTTAAAAATCAGAAGAAATAACTTGCTGTGGTATTTCCACTAAGAATTACCATTTATAACAGAGGCTGGAGAAGTTGCTGTGAGGGCTGCCTTCACAGCCAGCTGAGGAACAGGCACCTCTAGACCACAACTTGGATGACTTTTTGTAGAGGTTTACCTTCGGGTGAGATGAATTACATCCCAGAAGTGTCTCATTTCCTCATTTTCATTACAAAGAGAAGTCAAGGGGCTTACTGATAGCCTGGTACCACCACCACACCTCCTGAATCCCACCCAGGCTGTCTGACTAAGAAACACTCTGTGACACAGACCTTGAAGTGCAGCCCACCTTGCAGGGAGCTCTCAGCAGGCAGCAAAAGGCATCTGGAAGCAGGACAATCACAACAGTTACAGATTTGCACCTAACTTTAAAAGCCCAATAGTGGCAGGTAGCCATGTTATCACAGAAAACTTATTTCAACACTGTTCTGCTCTCAGAATATATCTTACCCTGATGCTCAGCCGTGTTAGGCTGATGAAGGTAGGCTTGTCTTGTAGCCTGAAAAGTGTAAGACAGTTCCACTCCTGCCTACTTGAAGGTTATAAAACAATCTATGCTTATACTTCAGTTCCCTGAGGCATTAGCAGAACACTCAGTGCAGACATTTTAGCCCTCTTTGGAAGAGCTGTAGTCCCTCTAAAGAGTCACTATCTTCAAAGGAAAGGGGAAAAAAGCATCCAAAGAAATGTGAAACTTCATGAATTTATCAGCTGCCACATTAGAGGTCAAAAGCAGATATTTCAAAGTAATTTTAGTGTCTTGCATAAACAACAAGACTGAGTTCACCAGAACTGGTCTAGTTTGTCCACAGAGATCATATCCATTTAAAGAGAAGGTGAAATAAAACTAAAAGGAAAAAAAATAGAAGAGGAAGTTGACCTAGTTCATGATTTGTGGAGTGTGGGATGGATGAAAGGTCTTTAGCTCCTTAATGCAGCTTTTTCTGTCTATTCTCATTTCAAGGAGCTTTACTTTTGGTCACACGCAGCTTGAGGCTTGCACCCAGCAAATCATGTCTGCTTTTCTAGAACATGACTCCGGTGTACAGCAGAACTGCTTGGATTTATTACTCCACAGCGGTGTCTCTCCACTTCCTCTGCACAGCTCACCTTCTCCCCTTCACCTAGGCTTTCATGGGGCATTTGACAGACTACTTCTTTTGTACTAAGAAAAGGAGAAAATCCTCGAATACCTTTCAGCTTCCACAGTAAAAGTCAAGAAATGAAAGTTCCACACTGCCTGTCTTGCTGTTGCGTTCATACCCCAGTCAAACGAGACATGTGGTTTATCTGCAAGAGTTAAACCAGTTTTTGTGCAACAGTGATTTCACAAATTCTCTTCAGAATTACAACACTGAGCTATCATCTAGATAAAGGGACTCTCTCCCCACTCCACACAAAACCAGGTGCTGTGCAGCCTTACCTCCCAAGACCTTGACTCAGGTGGGGGCTGCTCCCTCCCGCACAGGGCGAGGGATGGCCGGGAGGAGCGGGAATCACTCCCGGGAGCCACCGAACCTCTCCCTCCTCTCCAAGACACTCCCACCCTCAATCCGCGGCAGGTGCGGCCGCTCCCTCTCAAGGACGGCAAGGGCTCCCCGTCACCTCGGGCAACGCCGGCAGCTGCACTCCCTCCCCCGCCAAGGGCAGCTTTTCCCGTGGAGGACCTGCGGAGCCCAGCTCAGCCCCGGGTGCCGCAGGAGCGGTGCCCACAGGGGCTCCGGGCGCTGTGCCCGGGGCGCTGAGGGGGCACGGCCCGGGCGGGGGCACCGCCGGGGAGGCCGCCCCGCGCAGGGACAGGAGCTGCGGGCAGGGATTGAAGTGATAGGTGGCTCCATAGCTCAGTGGTTAGAGCACTGGTCTTGTAAACCAGGGGTCGCGAGTTCGATCCTCGCTGGGGCCTCCTGAGGTTTTCCTGTTTGTTTTTATTTTTGTTTCTCCCCCGACCCAGTTCGGGGGTTCAGGGAACAGCGGGCGGTGGGGGCCGCCGTCTTTTGCATCCCGGCCCGGCGCCTCCAGATGGCGGCGGAGGGAGACGGGCGTAGCGCCGGAGCTGCAAACTGAGCCGTGGGCTCGGCTGCCTCCGGGGGCAGGAGCGGTCCCTGCTCCGCTTCCCAAAGAAATCATTTCCCTGGATCCGAACATCGCGGCTGTTACGGCGCCGCTCCCACCGCTTTGGGATCTGCAGCCGCAGGATGGTTCCAGCCCGTGGCTCAGCTCTAACGCGGGATTCTGGGGGGTTTGCTCGGCTTCTGCTGCTTTGATTGTGTTGGTGTTTCAGATTCGCTGGACATTTCCAGCCTGTACTGGACCCTTTGGAAGCTGCAGGTGATCAGTACCTTGAAAAAATATTCATAGAATAACTTGGGCTGGAAGAAACTTTAAAGATCATCACATTCCAACCCCACGGCATGGCAGGGGCACCTTCCACCAGACCAGGTTGCTCACAGCTCCATCCAGCCTGGTTTTGAACACTTCCAAGGATGGGACATCCACAATTTCTCTGGGCAACCTGTGCCAGTGCCTCACTGCCCTCACAGTGAGGAATTTCTTCCTAATATTTAATCTAAACCTCTCCTCTGTCAGTTTGAAGCCATTCCCCCTTGTCCTGTCACTACCTGTCCATCTCCAGCTTTCTAGTGGGCCTCCTTTCAGGGACTAGAATGCTGCTATAAGATTTCCCTAAAGCCTTCTCTTTTCCAGGCTGAAAAACCCCAGTTCTCTCACAGGAGATGTACTTCGGCCCTCTGAGCATCTTAGAGGTCTTCCTTTAAAAAATAAATTTTAATTTCATTGTCTGAAATACAATTACACTTGAGACACATCTTTTACTGCATTTCAGCTGAAGGAAAAAAAAAGGAAAAAGAAAGGTGGAGTAATTGACATGTCTATTCCATATTTTTCAATAGAAGATTAAAGTCCTGAAATTTAGAGGCACTTGGATTTATTAGACAGTCATACACAGAGAAATCTTACAAGGGAATGTCCATCACAGGCTCTCATAACCACTTATGTCAGAAAAGGACATCACAGCAGGATTTGGAAGCTGGTGCTGTTAAAGTTTAATATGTTTAATAGAAAATATGTACAGACTGCTATCATTGTAATTAATAAGGGCACACCTGGGAGCACTCCATAACAAGTCAGCCAAAATCTCTTTTATTTGGTCGCTATTCAACACTTTAATTTCACCATTTAATAGGCTGCTTGCTTTTTCGGGGCCATCACTGAGCTTCACAAGCTGCTTCTTCCTCCTCTTCTCCACTTTTCCCTTAGCTAGTGCTGCTTTCTTTGGAAGAACCTCCTTGCTTCTAGCTAGATGGGAGCTCTTCTTTTCTGGCAAAGGTGCTGCTGGTGCAGTTCTGGAGTTGTGTCCAATCTTCCTTCCCTCGTGAGGTTTAGCCTCAGCTTTGACTCTCTGTCTCTCTAGTAGATGGAGCTGTTTTCACTGCTGATGATTTTATTTTGGTGGATGGGGTCTTTTTTGCTTTCTTAGAAGAAACCCTTTCTCTGGCTGCAGTGAGGGTAGAAGATTTTTTTTTGGAGATATGGTTGTTGAAAGTTCGTTTAGCAGCACAAGGACAGTCTCTGAGGAAAGTAATTAACATGGCTCAGCATTCCTGATTTGAGGCAAAAGGCTAATTCAGAGATATAACTGATAGAAACTCTTATTAGAGCTATAGTCAAGTTAACAGCTGAAATTATGAATGAAGAAAAGCACAATATAAATCTCTCCTCTTCAATCAAAAGAGCCTTGATTTTCTTGGAAATAAAATTATTGATTTTGGAAATTATGAATGTGTATTTAAGGAAAATTACTTCCAGACAGAATGTGATAAACCTTGCACACTTCTCTAGCAGACTTAAAATATGAATGGTTCATAATACACTAATATCTGGAAATCCAGAAAAGATAATATAAACTTGCTAAACAGTGGTTTTTCTACTCAAGATGTAACTCCTGCCCCACTGCATGGGACTTTAAGCCAGAACACAGCTTGGAAAAAAGGAAGATTAACTCCACCCAGATGTACAGAGAAGGGACTATTTGATTCAAGGAACTTGTCTCAGAGCCAGAGGACAGGCTCTCAGAATTTCCCAGACCTCATCCAATGCCTGAATCAAAGTCAGCAACTCCCTTGAGGAAGCCCATTTACACTATTACTTAGCAAAATTTAGGGGAAAAAAATAAATAATGGACTGGGGTTAAGCAAAGGCACAGCATCAAGTAGACAGCAGAAGCACACATTAAATGTGATAACCAAACTTCAGGATTGCTCCTGCTCAGTACTTTAGTTGTACAGACTGCCTGAAGGTTTCAGTCACATGCCTGTAAGTTCACGTATATGTTTTGCTTCTCACTAAAATCAAAGCCTGACAACTTACTTGCACGTGGATCCACTTGCTCTTTCTTTTCACTGGAACAGGCTTGTATTTACACTTCCCTGGTGGAGCTCTCCTGGGAAAACAGAAAGCCAGATGCAGACAATCTGAGAGATTGTTAGGGAAGTTTATTTATTCCATAGGCACACACCAATTCCCTGTTCTCATTTGCCTCTGGTGGAAGAGGCACGAAAGCACTTTAGGCACCTGGAGTGCAGCACAGGTGGAATTCAAGAGGCTGACACAGGGCTGGCAAGCCATAAAATCCCTGTCCCAACAGCAGCTGGTGAATGTGATCTTCACTGGGATTTTCTTTGTACACAACAGTGGATCTCTTGCTGCAGCAAGAGGGGTGAGAAAGGAAAGGAACAGGCACAGAGGGAGGGAGCCCCAACTGCAAAGATATGTGTCTGTGTTCCTCTCCTGCTGTTCCCTGACAACTTCCCACAGTACAAAAGTACCAAAACAAAAACCAACCAAACACATTTTCCCTGAAGTAAAGATGTTGCAGGTTAAGTGACAGGAAGAGCAGTACCAAGAAGCACAACACACCTGTGTGCTGTTACCCACCAAGGGAACTGCTGTAGGACAAATAAGAACAGCACCCAGCAAAGCAAAGCATGACCTAAGGCATCACATTTTTTTGTGATTAGCATTCTCCTTCAAACAGTGGCAAGAGCCAAGTGCTTCCTCTACACCATCTCAATTTTTTGAAGAAGGTTACTAAAGCAGGGTTGCAGGCATTGCTTGCGGGGATTTGTGGTGGGTTGTGGGTTTTTTTCCCCCTCCAGCTCTCTCCTCTCCGATTTTAAAATTACATTCTAACTCGTTTTCTCCCCATTCAGGACAGAAGGAATTTGGTGCCACCCTGCTGTCTCCAAGAGTACTGCTGGAGAGGCAAGCCGAAGTGGGGACAAAATGCACTGCTGCCATCAGCTTTCCTGGCAGGTTCCTCGGCAAGTCTGAGTTGCCATCAGGCACATGACGGCGGCCCTGGCAATGTTCTGGAAGCCGGAGTTTGTGCGGCTTGCTGTCCGTGCGAGCGCACTTCCTGCCGAGCGGGCGGGAGCAGGGAACGCTGGATTCATTGCCTGGGACTGCGCCCAGCAGAGAAGCCAGCTCTCCCCAGGAAAAATCCTACCAACAGCACTAAAATGCAAAGCAGAGAGGTTTCTGAGGAGAGCAGGGTCACCGCAGGAGCTGGAGGTGTCAGCACGGCGCTCCAGAGCCTGCTCAGGCTCCGAGGAGCCCTGCACAGTCCGGGCGCGCCTGCAAAGTGCAAACAGACCGGGCAGAGCTGACACAGCCCCATCCGGGCTAAGGCAAACGGGGGGAACCGGAAAACGTAGGAAAACATTCCTGAGGGCCACGGGAGTAAGTGCCCGGTCCTGCTCTAGAAGTGATGGACACAAAGCTTCAAAAGCGCAGGGTCTTCTTGGCACATTAAGGAGTGGCATAGAGACAACAAAGATTTATTCGTTTTGATAAATAGGCTCTGCTCAAGCTCTTGATGTTTGTGCAAGCTCAAAAAAGAACATATATATATATGTTAGTTGAAAATATTACATTTTGGTCAGCCACAGTTAATGCACTTCCTGGCAGATGATAAGCTGTAAAAGGCAGGAATCTCCTCGAGCAGTAAAAGATTCAAGTTCTGTTCCCATCACCTTGGTACGCAGCTTGAGTTAACTACCTAGCTTTGGATCTAACTTCTCAAGAAAACATAACTTGCTTTCTTCATTTTGCTAGTGTCCAAGGTCTCTGCAACAGCACAAATGCATTTGTACTGTGTTTACAAAGTGATTTGAAACTCGTTTAATGGTTTTAGCAAAATCTGAAAGCTAGGGAGGCAAAAAAAATTACAGAAGTGTGCTTATTGATGCAAAACCAGACTTTAGCAGGGATAACTGGTTAATGGGGAAAAACATTTTGCTTGGAAAAGCTCAGGTTCAGGCTCCAGTTATTATTTGAGCACTGCACAAACCACCAGGTTTCTCTCATCTTTGTGAAGAAAACTGTTGAGTACAATTTATTTTTTATTTATATTAAAGTGCATCATAGATATTTCATGTAATGACCCTAAAGGATATGGACTGTCATTTTTAAAACATTGCTTTGCTGTAATTCAGATATGCAACCAAGGAAATGTTATTTTAATCCTTAACTCTCCCAGCTCTTCAAGGAATTTGAGCTTTATTTCCTGTTTCTCTGTGCACAGATATGATGAGTGAGGAACAAATTCACTCAAACTGATTAAATTTGCACCAAAGGTACATTGTGTAAACAAAACCCAAGGACTGGATGCAGATGTCAGAGATATTGTGTATCAATAGTACTTGGCATTCTCCTACTGTGCTAGCTGGAGAGTGTATGGTGATTATAGAAGAATTTGGCATGGAAATCCATCTTTAATTACAAACCTTGCAGGATCAATGAGCTTGTAGAGCGATCCATGTGGTGTATAGGCACTGGGATAAGTAGTAGACATAAAATACACTTCACCTAAATGGAAGTGAAAAAATAAAACTGATCTTAGATTCAAGTGCCTAAGCTGGATACCAGTTCTCCATTTCCCTCTTTCCTGGCTTTTCAGTAATTCATGTGGTCAGAAAAGGAAACCCCTTCACAGTTACCTCCTCAGCCACACCTTATGTCCAAGAAATGGCTTTGTCCTCGCCCTGCCCTGTTCAGGTGGGCTTTCAGAAACACCAAATGATCTCCTGGCTGCAGCAGGGTTCCACACAGAACCAGCAGCTCTCATTCAGGCAGAGAGCCTGAGCAGCACCTTCATTACCTCATCTCTGTGCCTCTCCAAAAGGTTGCTTTCCTCTGTATAAATACATATTTTTTTAAAACTTGTACCAAAGAAGCAGCCAGAACCTACAAATAGAGGGGAAGATCACACAAGAAATATATTTTCCATTTCATAGTCATACAAAAAGGAAAAGATTCCGCAAGAGCTACATTGGCTAATCTGTGGGGGACAGAAGCTTCTCATTTCTGTCTGGTAGCTATGGAAGACAAATGCTCCTTGTGCCTTCCCTTCAACACCCACTAGAACAATACCCTGGGGAAAGGGAAAATAGAGTAGCTGCAAGAGGCAAAGCTGTTGTTGTCTTTCAAACTACATAACACCATGTTGGTTTCTGAAAGCCTGCCAGAACATTCACATTTAACATTCACTCACTCCACATGTTAGAACAGTTAAAAATTGTACACATTTCACAGCAAAGCCTGCATCTCCATGCACCTCTGGCAGAATATGCTAGGCAGACAATCTAGGATCTTTTTGTGGTGAGCAAATCTCTTTCCTGCTGAATGGTGAAGCACTAAAGCACACCTGTGCTCTCCAAAAACTGCTGTCAGGAGGCTGTAGAAATGCAAAGAGTGTTCATTGGTACTTCCACCTTGGTGAGAGATCTGGTCCTTGTGACCTTAGTAGTGTCCCATGTGCTGAGGCCTTCACAGTAAATTTTGAAATGAGTGACTTTCCTGATCCTCAGATGAAGTCCTGGTCTATGATCCGCAGTGTGATTGTTGTGAATAAGACTGAGGAGTTTATCCTAAGGAAGCAGGAGAAATTCAGAGAAGCTCTAAGAACTCAAGTGAGGATGAAGTGGTACAATGAAAAAGTGAACTGCATTGATATGGTCTTTTGATCCATGAAAGAGCACAAAAAACCAACAACAAAAGGAATGTTTCACATGAGGTTCTGTCTCCTGAGCTCTCCATCAACCTGATCTGCAACAGCCTCACAGGGCAGGAGACCTCCCTGAGCCACAGACCAACCCCACCTGCCATGCTGAGCCTGCCACAAACCTCTCTGCACTGCCTGCTCTCCAGGCACCCCTCAGGAGCCACAGAATTTCCCACATTTTCCCTACACGAGAGAACAGACTGTACAGTTTCCATTGAAGGTGTGGCCAGCACAATACCTACCTGCTTCATCCTCAGCAAATGAGATGATGAATTTACTGTAGAACTGATCATTCCAGGGAAACACAAGCTGTTGTGCTTGTGTTGTGTTGTGCTCGTGCTGCCAATGCATATACCCCTGCTTCTGCCACTTATTTGTCTTCTCATCTTCCTGTAAAGCCTTAAGTTGACTAGATGAGAAATAAAACCCTGTGTTTTATGTCTCCATCATCAAAATTAGTTCCTGTCAAAATCATGCATTACTGAAACAAAAAAAAAGCAGTCAGTGAGGACTGTGACTGTTGGCTGGATTTTGGAGAAACAGACCTGAACAAAAGCAAACTTATCCTAAGGATTCTGAAATGGAGGAAGTTTAGATTCCAACAAAAATGTTGTTGTAATAGTCAAACACAGAACTTAGTCTATATCCAAGTTTCTCATTTACTCCAGCCCAAAAGGTTTTAGGAGGCTCCAATATTCTTATTTGCCCAGACAAGGCAAATGTGGGTATAGAATGGGAGCTGCAGAGGAAACAATCAGTCTCACCCACTCATGAAATCACCAGAAATATAAAGGCCATTCAGGCTGGATGATTCACATCCCCTGTAGACAAAGCCTCCAGAAGCTGACTTGCCCACACTGTGGCCATATGCAAATATTGGCCGAATGTCAGACACACAGAAATACAAAGTGAGAAAATGTACTTTCAGGGAGCATCAAAAAGCAGCTGCTCAACGACACTGGCAGAAAATTACTAGAAGGACCAATACAGTTTAACAAAGTGAAATTTCAGTGGTAATTCAGCAGTTGACTCTGGGACAGAGCAGACCCAGGGGCTTTAAGGACCTCTCTGTGTAGGTGCTTAGCAAGGCTTAGTCACAACGAGCTTCCATAACACACAAAACCAAGATCCTCTGCATCAAGAAGCAATGCAGGGAGGATCAGCCTGCAGCAAGTGTTGTCTTACCTATTTGTGACTGTACCAATCATTTCAGCAGGGATCATCTGCATCAATTCCAGTGTTTTTAGAGATGGGAAAGAGATCAAAATTGCAAGTGAGCTCAACATCTTTGTGGGTTCACTGACACAACACAGAACATAAATGAGTGTGCTCTTGCCATTTTATGTCATGAGACTTGTAAAATAAAGACTCTGCCTCTGGCAATGTTAAAATTGAATTCAGCCCTTTCTCATACTGAATTATCAGATTCCACAGAATTTTATTCTTGTCCTCCCTTTTTTCTCCTGCATTAATGTCAATAACACATACTCTGCTTATCCAAATGTTTCAGGGACATCTGCATGACCTTGAGACCAGGTGTCTTCACCCAGCAGCTTAAGGAACATTGTAATAATACTCAGTTCCTCTACCATGCTTTGCCAAGAGTCAAAGATCAACAATTTCTGTTTTTTAAAGGCAGCAAGTGAGTTTTGTCCATCACAGCCACAGTCGGACCCAGAGCACAGCTTTTGGGCATTCTGCTGGAGCACTTTCCTGGCTGAGACACACTGCATCTGCCACAGGGTTTATTTCAGGGTCTCAGCATCAGCCTGCTCCTCTGTCTTTATCCACAGTCATGGCTCAGAGCTTCAGAAGAAAATACAGTATCACTTTCTACTCAAATCAAATCCATTGCCTTCCTGGCGTCACTGGGAAAACTGTCCACAAGTGACACAGGCTTTGAATTTAAACACCTCGTCCAGTGCAGTGTGTAGCAGGGAATTCCCTGGATAAGCAGAGTATCATTTCATACTAATACAGCAAGGCTGGGGAGAAGGGATTTCTGCTCTTAAGAAGCAAACTCCATTTAATATACAACACTGGATTATTTAGCTTCACTGGAAAAACTATAGTCTATAGTCCACTAAATACACACAAATAATAATC
The DNA here is from genome assembly GCA_013400315.1 of Bombycilla garrulus. Classification (NCBI taxonomy): domain Eukaryota; kingdom Metazoa; phylum Chordata; class Aves; order Passeriformes; family Bombycillidae; genus Bombycilla; species Bombycilla garrulus. The sequence continues at coordinate 1,021,088 of VXBU01010831.1, read as the reverse complement.
TACTACAAGAAAGTTTTTCTTACCCACAGAGGAATTGTGGCAAAACTTTGTGTCATAGTATTCAAGCCCCTCCTTTGCTCTCCAGCAGTAATTCCCTCCTTAACAATGAGGTCAATTTCCTCAAACCTGTTTTGCCCAAAACCCCACAGAATATCCTCCCTCTTCCCTTTTATGTGACAGGGTCCCCTCTGTCCTCTGCACCGTGCCACATATTCCTGACCCCATAGGCATAAACCTCTGGGCAGGCTTTGGGATCAGAAACGAATGGATTATCAGGAAGGATGCAGTAAGGCTTCCATCAGGGCTTTTTCCATCCACATCAATCCTCAACACTTTCCCCAACAAAGTGCTCCCAAAAGAGAAGGAAGAAAAAGAAAACACAGCATGAGAACCGCCTGAGAACACAAAAATTCCCTTCTCCTCCTTGCCCGTTTTCAAAGGAAAATTTATCTGTCTAAAGAAATAAATTAGTGGCAGGTATGTCTTGCAACCAGCTTAAGCCAGAAAGCTCTCTTTTGTCTAAACAACTTGGCTTTCAACATGCCAAATTTTCATTTTTTAAATACTGCTTTGGACAGACTCGCACATGCACAAGCATTCTCAGGAAGCACTCTTGCTCTATTCTTCCACATTTTCTCCTTTCCAAATCTTGTACCTTGGTGAACAAGCTCAAAGCTTTCACCAGCCCACCTACTTACTTGTTCTGAGCATTCCCAAATTTTCCCAAAGGGTGTCCAGCTTTCCTTCCATCTCCTGTGGATATACAAAGATAGCAATCTACACCAAAGAGCAGCTGCCCACCATTGTGATTTGTAGCTGGTTCCTCGAGCTCCAGGAGATTCCTTAAAAAGAATTTAAAAAA